>MJMS01000064.1:18579-164614 GCA_002018275.1 Huntiella bhutanensis
AAAAAATTTTTTTTTTTTTTTTTTTTTTTTTTGCTTTTTGTTTTGGTTAAGAGAAGGCGATAGAGACGGATGAGATTTCATGGCGGCTCGGCTTGGAAGACTCGCTTGGGACCTTGTGGTTTTTATATTTTTATGTACATACATACGTATGTACACATACTTGTATACCTAATATATCCAACCTAGACGTGTGGCCCAGAAAGGAAAGAGGGGTCTTGTCTGACAAACGCCACGTTAGGCTGCGATGCGATGCGATGCGGTAGTAGTCTTATTTCTTCACTTCCGTACATATGTACATATGTATGTACATACATAGAAGACCAAGCCAGTGAACAAAAAACCCAGCTCTTCAAGAAACCCCCCCCATCACACCCATTCACCCATCAAAAGCCAAACCAAAAAGCTCAAGATTGGGCAGGATGAGAAGTGCCGAACCACAAATCTCAAGCTTCTCGTTTCTCATTTTCACAGTCGTCCGGCACGGCACCAAGGATACTCGACGGCGCCCCACACCCATGCATGCATCCATTGTCAGCAACGTCGCGTTACATCTTCTGTGATTCGGGCCTGAATGAACCGGTGTCAGATATCATTTAACCCCGCGCAAGCGTCGCATTGTGGGAGTTTTTTTTGAGGCCGCTTGTGGGGTGACTTTGTAGTGGTGAGAGGTCCTATGTATGTATGTATGTACATATGTACTTATTATGTGCTTGATGGACGGGTGAGTTATCTGGCGATATACCCGAAATGACCCTTCGAGTCATCATTGGTGATACGTGGGATTTCTTGGTCCTTGTGTGGATATGTGTATGTACATAAATTGTAGGTACATCATTAGCCCCCGACCTTTGGCTCCAAAGACACACCAAACCCGGGCCGCCCCCGTCTATCCGCCCATTCCGGTGAAATACTCATCCCATGTACTAGTCATCCGGTCCACGGCTATCTGCAGTTCCTCCCCTGGCCCGGCCCAAGTTTAACTTTTATTCTGTCTCTTTAGAACAGTCGGCTACACGCATGTGGCGTTATGTGGCGTGGCCGGTCGTCTTGGATGGGGGAAGAATAGTAACTATGGTGTTGCCTGATTTGGTAGATGTGTATAGACATACATACGTATGTACATAGGTTTATTGGTGATGATGCTTGATGGAATCAGACATGCGATTTATTGAGGAGGGTTCCTGGATGAACCGTGTTTCTTTAAAAACAGGATTTTTTGGATTTGGTAGCAGGGAGAACAGGACAGTGCGGCGGGCGTTTCTGTGGTTGTTGTTCCTTTTTTTATCATTGTGATATTGGGAATTCTCGTAGACTTTGGTCATAGGGATTCACATCATTATAAGAGACCAGCTGATCTCAACATCATCGGCATCCTAGCTAGTTCAGCTCTGGTCGAGTCATACCCTGAAGGAGACTAACGTGGGGGAATTACACCCTTGTTAGATGGAATTATAAGTGCGATAGGGAGACATCAACCTCACAGATTGGTTGAAAAACGACAAATGACTAGTTGGAATGGAGGGATAGTAAAAAGGGAATTGTAGATGACTTAATGGGGTCGTAAGTGCCCTAGGGAGTGTCACGTCACAAGTTTAAGAACCACCCAATAAGGTTTAACGAGTGTACTTTGTCTGTACATACTAAAACCATGACCAAATATGTCTCTCCTTGCAATCCGACTCACCAAGCTTACTAGCAAACTCCCTTACATAACCCAGCTCCAAAACGCAAGCGCTCACAAAACCGCCTTACGCATCATAATGGAAGACGAAAGAACCCGCCAAAAACACCCTACCAACGCCCATCACCCAACTCTCCTAGCCTCCGGAATCACGCATTGCGATACCTGAAGTGGCGTGTGACGAGGGCGTAGAGGGATACGTTGGGAGAAAGAATGTAATAGACGGCGGTGTCCGTGATTATTCGGTGGGATCCACCGGGATGAACGGACAGGTGGACGTGGGGGGGTTTTCTCTTTACTTGGCCTGGAGGGATGGGAGGCTGAATTGGGGTTTTTGGCGTTTTTGAATCCTGTGATGGAATTGGGGACGTGTATCGTGTAGACGAGTTTTTTTTTTATATACTTTCTTTGTTTGTTTTTAGGACTTAGACTTGGGATTTGTATCTATATGGTTCTTGGGTGGGGTTGATGTTCACTCCGAAGACGATTTCAATAGCCGAGGCGGGGAAGGATGAAGGTTCTAGGATATCCCATTTCACCACTACAATGACGTCCATTCAACATCATTCAATATAAACTTTGGTCGCTTCAATTAACACAAAACACACATGTCCGTATCAGTCCCAAGGTTCTTGAAATGAATTGTTTTACTATATTGTGTGTATGCTCAATCAATCAAACCCTGTCATAACCCTAGACTGTATTACAGTCATACCGACTTACAAGTTCAAGACATTAAAAGACTCTACTAATGTCTTGGATACATTTAGGAGGGACGGGTTGAAGAAGAAGGTTGTAGACAGACATGAAAATGTCTTTTATAGTCTTACCTAGAGTCTACACCTTTACTATGATGTAGATAGCTAGACAGCTTGATTTACGGATGACCAAAGATCATTACTGTTTTGGGTCTGAGTGGTTTCATTAGGTAGTAAGTGTTACTTTTGATCGACAAGTCTTTCCACAGGAATGGCGACCTCAACGACGTCAAGGCAACAAACCCATTCGAGGTATCTACATATGTACATACACAGAGGAATTGCCCCTCTGTATACGTCGTAACACATGGTTCCCCAACATCCATCCTTTCGATTAACCGCATACATCTAAAACCCCACGAAATCCCCCCTACACAAGATAAATAATCTTTAAAGCAAACGCCCTCAAAAAAAATCCGCTTTTCTTTTCCTTCTCCCGCTATCTAGAACACCACATAGCCCGCTATGACACAAAAGGAAACCCTAACTGACTTTTCGAAACTTGACCCCGTTCGTTGTTTGACACCTGCATAGGATTTCTCAGATCGACGGACTTACCGGTGGTCGGTGCCTCGGGAGGGAAGAGGGTGTTTGAGGATCGGAGGGGATTTACGAGATGAGATGATTTTGACTTTGTTTGGGGATGAGGGTGTTTCGTGGGCTTGGTGGAGTTGACTTTGACGTGTGAATGAGACTTGGGGTTGGATGGATGACTGAGTTTCTAGTGAGGTGAGGGGTTATATTGACGTGCTTGATCTTGATACATTGTGTTTTCTTTTGGTAAGTGAGGGTTCACGGGCTCTAATGAACATTGTCAATATATACATACACATACCCAAGAACCCCCCAACGCCAACGCCAACATTCAAAAACATGAAACACCACCACCGGCTATCTTTTCTCCCGGACCACCAAGTCATCCATTCAAACCCTACCAAACGATAGACCTGCCAATTCACCAATAGCATAACAACCTTAAATCTAGACTAAAGTGATGCAAGACTGAACAGGACAGATGGATGTCCGAGCGTTCAAGAGGGGAAGAGCCTTTTCAACGACGGTGTGGTGAATTTGTTCGATGCATGATGATGGTTGTTTCTGGAATGTCAGTGGGGGTTATGGTGGGGTATGGGGTTGTATCGATATATTGGTTTGCTTGGAGGGGGGTCAGTTAGGATGATGTCGGTTGTTTTAGAGACTGTAGACCTGTAGATACACTTTCTCTTGGACATCTATGTACATACGTACTCACTTCTACATCTACACACCCCGAGTCTGAGTATACACCCCACCACTCCTCAATTCATCCACCATCATGAATCACCACTTCCCAGCACAGACTCCATCATCACCAAATAGCATAACCACACTAAGTACGTGCATCCAACTCAACAGCCAATCCCTCCTCACGCCTACCCCATCACCACCCAGGGCCTTCTGTTCCGCAATATCTGGTACAATGGGACATATCAGGTGGCAAAATTTCGGGTGATTTGCCGCGGGGGTGGGAGGGAGGCCCGAGAAGCGAATGGCGTGGTATCTGGGTGTCTCTAGAAAGGAAGACCACCAAGAAACCCAGAGAATCTATGCATGATAGAAATAGTTTCTAGGCCCTTTTTCTTTTCAATTCAGGGCATGATTTGATGAGCCGCTATATTGAGGCGTCTTGGAAAATATACATGGAAGAAACTTGTTTCTGCCTGCCTGTCACTTTGACATATCGGGATGGCCGGTCTCCACTTGATGGAGCGCGTGGAACTTGGTTGGGTAATCTACCAGAACTATCCTCCCCAATATCAACGCGTCGGGGGAATCTCCTACCGCTTGGATATCCCATCTTAACGCGAACCAAACCTATAGGAATCCTTTGCTTCCTCGTCTATGCTACTATGTCGTATCCAAGTGGGCCACATTCTCCTCATGACGTGGCCGTGGAAGTGTTGTTTATTGGGGGCTTTGCACACTTAATCACGAGTGTCTTTGGACTCACCCGATTAGCTACGTATGTAGACATTGGTAGAACGGATACCTATTAGCTTGAAAGGGTTATCTTCTTTCTCCACTATATGAGGCTGAAAGTAACCCCATATAGCCCACCATTACAATCCCATAACCCAACCCACAAGCCCAACCACGGCTCCACGCCGCATAACAGTCCTCATACCCTAAAAATACCAACAACATCTGCATGTCTCTACTCTCGCCATCCCCCCAAAACCCACACCGGCTCAGCTGTCTCTGGTCACTGTCTCTCCCCTCTCCATCATCACCAAGTCTCTCCCCCCCCCCATAATCACGGCACATGATGCCCCTCCTTCCACCGGGCCTATGACGCTACACAAAGCTTAACAAGGCTCATGGCTTGCATCCACCCTGCATGTCTCGCTTTTTGTCTCCCATGCTTTTCCATTTTTGCCTATCTAGGTAGAGGGCCATTATGGGCTATCTATGTACATACCTACAGCGTCAAGATGGACCGTCTGTTTGGGGGGGTTGGCCGGGGCGATGGGCCGGTGGATGGGCTCGTTGGGGACGGTAATCGTACTCGCTAATCATTGATCTACTCTTACAACCTACACCGAGTGAGGCCTACTATCACCATGGTAAATCATCTTCCTAAACATCCTAATTCGCCTCATGTATACCCGCCAATCGTTAATCCTCAATCCTTCCTTGTCTGTCACTTCATGTTCTATGTATGTGCAATGTACCCTCTGACCCACTTGGGGGCCACGTCCAACACCATTGTTTCCAACAGTCCAGCCAATGTCTCTGCCGTGCCAGAATCCCACTTCCATAGTCCGGCTTCTATTATGCCGTTTGTATGCCCATGTTGTACATCTCCTGTATGTATGTCCCAGGTATATCATCATCAGTCAGTCATCGGAATCTACCTATTCAGGTATCTATATTCTACACTACTGACCTGGTACTTGTCCCTGTCACTAATACTTTGCAAGTGACCACACTCTTCTACCGTATGACCAAATCCAGTACTCTCACCAACACCGTTTCATAAACATCCCTTCTACCCCCGCAAAATACTTCCCAATGCGGCGACCCCTCATCCAGAGCACCACAAAAAAAGCAATGCGAAATGGATGGCCGCACAAAAAACCTGCCAGATATGCCCCCCCAAAGCCTAAATATACCCATCTCGAATGATCTTATCCGCCCATCCAATGTCTCACTTGCCGGCCCTTCTGCCTCTCACAGGGGTCCTTTCGTCCCGTTGCTTATGTATGCAAGGCTTTCTCCACCAAAGACTCCTTGGCTCCCTCTGTCCTTAAGAAAACTGGTACATAGGTAAAAGCGACAAGCAGTGATGAGCCAGACAGACAAGCAGACAGGGTTTTGGACTATTTGTGGGGGGGGGGGAGGACATTATTCTCTGGTTACGTTTTGGGAGAGGGGGTGGTTTGTTGGTACAGGAGAGACAGTGGCCCCCAAATGGGCAGTTCGAGACGATTGCATTGGATTGGGGATTGTTTTTTCTGACAAAAAGGTATGTATATGTATGGGACTACGAGATCACGACGGATAAGTTTGTCTTGTGAGACTAGAAAGGGAGGCGTGACGTGGTGGTGGGAACCTCGGATGAGATGGACATTTCCCTGTCGATTTCACAACTTGGATATCCACGAGGGAATACACTTTTTCATGTAGCCAATGCCCAATATTTTCTATTCTTAGACGACACTCAGTTGGACGCCTTCATCCACCCCCCCTCCTCCTCTGTGATCCAAGTACAAGGCCAGAAAACAAAAGAATGGGTGTGGCGTGACGTCATACATGGCACTACGACGCCGCTTCTTGGGATTATCCAGATGTTAACATGTTGACCAGACGGGCTGGAAATCAGTGTGTGGGTGTGTTTTCTTGGTGGTACAGGGACGGGAGTTGAATTGTGTTACGATGATGATTTGGTTAGTGAACGAAGGAGATGGATGAATCGGGAAACAAGGGTTATGACGTGGTTTTGTTTTTTTTTCAGCTGGTGGGGTTGTTTCTTCATGACGTTGTAGATGTTGTATGAATGATTATCAGCTAGGATTGTTTTGACGATGTTGATAGTGGTGTTTCTATGGGAAAACAATAATTTTGGTATGACATATTCTCCGAATGTTTTACCTTGTTCGGGTGTCAAGGAGATATAGTTTCTTTAGCTTCCTAGGGACAACAACTTTTCTAGAACCTCAACTACCGTTTTGACAGGTTATATGGTAGGGTTATATATTAGGGTATCCCGTGTAAGTGTGTATACAAGTTTAAAAGATGACCGAATAAGGGAATAAGGTGCGAGGATTTAAACTCGTTTGTTCCCGTAGCGTAGAAAAGGAGAAGAGGTTGGTGATTTTGGAAGGAAGACTAATGATTCTTGTTTTTTTTTTCTAGCTTAGTTTCTTTAGAAAAAAAACGAGGGTAAGGGTAGTATAGGAATCGACAAAGGAAGTAGGAAAAAGAAAAACAAAGTGCAAAAAGAATGGATGGCGACAAAACAAGGGAGAGGGGTGTATTTCGGGCTGTTTGACGCTAAGGAGAGATAGGAAAGGCCGTGGAATTGGAAGGCAGGGTATAAGTAGATTTGGGGGAATGTTCCAGTGACAATGTGATGAAAAACCGAAGACCAGCAAGAGATGTCGTTTCTGTTGGTTGGACATGGAAGAAAGGAGACATTCACTATTGTACATAGGTGTAGCTAATACAGTTCCGATACGCTGGAGAGGCTTGTCAATGTGGGAAAGGGGAGAAAGGCTGGTTTGTCCATGTTGTTTGGTACGTTTAGTATAGTTATGGGAATGTATGTGGCCGGTTTATCTTGATTGACAGACCCCGTAGAGGGAATAGATGACCGAGAATAGCCGGGCCGGGGTGATCCGATGGGAAGTGCCGGGGAGTCGGCTTAGGAAGGGAAGGGAGAAGCGAAGACGCGAAGAGGGAATTTCTTTGGGTCTTTGATACGGCCGTTCCGTTTGGGTGTGGGGGGATGCTTGTTGAGGTCGATCTTTTTTTTCTTGGAGGGTTTGTTTTTTTTGGTAGAGGCCTAGTAAAGGATGGTGGTGTTTTTGCTCATGTACCTTGTTGATTCCATCGTGTATGAACATAACGTATCGGGGTTGAACTTATAAACAAACAAGTAACCAACTCCTTCGTACCATCTTAGATGACGATGCTCGTTGATCGACACTGGTTATTGTAGACATCGGATGTAAGTGACCCGACCACCTTGTTATCTAGGGTATATAGTTAAGGGTAGGTATAATTGAGCGCGAGATTATATCACGTAGAATTCAACAATGTCTGTCCATCTTCCATCTAGCCCGTCTAATCAGCCTTGCCCTGCCTCATCCGTTGTCACTATCGTACCACCAATCGCCAATCCCTTCCAATCCAGACCAATCTCAAAATAGCATTTACCATGCATGTATCTTTCCACGAAGCTATGTATGTACATACATACATATGTAAGGTATGTAGTGTATATAACCTTGTACATGCATAGAAACCCACCAAGCCACCCGTCCGCCACCACGATAGACGGGGTCCTTTAGTTATGAATGGAACCTACCTACCGAGGCGGATTCTATCGTCCACAACGCCCCATCACAACCGCGTGGCAAGGACGGCACGTCGGTTAAAGAGGCCTGACGGGCGTTGAGAGAAGGGAGGATTATACGATACCGGATCGTGACAACAACGGGGAAAAAGCAATCACTGCATATATTATGTAAGTATAGAAAGCAAACATTGTGATTTCCAACGAGGTCGGTTATTTAGTAGGACGACCGACAGGGTAGGGATGAGAAGGGACGATATATCGACGAGTGGGGAAACTGGGTCGGCGAGATGACTTATCGGAGTCCGGCTCAGAGATCAATGGGGTATTCTTGGCGTCTTTGGGGGAGACGGATGAATGGATGGGTTGATGGAATTCAAGAAGTCGTAAGCGAGATGTATAGACCTAGTTTCTGTACCAGATATTGTTTGTATCGGCATCGGTGTTGTTCATCCCTAAGTTTACCGGGGTCCCTGAAGTTTTCTAGGTCAGGATAGGACGGTGTTGGTGCCGTCGGGAAAGGTAAGACCCCGCGGTAGGTGGATGACTTGTATATTATGTACATAGTGTTGTTGTACATACTAGATATGTACAGAGTTTACATAGACAAACACCCTGTCTAGTGAGAAACCTCAGACGACCAATCTCGATTCAACCAGTATAGGATTTTGAATGATTTACTAGTGGGTTTTGATGAAGTCTGAGCGGGACGTGGTGAAGTGAAACAGGGTATGCATAAAGATTTCGATTTTGTTGACTATATGTATAAGTGAACATGAAGATGTATAAACGGAGGTGTTCTATAGGGGTTTTGTTATACATCTATCTACATAGGTATATACATAACCATAAAGAAGGTCCAACCGGGAATGATCTACATCCAAGTGGCGTTCTTCAACGTAAAGAAAGAAGGGAGGACAAAGGTAATAATACATATTATATACATATAATCCTTGACGTCATGTCTACAACCCACCAACAAAATCGCACGTCCCACCTTTCTAAACAAAAGCAACTTCTACAGAAAAAAGAAAGAAAAAAAAAAAACCGTAAACACCCGTCACCACAGCATACTAAAATCTTCCTAATCCCCTCCTCCTCCTTCCATATCCACCGAATCTCTTGACTAATAATTCTCCGCTACCCGAGTTACCATTTCGTTCTTTGGAAAAAAAAGAAAAAAAAGATACTCTTCGGTTTGTATGTACATAGATAACCCGTGTTGAGTGGTCCGTGAGTGCTTCAATAGTATTATCCGTGATTGTTGTTAATGTCCTTCTTCGAAGCTTCTGTCAGTCAAAGCGGGAGGTTAACTTGGAAGGTTTGTCTACATCTACCATACTGTACATGCTATCAACCTAGCTATCCACCCCAGTCCAAATTGAGTGTGGCGTCTTCGATAAAGAATCGCTATACCCGCGAATCGACCATCATCGTCAAGGCCTTCTAAATCTCTCCAGCTGCTCATCCTTCAGTACAGTAAACCCAGATTCCCACCAAAAAAACCCCATGAAACGTCGCCATCCTCATGCACCGCTCCTTCTAACCACTCAAGAAATTATCCTACCCTCTCGTTACCACTCTTTCCTCACCAGTAGCCGGCGTTTTTTTTTTTGTCTTGCATGCGCTCGTGCATTTTGTGGGGATGGCCCCGGCCCGTCTGCTGCCTATGGACGGACACTAAAACTTGCCCTAGATGGGGTACCTGATACGTTTTGGTACACTGTATGGATGTATGTACGTGGTGTAGTAGTGCTGCCTTGGCTGGTTCTTTGGATGTGGTCCGTATAGCTGAATTCTGCATTCTGCATGGTGTGAATGGGGACTTGTCTTTGGTATATCCCGTGGATTCTATTGTCTGTGGTTTACATGTTCGTCTTTCCGCCTTATGCAAGGCACATACCACATTTTCTTGACCTCTTTCCTTTGTTTTTTTTTGTCCTCACATACTCGCTCGCGTGTACATATATACCACCTCTACCAAACCCAAACCTGGTCCAAGCGTCTAAATCGTAACTCCCGATATTCATCACCGCCCCATCCAATCTTGGTTCACTAACAACCCCCAAGACCAATCCCGTTTCGCGCCGCAAAACATCGTCAATGACAAGTCATATGTCTTTTCTCGTTTCCATCTAGCTTACTTCCAACGCCACTATGTCCCCTTCCCCATCACCAAACCAGTCTAACCTCATTCTCAACGACTCACGCGCGCCTCGCCGGATCACTAACCGAATAAGCGGTCTCATCCCCCTGACGCTCGGCCTTGTCATGAGCCGATCGTCTACACAACCTTCGATTTTGCTCCCGTGGGGGGCCTTTTAGGTATCTGAAGGATTGCCTTGCTTCCGGGGCAGACGGGGGTAAACTAGATCGTGAGGGCGGGTGTCCGCGGCCACGAGGCTTTTTTTTACTCCTTGGATTGTCATGTAGCATATCTGGAACACCATGAACACAGACTTGCTTGGAAGGAACAGACTAAACCATCAACATATGGAAATACAAGATTCGACATCGTGTCTATCGTCAAGTTATCGTGGATCAATACCCTGGTTAGCAAGCAGGGCTTGGTGGTTACATTATTGATCATTCGTAGTCGTCACCATTGTCCCAACAGTATCTTCTTCTCAACCGAACTACCGGCCCTTCTACCGGTCGACTGACTAACCAGCCCGTCCGTCCGTCAGTCAGTCTTCTTCATCTCCCGGCCAAAGTAACATCCCGAGCAAACACACCTCTCATCCCATGCTGTTCCGCCATCCGTCCGTCGATATATACGCACATCATTGAATCATTGTCTCTTGTCGTTAACTAACTACACCTTGTACATAGTACACCCATCATATAGACCAGGGTCCCTCTTCAGAAACGGGTCAAAAAAATGAAAATAAAAAAAGTAAACATGCACATTCACTCACCATCACATCCATCCATAGCCATGTCCTTCTTGACTTAAAACGGAAGTATACATTGTAGGACAAAGCGCAACCCGCAAGTCTTTGTTGAGTCGTCCGTCCGTCGCCTTATACCCCATTAGGTAGTGCCCCCAAAACGGGTAATTCCAACACGACTTACTCAAAAAGGAAATGGGCGTGTCAAACGAAAAAGAAGAAAAAAAGCCAAGTCAAGCCAAGTCTACACTGGTTTCCAAAAGCTCACACTTTCTTTACTTTTCTTTTCTCTACTCTTCTCAAAGTCAACTTACCTATACTCCATCAACGAGGATTGTCAAAGCAGACGAAACGAGACTTGTTGACGGGGGGTAATCATCATCGTGAACTACTTCTGGACATGATCATCACATAAGTGAGAGGCACGAGAAAACCGTCTGGGTACTTTGTTCTCAAGGATGCGGGACCCTTCGCCTTTGTGAAAATCCCATCGTCTACCGCCGTGACGAGCCCGTTCTTTTTTTCCCTTTTACCACCCGTCGTTTCCCGTGGCGTAAATCCCGTCTTCCATCGGTTAGCTTCAGCCTGTTTTTCTTTTTCTTTTTCTCTGTATGTACATGTCTCGGTATCTGTGTCGTCCTGTATGTACATACATGTGTACATACACCACTTAACTAAGTTCAAGTCGCCTCATCCCCCCCCCATTACAGGCCTGTCCATTCTTTTTCCGAGCCCGAACAATAAAGTACTGTGCTTCCGCTGTCCTCCGGTCGCCACCACACGTGTATACATTGTACAAACGTTCCCACACACCCCTATCACCAAGTAATACCCCGGTCTTCTAAGCCTTCCTTCTTTTTGTTGTTTACTCTATGTTTGTCTGTCTGTCTGTCTATCTACACATGACTTGCACAGAAGGGGGAATACTTTCCATTACTTGCTCCCAGCACTCTTACTTGCCCGCCCTGGAGCGTAACATCCGTCGTGGGTCGGCTGTCTGGGGGGGCCCGGGATTGAATCTATTGTCCATGGGAGGGAGGTGTGTCTTGACATTCCTTGATTCTTCATTTGACTTCCGTCCAATAGCCATACTGCTTTTTTCAAAAAAACCTAATCACCAGTTCCTCGTCCCCCCATACCATACCTTTGAGGATTTTCGCCGACATGGGCCGATAAAGTCCTCCTGCAAACCTGTGACTGTTACTGCTTTTGTCAATTGCTTACATATCTACATTGCTTTTCTTTCTCCCCTGTTTCCCAAACCCAGGCCCTCCGCCGAGCGGCCTACTGAGCCATAACCGGCCCATTCTGCATGGCTTAGCCTGCTCGGTCACTTCTATTTTGACCCTCCATGTCCAGTGGGCCATCATATACCGACGACACTTGTCACTTCTCATTCGAAAGTACCCTACCTCGCCCGTTTACAACGTCACACCAGCCAAATTGCCCTTCATTTCCTATCAGTGCGACCTACCCTTTGCTGGCCCGGGTTCTGCCTTGTTTGTTGCTTGGACGGTCCAAAGTTTTTTTTACTTGCTTCTTTTTTTCTTGCCGCCATCAGTAGTAGTAGTGTGCTGACACACCACACATCACCACTCACCCCACCTTCAACAAAGTCTGGGTCACTTGGAGGGAGCGCTGCCATCACTGCGACGGTTCCTGTGTGATGCACTAATGTGCTGTCCCAAGTCTCATCTTCCGCTCCTCCCCCCTCCCCCCTCCCCCCTCGAGCCGCTGTTAATATCGATGTCTGTATCTAGCGCCCGTGGCCTAGCGCAGGTGTCACATCGACTTCACGGACACAACACTTGGTCGCTGCGCCGTCGACTAACTTTCTTTAGACACACAGTGAACCACTCTTATGCCGACTAGTTATAGGCCATCCTCGTCATGGGTCATGCCGAAGAAAGCCTTAAACCTTTGTTGAGTGTTTCATTGGTCACTAAACAATGAGCCCTGTATGGTCCCGTCCTCTGAGGGAATATCATCAACTTGTTAGTGCCAAACACATACCTCTCAACAACTCAAGTGTGCCTCCGAGGATGCACATCTATTGTATGCGGAGCTTCAGGTGAGCCGTTATCAGGGACACTGTATGGGACAGGCCATCATGTGCTATGCAGGAGCGTGCACTGCCAGGAAGCGTGCCACAAACGACTCGGTGCCGGCCTTCTTCAAGGGCTAATCCAACAGGGAATTCCGCAGGCATCCCCCACACCCCCATCACCGTTGCGTTGGTGATATAGTGGTTACTTTCAATACCTACAACATCCCGTGATCACCAGCCAATCGTCCTTCTGGCCCACCACCCCAACCGCCATAGAGGGTCACACCATGCCTACCACGAGGGCAGTCACTATGCACACATCCTTCATGTCATCCTCTTGCGCCATCTTTTGCCACTTGTAGAGAATCTGCCCATTCGCTGCAATTGCATCCGCTATGGTTATTATACGTGGTCGCTTGGTCCTGTCGTACCCACCCGTCGTTAAACCTTGGTGAAGTCCGGCTTACACATTCCCGAAAGCAAACACCACCGTGTTTCCGACTGGGCTCAAAGTACGCGGCACAACGCCGCAACATACTTATGAAAACGCTTGTAACATGTCGATTATGGTTCACTGTTTCCAGCTACAATATGTAGAATGGTAGAGACCCCTTTGTGCTTGGATATGTCCATACTTCAGAGGGAGGGGGCGTGGACCAGACTCAGTCAAACTCTGGGTGATGCCATTGCCGTCAATCTGCGGTCCTGATGATTAGAGCGTATCGCACTCACTGCACGCTATAACCTTGCGTACATCCTTTTTCCATACTAGGCAATAACTTCCAGTGACCCACCTACCTGCGGCCGGGCAGGGCGGATTCTCAGTGTCGGCCTTGTTTCTTGTTTCCTTGGTGCATGAATTATGTCTAGTAGATGTGTGAAAAATCCCGTATTGACTTTAGGTTTCATAACATGGTACGGTAGATGCATAAACAATAAATGTTCCGGCTGGAACAGTCTCTGACCACTAGTTGTTTCCGTGGGTCGGCATTAAACAGGAGCCGTCAGCTTCATCGTGGGAATGGTTCGGGAGACACAGGTGCCGCTAGTGTTCCGTGTAGAGAGTTCTATGGTTTGAGGGGTAATAAGGTGTAAAGGAACGGGTCCGAAGGGGGAACCGGCGCTTGGAAGGAGTGTTTGTGACCGTGGTAGAAGGAATGAAAACAGGTCGGGATAAACTACAAGGCCAGTCATATGACCAAAGTCTCGTTGTTCCAATTTTATGTGGTAGTGTTTGTTAGGGTCAATATACGTATATTCCTAATTATCTTCGTCATGATGTTGGTTGGACAAAGTTTGGGAAGGTAACTGTCAGGCACGGAAGTTACGGAGAATTACAATCATGGATGACAGCTTTGAACCGCGGTTTCCTCATACTTACGTCTATGACGAAGATGTCAACAGACTCTTGTTCCTTTGGTTGACTCGACCTCAGTTATGCATCCCTTTAAACATCTAAATTGTTTCTTCAACTCACGCAATCCTAATTCTGTAAGTGACTCGATCACGACAATTATCTATCGCCGCTCCTTGTCACTACCATTAACACCTGCTTTCTTCTTCTCTTCTCTAGAAAACTGCATCATCAACATCATGGCTAGCACCAGACCCAACACCTCTCGCGGTTCCACCGAAAGCACACCTCTCCTCGACTCGTCATCGCACACGCCTAGCTCGTGGCCTGCCAAGGACTCAACAAATGACTCACATCACGATCTTCCCGCCCCTGAAGACTCGAAAGCTCCGCTGTCCCCCATAACTGGCTCTCCTATTGGCCTTCTTCCAATTCCATCTGAGCCGGAGGCCCCACCTCATATTCCGGAGCAGGTTCTCGGCGAAGACTGCTCGACCCATCGCCTGTTGGCCGAGGATGAGTGGATCAAGATTGCATTCAGCCTCGGTGCCATCAATAATCTAGAAGACACGCGTCTCGTCCATCCGGACCGTGGTCTTTGGCCTCCCAGAGGGATGCCTCCGGGTCTCTATAGAGATATTGTGTTCCATCGGACCAAGTATTTCTACCTGTATCAAGTCATCTTTACTATCCGCTAGGTCGGGATGGTAACCCAGATTCTCATCGGCGCCTCTTTAACCGCTGTCGGTTCTCTTAACCTTGATGATTCTGGCGAGGTTGTCACAGGGCTCGCCGCCCTCAACACCATAATTGCCGGTGTCCTTGCTTTGTTTCATAACAGCGGTGTAACTGAAAAGTTCCATGACGACCGCACTGAGTTCATACAGGTGGAAGACCACGTCCGGAAGATCCTTGAGGGCTCCGTCGTTGACGACAACCTGACTACGGAACAAATCATCCGTCAGTGCTTCGACAGGTTCCAGCATGCCCGTCAGGTAGCTCTCGACAATGCGCCTACGCCTTTTGCCGCAAACGCTGTTGCAAGCACAGCGGGCCCGACGCGGACCAACGTCGTGCGGCAGGTAGCTGCGCGGACCTTTCGTGATATTGGGGATTCCGACATGGATTGGCGGCCGGCCCAGCCACTCAGTTCGGTATATGCTTATGCTGGGAAACAGCGGTCTTCTTTGGTCAACGATTGTCTTACGCCCATGAGACGTTCCCAGACTACGTCCCGGTATGGTGGTTCTGATAGAGGATCACAGGTTTGAGTGTGCTAGGGAGGGTAGCTTGTGTTACATGGCGCTAGCGTCGTGTTGGTGCTGCTTTTGTACAACGCTCGTTTATTATCTTTGTATTACTAAACTTTATATCCATCATCATGAATAGATTCTGTATTTTTAAACTATGCGCGCGATAGTCTGGACCTTTGTGACGGTAGTGTATCTATGACACAGCACGACTAGGTGGTTACGATCGATCGGTGAGGATTACAAATGCGTGACAGCACTGATATTTTCCGCCACCGATCATTACAAATTACGATGAAGCACATTTATAAGCACATTATACACATGTCAAGACCAACATTGGGGCGTCAGGACAGACCACACTAAACGGCATGTGATAACTGGATGGCGAAATCTCGGCAGTAAATTGAGTGTCGAGTATCGATTGAAAAAAGCAAAATCCCAAATACGGCCTGTTTAATCCGAATCCGAAACGCCGGTGCCCAATGATGTTCTTGCTTGCACGATGGTGAAATCCGTGGTAGGCAAAAGAGTAGTTTTGTAAGTTTTTTGATATAATCTTTTTGATATTTTGGTCGCTCAATAATCAACTACACGTAGTCGAAAATTTAAGCCTGCTCGGACAGAATGTCAGAGTCACCAGCGTCCAGGATGGACATGGTGGAGCAGCGGAACATCTTACCGCACGAGGTACCGAGCTCGATCTAGATGGGAGTTAGCTTGTGTTCAGTACCCTCCAAAGTCTTGTATCGTCTTAAGACTTCTTCGCAGGGTTGACGGATGAGATGGGGGGGGGCTTTGTGGGGCCGCCGGGTTTTCTTCATCCGCCAGGGCCACCGGGGTGGCTTGAGAAGAGCGTGAGACTATGGGGACGTACGTTGGTGCCGTTCAGGTGGTGAACGTTGGTCTTGGCCAGCATGGAGTAGTACTCGAGCTCAGACTTGCGCAGAGGGGGAGTGTTGGAGGCGATGATGACCAGCTTGGCCTTGCCGGAGCGGAGGGCCTGAAGAGGGAGAATTGTTAGTATGGCGGGCGCACTTGGGGGGTCTTGAGATGACGCGGGAATCGTACCTTGAGGGTCGACTTGTAGCCGAGGGTGACCTTGCCGGACTTCATGACCAGAGCCAGCTTGGAGTTGATGCTCTGCGCATCGCGCTTAGACTTCTTAACGGGGGCCATTTCGACGGTTGATATTGAGCAACTAGAGTAGATGTTGATACCAAAAAGGAAACAAGAAAAAAAAAACAATTCCAAGTTCCTCAGATCAAAGTCTCTCCCAAGACAATCTTCCCAAAATCTTGCAAAGGCCCGTCAATTCCTTCCAAAGTGGGGCCTCCCCATCCCTCCTGCAAAATTATCCGCAAAAAATAAATTAGTGTGCTCTCGCTGACTAAGACCCTCGCCACACTAAATGCCCAATTATAGGTCGGAGTTTGGCCCAGAGCCCTAATGGTCCGAGATTCAGCCGCCCCATGCCCACCTACCGGATGCAGGTTAGTGCTTTGAAATCAAGGGTTAGAAATCAAGGAATTGGCCTGGGCAGATGTTTCGCACGCCAAAGTGGTCCATTTTCTGAAAGAGTACTTTTTCTTCCTTTTTTCCCCCCCCCAAACCCCATCACCCATTTTAAGGCACTTCACCAGTTAACCGAAGACAAAATGGCCCGCCGTCCCGCTCGTTGCTACCGCTACTGCAAGAACAAGGTGCGTTTGTTCTTGAGCTCGAAATTTTGACGTTGTCGTTGTTGTTGGCGTTCGTCGAATCTCTCTGTCCGATTTTCCCGGCCCTCCCCTTCCCGACTGGGCCCGCCCAGATGATACACTCCCACCCGTTTCCGGCTGCCGAAGATATTGGAGTTTTGCGATGATGGATTTTGAAAGACCGTTGGGTTGCGAGACTTCATGGCGAAATTTTCACGGCTTAGAGTACGGGGTGGGAGTTTGGGCGTCGAGGGGGAGATTTGACGGATGTTGATGGCTTTGAATGGCTGAGTCATGAGCTTTTTGGACATCAAGAGGAGCAAATTGACTAACATGATTTTTGATGGAATAGCCGTACCCCAAGTCGCGCTTCAACCGTGGTGTCCCCGACCCCAAGATTCGCATCTTCGACCTGGGCCGCAAGCGTGCTAACGTCGACGACTTCCCTCTCTGCATTCACCTTGTCTCCAACGAGTATGAGCAGCTGAGTTCCGAGGCCCTTGAGGCCGCCCGTATTTGCGCCAACAAGTAAGTTGCCAATGGTTATCCATGGCGGTTGATATCGGATTGCATGAGAATGCTTTTTGATTATAAATCACCGTGGGACAGACGTCACATATCGAGTATCATGTTCTAACAACACAATCAGGTACATGGTCAAGACCTCTGGTAAGGATTCTTTCCACCTCCGTGTCCGTGCCCACCCCTACCACGTCGTCCGTATCAACAAGATGTTGTCGTGCGCTGGTGCCGATCGTCTTCAGACCGGTATGCGTGGTGCCTGGGGTAAGCCCAACGGTACTGTTGCCCGTGTCAACATTGGCCAGATCATTCTTTCCGTCCGCACCCGTGACAGCAGTAAGTTCATCTCACCTCGTCGACATCCAAAGCCCATCTCTAACAACCATCCCCTCTAGACCGCGCTGTCGCCCTCGAGGCTCTCCGCCGCTCTCAGTACAAGTTCCCCGGTCGCCAGAAGATCATTGTCTCCAAGAACTGGGGTTTCACCCCTCTTCGCCGCGAGGAGTACGCCGAGCGCAAGGCTGGTGGCCGTGTCAAGGTTGACGGTGCCTACGTCAAGTTCCTTGCCAACCACGGTTCCCTTGAGCACAACATGCGCGAGTTCCCCGGTGCTTTCGAGGCTTAAGTGTGTTGGTCTAGCTTGAAAATGAATGACAAAAAAACCTAAAATTATAACACAAACATTTTATTGGCTTTGGTTCTGGTGCTGTTGGGCTTTTCTTTGAAGCCAAGGCGGCGTTTGGAACACTCGTCCTGGAATATGGATGGGTGGTGAATCGTTGTTGATGGCGCTGGGCTGGGCTTGGGATTGTATTGTCTTGGGGTTTTGCGTCTTCTGGATTGGAGCCATATAATGGGGATTTCAATATAGCGAAGCCTGTCGGCTATCGTGATGGGAAACATAAATGTTTTGTGTCTCTTTGTGATTTTGATTGTTATTTAGTGTGGTCTTTGAGACTGAGGTCATCTTGTCGAATGCATATTTTTAGATCTTGATACCACGTGAAATCATGATGTAGGGTTGGGTTGTGTGTAACCCTATCATTGACATGATGTTGGTGGTTTTGGGTATTGGTCAGGTGTCAGTGTCGTCTCATGCTCGGGGTGACTGTATACTTTAGGTTAAGAGAGTGTAGTCTAAAAAGGAGTTAACCACAATTTTAAGCGAGAATATAAATCACATGAAGTCTCGTGATCTACATAACAACTACAGAAGTATTGACTATACACTATGAAAGCGGAATCCCGATGGAGACAATCTTGAGTGATATCATGTCAGTTGCCAAGCGTGGCAAAAATCCCACATGGGATGGCTCACTCATTGGACGATTTTTGTTGGGAAGAATGTTGGATGATTCCGTTGGTTGAAACAAACTAACAACTTCCAGAACTCAGACATTGTGCAACTTAATTCTGTCAGGAGACGAGGTAGAGGGGGAGCGGAAAAGTGAGTTAAATGGCGGTGACAGCCTTTGTATGGAAAGGTGTGGGTGGACATGTCTGACGTCTGGGGCCGACGTAGATGCAGCTAGGTGGTGTATATATAGAAGATGAGTGATATTGAAGGCCTGGACGGGACTATATCGTGGTTTGGGGTTATGCTTTAGATGTGGAAAGGGCCGACCCACTCACATGTGCTATGTCTATGCATAAACGTACATATGTATAGGCAAGGGAAGATGCATCGCGAGTGAGGGATTCCGTAGGGAGACACACAAGCTGAGATTCCTTTGGGTGGGATGGAGACCCCGCGCAATGGCTTTACCCGGGATGAGCGGTATGGCGAAACGATGCTTATACGGACTGCTGTGCGGGGATGTGCAGGTCAGACGCAAGGCGAAAAGGAGGGATTCTGCAGGAGTGGTGTGGAATAACCGGTGACTTTTAGAGATTGATATCGAGTCACTGATGGTGAATGAGTATTTACAAGAATACGAATGAATTACAGTCAGATTAACGGTACAATGGGGACTTATAGAGTCCTATAAATATACTGACAATATCTAGATGCGAAATGGTCGGGATCATGGTATTCGGCTATGCGGCTGATCATGGTTGAATGTGCATACGGTAAGACTTGGTCCCCGCATATGGGAAGGGGAAGCAGAAAATGGAACGGTGAGCGGTAGTGTGTCGTCATAAACAACTCTCAGACGGAATTTTGCGGAGCGATTTGTTGTGTTTACTCTGAAGGGATAGACCTTTGTCATTTATTGTCGGCGCATGATAGTTTCAGCCTGTGTGATAAGTCACTGACCAAGACCCAAATATCCTATTGATTTTGGTCAGGCCTGCGGAAAATGCAGGGTGCTAGTGCAAAGTTGCCCAGTGACCACAGGTCAATTATCACGTGGAAGTGCCTTGTGAACATCAGTGCTGCCAGGCAGACTTGGTTTTCACAGTTTAAAGAGGGACTTTGGTGAGGCTGCGAGTACGGAAGCGGTACCGGATAGAGGGAACTTGTGGGTGCAGATTTGGGAACTATGGTTTGCTAGATGAGGGCTGCTTTGAGTTGACTTGGGATAGGGGTTATCAGATGGCAGTTTGTTAGTTGCGAGATAGGAATAGTTAACGCTCAGTACGCAATATGGGAGTTAGATGATGGATTGAGGAGTTTGAGGGATGAATGGAGGATTGAATCTAGGGTAGACACTCGTGGTGTAAGTTGGTGGGACACAGTACCGGTGATGGTGTCTTTGAAACGGCGGCGCTTACTCTACGGGCCTACCTGCAGCTGACATGATTGGAGGCGAGCATGAGCTGGATGTTTATACCCAATGATCGACAACCAGCAACGCAGGAAGCACAAGTTTCACCCATGGAACAAAAACAGCATCGTGGTGATTCTCCACAAACACCAGGAATCAGAGTGTTATCAAGCTCCGGGAAGGCCGTGGGAGGCCCTTGGTAGTCTCGTCTCTTCCTGCTGTCCCAACAGCCATACACTGCTGTTCTCGATGGCGCTACAGGGGCCCATCGGGGCTAGTCGGGGGCGAATTGTGCGGCGCAGATTGGGCTTGTCCTGGGGGAACTTCCAAAAGATGGTGGCCCTGAAAGAGCGCTGTGGGTTGGGGAGACGATGAAAGACAGGGTAGAGATGAGGCTATTGTGAGAGAGAATTAGGGCCATTAATATTCGACCACGATGATTCTGGTTCCGCAGCAACGACTGATAACACCCAGGTTCGGTGATATTATCATGGGATGGGGGTTTTGTGTGGACTGATAGAAGGTTACAGGACGTAATGACTGGTGCCGAATCCGCCGTTTGGTCTTATTGCTTTCTGCTTTTTATATCGTCGTGACCTCTTTTTTGTCCTCTTTGTTCTTCAACCGTCATCGTGATTGTCTACAAACCAAACAAGTATCAAAGCACCCATTCCATTCCCTGTCTCAGTACATCGTGGGCCCAGTTACCAGCCCCTTTGCTGCCCACTACAACGTCAAGTTTAATGCATTAGCACCTACTATTTTTTCAATTACGCCCTGGGCAACCCCGTTATAATTTTCAACATCACAACCTCAAGATCCCAGCACTTTACTGTGTTGTGTATCAACCGACGACGACGACGACGACAACGACGACAACGACGACGACGACCACCGATCAACCGCCCACCCCGATCCATTTCGACCATACACTCGCTTGCCTCGAATTCCGCCTCGCCTGTTGAAAGCCTACCCGTTTTGAACCGTCTCCATCACTCCCTCGTTACCGCCCAATCAGCCGTCCGAAATGGCCTTCCAAGCCCACGCGACCCAGACTCCGCGCGCGGCGCTGGCGGACGACCTCCGGGAAGCGTCTGGGTCTGCCCCGTCGCTTGTCAGCCGTTCGTTAGCTAGTTCGCAGAGACATTCTCGTTCATTATCTAATGGTAATGGTCAGACTTGGGTTTTGTTCCCACCGACGGCCGTGTCAGAGGCTCAGACTACATCTTCTTTTCTCACAATCAACGAGACGGTTACCACGCCTTCGGAGAATACAAGTATAGTGCGGTCTGATTTTCTGCCACGGTCAGAAGGTACGGGGACAGAAGCCTTGGCTAGCCAAGATTTGGATGACGATGACGATGACGATGATGAATATGACGAAGATGCTGAACTTGATATACTAGACAGCCACCTTGCCGACTTCCGTTCCGGTCCTACCGTGCCTACTCCTACTCCTACGCCTGTTCTTCCCGGACATGACGGTCTCGGGAGCTTCCGGGTGCCAGATTTTGCTACCAACCGCCAGACACAAGATCAGCTCTATGCGTTTGAGCAATTCAACCCAAATAGCATACAAAACACCCGGGAGAGTCTTGAGAAGATCCAATCAGAGCTTCTGATGGACCCAGAAGAACTGGAAGCTGCCGAACGCCGTGCGCGCATTGAGGCATGGCGCCTGGAACATAGTAGAGTTCTTCTGGAGGAGATACAAAAAGAGACTAGACGGCAACGGAGACTTTCAGCAAATTCGACCACACGGACCAAGAAGCAAGCATTCGAAGGCTCTATCGCATCAGAAGCTATCGAGGAAGAACCATCAACGGCCCCTCTGGCTACACAGGCTGACGAGACTGAGCATATGGAATGGCATGACGATTCGGTTGACGACCGGGCAGTGGATGAGGTAGCAGACGAGCAACCCAAGGGATTCCTTGATCGCATTACGCACAAGGTGATTCGCGACATGCTCGACCTTAGCGACCACGACTTGGCCATCATTTTTGGCGACACATATGTCGACGACGAAAACGAGGCCCAGGCCACCCCCCGCGCGGCATCTCCGTCAGGACACCCCGGCGCATCGGATCAAAAGAATAAGGCGGAAAACTTGACTCCAAAAGAGGACTCCTGGCAATTACGCATGGTTGAAGGCGTAGCTAAGGAGCTCGGTATATTTGTAAACTCCGTCTCTCCCTACCCACATCCCGGCGCATTCTCGACTTACAAGCGTGTACAACAAGATCCCCTCCCTTACGCAGGGTTAGAAGCAATTCCCGAGGCGTCGACCCCGTCGGCTCCTCGGAAGGCACTGTCACTGTTGGAATCTATTTCACAGTCGGCACTGCAGTTTAAGCCGTCCTTTGCCATGCTTCAAGGCTCTGGACTGGCGTCGCCACAGCCCGAAGAGAACCAGTCTCGGAAGGCGGGCCCCGGCGAAAAGGTGACGGTTCAAAAGTCGCATGGCCAGCAGGAATTTACGCAAGAAGAGTGGGAGAAAGACTTGGATATCAAGCTTGTCTTCAAGTATCTCCGGTCTCGCTTTGTCTACGGCACGTACTCGGCTAATTCTTCGGTGAACGGTTCTCCCGCAACTCAGCAAGCATCGACGACCTACGTCAAGACGGCAACCAGACCACTTAACGCCCAGGAATCGGCAGCCAAAGCGGCTAGAATCCGTCAACAGCATCCACTTATTGGCGGCCGGATTCCGGCGGATAGACGGTCGTTTAAGGCGATGACGGGGGCTGGAGCGGGGAGACATCATGGATCCGTACGGAGTCAGGGAACTAGGCGGTCGGCTAGACGGGGGAGTGCATCGTCGAAGCATTATTGGGATCTTGGGGGCTCGTTGGGGTCGGGGTCGGTTGTCGCGGAGCCGGTTACGAATGGGCCTATGGGGAGTTGGGGAGAGATTTGAGGTGAGATGATGGGGACTTTAATGACTTGTATTGGCATTTGTTTTTATTTTATTTAGGTGGGTTGAACGGCTAGAGTTGTCGTTGAAGGGTAGATTTTATGTACATTCACAGAACCGGACGCCCATGGCGCCGTTAGCATTGGTGGTAATAGATTGATGAGGAGGAATGATTAAGAACAATCAAAGGCAAGAAATCAAGATTCTGTTACTGTATAACCTATCTCAGGATAAACTTATTTCCCACCAAACCACTCTTTGGCCTTGTTAGTGGACGCATCCACCTTCTGATCAAACTCATCAATCTTCTTGAGAGTCTTATCGCGCGTCTCGGAAAAGACCTGGCCAGCTTTCTCCTTGGTCTCCTGGATCTCGGCTTGTTTTTGGGCGATGGCGGAGTCTAGCTTGTGGCCGGCGGCGTCGAGCTTGGCGCCGGCTTGGGCACCGAGGTTGCTGAGGTCTTTTTGGGCGGAGGTGTTGGGGAGGTCTGGAGTTGTTAGCTTGGTTTGTGTGTAAGTGGGGCCGGGGCCGGGTCGGGATGATAGGTTGGATGACGGGGGATGAGGATTATGGGGGTCACGACGTACTCTTGTTCTTGCCGTTGTTGAAGAATAGGTAGCTGAGACCACCGACGGCGGTGATACCGAGGAGGAGGTTGCGTTGTTGGGCCATTGTTTTGGTTGTGTGGGGGTTTGATGATGATGATGATGATGGTGATGGTGAAGACAGAAATGGGATGGGAGGGGGGCGCTTGTGGGGGTTTTATAGCTGGGAGATACGCTAGGAGATGGATAAACGGAACGGTGGCGAGTTAGGATTAGCTGTAGGGCGGGGTATGGATTGTGTGGAGAGCGGAATGTGCCGTGGACGGTATAGGTCGGTATGTGATGAGTACACTTGCATATCACCGGATCTGTATGATTTACGTCTTTCAAGCTACCATCATTCATTGTTCTTAATCCCTGGAAGCGGCCTAGGGAAACATTCCACAGTAACAACATGTTGGCGCAACTGTTCTCATCGATGGCTGAATTCTCAACTTCCAAGACATACTAAGCTCCATCCACACCACGGCATCATTCCCGGCGCCCATTACCGTTTCCGTCAAACCCCAATAGCTAACAAGCTAACATGGTAAACTAGGGTTACTCACATCTCCAACCCGTCCAGTTCACCAAAGTAATCTTGATCATGTAACGACGCATGTGGCGTCTACGTGCCAACGAAATTCCGCGCCGTGAATGAACTTGCCAATACCCCCTTTGCTACTGTGCCGTGTTTCCGCTTTAGTCTATCGGTGTGGGGCACGGCAGACCGAGCAGGGACGGCAAGTAAGGAAAGGCCCTTGTCTGGAGGAAGTAGTTTGTTACAAGGGAGTAAGAATATTTGTGTTTTCAGCGCAGCTGCCTTTTTTTGTAGCTTGCGCGGTGGGAGTTTGGAAAGGGATGTAATTTTGACGATTTGCTTTCGGTTTTTTTGCGCTTGCTGTTGTATACATACCTAAGCAGTCGTTTTTTTAATCACCTTCTATCTCCTTTTGAGCGTCTGAAATTCCTTTGCGCCGTGAAATGCATGGGTCTGGATAGATGACATCATCGTTTCGCACTGTTATATTGAACTTGAGTTGGCTGCTGTCTTTGCTTGTTACTGCTGTGTCTTGGAATACCCACTTGAGTTCAAACTCCCCGTGTAGACAGGAAAAATGCCCCATCGATTACAATCTTCTCGTCGCGTCGCACCGCTCAAAGACACTGACTACGACCATGAGATCAACCTTGTAGACCAGGAAACAATCGACCACTCTCTCTCCCCCGTCGACAATGCGCTCTCGTCGCATCTTGAGGAAATGCCGTCTATCCCCGAAACCGCACCTGTTGAACATATCACTACCGATCCTACACCTCTCGACCCTTCTCCCGGGCCTTCGACGGGCCCGACTGACCCTCCGACCCCGTCGAGATGGAGCATAGGGAGAAATAAGGACGCTGCGCAGAGACCGCGGATAGCGTCTGCGTTGATGAGTATGAGTGGGACGGGCGCGGCGTTGGGTGGTGGTGGTATATTACCGGTGCCTTCGGCGGGATCGGCGGGTGGTGAATATGTTATGGCTGTGCCGAATGAAGGGGCGCATTTGGTGGTGGCGGCTAAGAAGACGGAGGTGAGAGGGGTTGCTAGATTGTCAGTTGATGAGGCGCGGAGAAGGTCTAGCTCTGTGGGAAGTAGTAGACCAAAAATTCCAAATTTGGAGGTTGATGGTGAGAGTTTTAAGCTTTCTAACTGTTGTACCATGACTAATCTTCTACCTATAGTACCACCTTCTTCTCCGGGAGTTCACACCCCGCCGATCATACAACCTACACCAACAAACCAAACTCACCCTATTGACCACGAATGGGTAATTGACGTTCTCTACGAAAACCAGCGTGGCCTCTTTCTCTGCGGATCTGCTCTTTTCTCAGCTAAAGCCTTGGGAAATCTAGATCCCCCACCATGGACGAATGCCTTTCACAAACCTAGTCTTACAGCGCCCCGGGAAGCACAAGTACCCGACCCCTCATGGCAATGGGTATGGCCAGAATGGAGAGTCAACCACGATAGTCTTACCGATAGCGATGAAGAAGGTTGGGAATACAGCTTTATGTTTTCTGATGCATTTAGTTGGCATGGTCCGAAATGGTACTGCTCGTTTGTCAGACGAAGAGCATGGACAAGGAAAAGAGAACGGAGACGTGATGGGTTGACGGGGCTTATCATTGCGTCGCCGGCTACACAGGCGGGAATGGAGTATCCTGGGTCTAGACGTGCTTCCGGTGAAGTTTCAAGAGATGGCCGGAGTCCCAGTCCTGCTGGCCAAGCTCATTACAGCGGAGGCCATGCGGCCGGGAGTCGCGCAGGAAGCCATAGCCGTGGTCCTAGCTACAGCCACAGCCGAAGTGCCTCTCGTGGTCGTCACAGCATGGCAACAGCGTCAAGATTAAGCCGGGCCGACCTGGGTCTCGATGTTGACGAGCTGGACAAGGTTGAAATCTACAATGTGCATTTCCTCATACAAGTCCTACGAGTTCTTCGTGTTGACAGGGAACGACACGAGGCGGTGGAGAATTACCTCAAAAACGCCCTAGACGACCTCGAACATCTCCAAGACAATATCCATGAAATCATGTCCCTTTTCCTGTTCCAGAATTCTCGCACGCATTTACTGCAGCAGCTGGCTGAGGCAGCCGAGCGGGCGGAGAAAGAGTTGGCTGAGATGGAGGCGACGTTGGAAAATAAGGGTAGACGCGCCCATTTACAGAAGAGGGTTAAGTATTTGGAGGCAACCAAGTTGCATGCGGAGGAGGAGGTTAAGAAGTTGGCTTATTGGAGTGATGTGAGGAGATTAGGGGATTCGTTGGGAGATATTGATGATATGCGAAGAGATGATCATGAGTGTGATATTCCGGATATGGTGGTTCTGGATGAAGACAGCGAGGAAGATGATTTGAAGGGGACGACGTGATTATCTGTATTAACTGATATTGCAATGAATTATGACTATTGGCATCTCTTATTAACATCCACTACGTAAGGCTGCAGCATACGTGGGACTAAGTTAAATGACTACACTACCACACTTGAATAAAGTGGCATGCCTGGATATGATCTCGTGGGTATTGTGCCACGGAACCCCGGGGGATAACATGGCTGGTTGTGTAACCGAGACTATCTACCGCCAGTAATGAAGAATGTATTGTTTCTGTAACTAGGGGTGCTATGTAGTAGCCTAGGTGACATATGTTCTTCTGGCATCGTCCAGCTGCGATTCATCCACCTAGTCTCTTGCTAGTGAGGATGGAGTTCCTATATATTGGTGGCTCCGTGATGACCGGGGTTCTCAGGTCGTAGGAGGTTTATGAGTCATGGACTGTAGTTTGATAGCTCTACATGCATGTCCTTGGAAGGTTGACGGGCTATCTTTGGCCATGAGGTTTCCTACTTGTGGTATACTTAGATATGAAGGTTGGCTTACCATTGACGTATTTTGTGATTTGAACGTTTACCTACTGGTGTAGATGTTTCGGTTTATCTCTTGATGATGTAGTACATGCCCAGTTTCAATGACAAGCTTATTGTTAAACATTTGTTTAAATCTATATACCCACCACACATGCGGCCACCTCCAAGCAGCACATGCGTGGTCCTCCTCGGCTATATCGCCTCCGCCTCCCATCATGGAACCGCCTCGTCATCCTCTCTCGACGCGTTTGTTAATTTCCCCTTCTGTGACACTATCGCATTCCCAGTGGCATACGAACTAACTCCCCGGTGACTCTCTATGTAAGGAGAGTCTGAATATTGACAATTGGATTGAGATCTGGACTGTAGGCTGGCCGTTGGAGCTAGAATAGTTGGCTCTGTGAACCAATGTAAAATAATTTCCGGGTTGTAAATAATAGCACTAGTATGCTGGAAAATGCCATCTCCGACGAGCCGTTGCGTTCGTTGGCATCCGAATGAGCTCCCAGGTGGTGGTGTGGATGGAGGCACCACCATCACAAAATATGCCATTTGATGGTAGCATCCGTAGCATATGGCCTTCGAGTATGCGCCGGTACCCTTCCCCGTCCAAATGCTTTTTCCTCATGATCTGGTAAGTGCGTTCATAGGATTTCGCGACTGGGTTATCTACATTTCGGATAACAACCGACGTTCGATAGGACTCGTCATTTATCCGAGTCCGGGTCGCTGTCTTGGTCTGGTTATCACGCCATGCGATAGTCTCCTCATCTTCAGTATCATGGTAGTTTATGATAACTACAAGAGGACCTTTGCGGCTATACCTGACGGGGCCTAAAGCATCAGTCGTTCTGGTACAGCCTCTGGGGTTAAAGGCTCGTCACTGAAGGGACGTCAAATGCGGAATAACAGAGACTTTGTTGTGGCTTGGGGACTGAGAATGCTCATCCTGGATGGGCGTCGAAGGAACAAGGGCCGGAGAATGGCCATCTGGTGTCGGTGATGGACGAACCGGAGAACGACCAACAAGTTTGCTGGGGATATCATTGGGTACGTGGAGGGGATAAAGGGCCGCGAGTATCTGTGATTTCGATGGTGGCGTGGTTCCATTTGAGGAGGGTAGTGTGCCGGCCTGTGGCTAGCAGAATGCGGAGGCCTTTGCAGCGGAGGAGGCCCCGTATGAGCTGGGTGGAGGTGGCCCATGTGTGGTGGGTACGGATGTAGACAGTAAGGTAGTAGTAATCACGTATGTAGATATGGTAGTACAGCGCGTCGTGTACCTCCTGGGTTGTAAGGCGATTGCTCTGGATTTGGCTGAGCTGAGAATCGGAAAAGTGGTTGCACCAAGACTTCTGAGAGTACTCAGCATAACGGCGGAACATCTTAAACCATGTCGCGGATTCCCGCATCGCGCCAAGTCCCGCATCTTTGCAGGCGTTGACTTTCTGGAGCCAGTTGTTAAGCAGCGCCTTCTGGGCAGTCTTTCCGGACGGGAAGTTGGCAATGGAGCTCATGGCCGTCTGGAGGGAGGTGTCCGAGACAGCAAGCGACGATTTGATTCTGTCAAGAGCTAGACCGATCTCACCGCGATCCGGGCCCTTGAAGCCATCCATGATAGCACTGGTGACATGCTCGCAGAGCCAGTTGTCAGCCTCTGCCCTGTCTGATGGCTGCTCACTACGTGTTCGCTTCTCACTGTATAGGAATTGCCTCCTATATAGTCCCTGATAGAATAGCACTAGTAACAAAGTCCAAAGGTTCCGCTTCTCTTTGGCGCAGTGGTATGCTGATGCCTCCCAGTCCGTCACCAGTCCCATACGACCTTACGGCCCTTCGACTGTTGTTTATATGCTGCAACGGCAGCCGTGAAATCATCTTTGATGGTCTCAATCTGATGCTGGCGCATGGCAATGACTTGATTGCGCTCATCCACGGCATACCTGTACATGCGCTCGTCATGCTCGAGGGTGGTCGGGCGGGACGCGCGGGTGGGGCCAGATTCGCGCACCGAGGCGGGCATGGGGAGGAGCTCGGGGTACGGCATAACCGAGGACAAATCCGGGCGCAAACCTGGGTTGGCAAGAATAGCAGCGCGGTTACGCGGGGTTGGGTCAATCAGATCGGCCACATAATTGTCGTTGGCCAGATCGGTTAGGGTGACCAGGAAATCGGGCCACTGGGTGACGTGAGAAAGAACGCCGGTGAAAGGCATATTGAAGAAATAAAACTTGAATGATAATGAAACTAAGTGAGAAACGGAATAGACTCGATCGATGGAGTTAGAGATCTCTTAATTGTAGACAGTAAGGTAGTAGTAATCACGTATGTAGATATGGTGTGTTCTCTACAACTACCAGATCTACATACGTGATTACTACTACCTTACTGTCTACAACGGAGGTAATTCTGTAGTGATGGGGTGGTAGATGTTCATGCGCTTTTGTTGTCGCAATTAGTGGCGGTATCCAATGACGTATTTGCCGGGATGAATATCCCCCGCACTTGAGTTGGGGAAGTGTCTTACCTGTTTTGGGCGCTACTTGTACACATTTCAGCCCTATTGGCCGACGACAAAGATTCATCTTGTCGAGTGAGACAAGGTCTGACATGTGAAAATATACCCCGCTCCTACCCAAAACGTAGAGTGCATCTTATATCCCAATTCTAAAGGTATGGTTCGAACCACGATTATTATTATTTAGCAAGCTAACGGTTGCATTGACTCTATCTTCAACCTTTGACAAGCCGACTCGACCACGATTAAGTACCAAGGGTAACGTGCCCAACGATATCAGAGATCTCAGTTCAGCTTACTTTGGGATGAAGTTACGGAAGGGCTACTGTCTACCGTTCTTGAGGAATCTACAGGATGTGCAGAGGAGACTAAGAGACAGTCGCCTATGTAATGCCTGAATATCCAAGGCTCCGGTCGAAAAGGAAGAAAGCCACGCTGGAGATTGGTGTGACATCCTTATCTTTAGAACGTTATTCCAGGAGAAATCGAGTAAAGTGGCTTTGTTGATCTTGGTCAAGGAGACAGGCTTTGGTGTGAAGCGGCGGAGGTGGTTTCCAGGAGCTAATCTTTGTGGGGGTCATGTATGGCATTTTGAAGAAGGTGAAGGCTTTGTCGCTGGGTTAGTGAGGTGAGACTGACTACGATTTGGCTGGGGGGATTATGGCTTTATAGGTTGGGTTACTGTGAATCAGAGACTAGTCTCTCCATAGGCTGAGCCTGCATGAGAGTAATGAATAAAAAACCCAAAAAAGGCATTGAAGATTTCAGGCAAAGATGGGCCACTACAAGTTCAGTACCGTGGATTTGGATTGTTTCGTTTAATAAGCAAAAACAATCAACGTCACATTCTAGACATTCACTGAAGTAATGACCCATGACTACTTCACGCCCAGCTTGGCTTGAATTCTAACGACAGATTTGTCCCAGATGTAAAATCACCGGTGATCGGTCCAAGTCTATTTGAAGAAATCACGCAATCTCTGTATCTAGTAAACCTGTTCAATATCTAGTATCGAATTTCCCTATGAACCACTATCTACCTCCACCAGATGATACCTATTTCGGCCATCCCTCATTCGAGGTGCCTTGCCGTCTACTTCCACGATACGCCAGACTCAATCGTAATACCCTGCAAAACCGCCATCATAATAATCTGGAATATCTCCCTAACCGTCGTAATCGGAGAAATCATCATCACCCGAGTCTTCCGAATCTTCCGAATCTCCAAGTACATTTCCATCTTCCTGTGGCCTGACATACTTTCCAATAAGCCCTTCAATCTCCCGACGAGAAACACTCAAACAGCTAGCGATGGACCGCCGGTCCGTAAGCCAAGTGAACTCTGTAGAGTCTATCCTGGGTGGGCCAAAATATGTCCGCAAAACAGTATCAAAAGTAGGCCTGTCAGAAATGTCGTTGGGGAGTGAAGGACCGATATCAAAGGTTGTAGTCGAAAAGTCTTCGTCTTTTTGGACCACCCAGTTTCGGTTCATAACTTCTACCAGCGGGTGGAACTTGATACTCCGTAGGGTTTCCCAGTGGAAGGTCTGCTGCGGTCTTGAGTTTCCAGGTTTGAGAAAGACCTGGGCACAACGGATATAATCTGAGAACGCTTCAGTGACAGACTTTATTTCATATCCTGCAATGGGCTCCGGGTTCCTGACCTGATGTTCGGTGTCGAAGGTTGTCTCCCCATCTAAACTTGTAGTCTCGTTTATATCGCAATTGTTGAGCTGTCCTGTCGAAACCAGATTTTCAACGGCTCTATCGTGCTCGAGACTACGTTGCGCCCTCCGATCCCACACATTAGGCCAGGCTTGGATATATTGCTGGGTATCCGATGACCTACGAAATTTTCTGGTTTCGACATGTCGAACAATAATTCTGTTTTTCGTTCCCGCCCATATCAGGTCTCTAGGGATGTCGCAAATGAACATGATACGGTTTAAGAAAACTCTCTTCAAGTTAGGAAATTGGTTGAGAACATAGAACAGTCGTTCTGCGGGATAATCTGCTGGACGTTCCTGTAGTTTTAGGTCCATGCCGGTCCTTTCAAGGCTGATATTGAAGATTCTACTGAAGAAATCCGAATGATCTTGCCATTGAGCGACACTATGCCCCACTATGAACTCGTGTAATAGAAATATATCTTTTTCCGGGTTAAAATGGAGGAGACCTGAGCCATGAAAAGGTACAGTGGCTTCGTACGACTGCTTGCAAAGTGTCCGTGTCTCGCTGTCAATACTCATCATGGTTCGGACACTCATCGTCACTATGCGAAGTCGCGGTACCATCAAGAGCGGCTCCTTCGTAAATAAAATACAGGAAAATGGTAATAATCTTGATTCCCCGAAAGCATCCGGAAATGCCAACTTCCAAATCATGATTTTTAGTTCCATTGGCAGTCGCGAAAAGTGTTGGTCCGGCGTGTAAGTTGGTGTTGAATCCCGACTGCATGTCGCACGAAGACTACCCAAGTTCCCCATGTCGGGCGCTTTGTTAACTTTCACGTCTTGGATAACACCGGTATCGAGTGATGGCTTCGGTGAACCCAGATCGAAAGCTTCGACAAGCGAAGACGTGGCTTTTGGATTCTTGTCCATTGGATATCCAGTTGTTGTCGAGTTGTGGTGAGAAGGCAGTCTATCGTTTTGTACTTGGAGATTTCCTGCGGCTGAATTTGTCTTCTGGCTGGGTGATGTGAGGGGACTGTCTGATTATACCCTGTCTAAAGGTCTCCAATAGGGATAGCGCCACTACAGACCAGATGTAATAACCTGATGACCACTGATATCACTACAACCGATGATAAAGACCAAAGGATCCATCGTTTTAGCGCAGTGGTACGCGCATGCCCCGCATACTTTGGCAATGGACTTGGTGCCGGTGCGGTGTCTTACAGGTGGTTTCCAGGAGCTAGGCTTCCCGGAGGTCATGTATGGCATTTTGAGGAAGGTGAAAGCATCGTCGCCGAGTCAGTAAGGTGCGGTGTGCGGTGTGAGACGAGAGTGACTACGATTTGGCTGAGGGGCGTCAGGGGAGGAATGAGACAGGAGGAGTTGGGCGTGGTTATTTCCCTTGTTTATTTCCTAAGTTCGGATTAGGGTCTTATAGGTTAGGTTACTGTGAACCAGAGAGCAGTCTCTCCATAGGCTAAGCCTACATGAGAGTAATGAATAAAAATAAAAAATACCTTTGTCAAAGCTCGCCTAACGTAGATCTCAAGGATAGACGGGAGCGAATCAGCACCTTTGAGGTAGCACCGTGTGTCAGCGTTCGACTGCTCTAGATGTGTGGTATGATGGAGCATGACTATGGGGCAATCAATGTGCCACAGAACTATGTACGCAGTGATGTTTAGTCGTTGGGGGAGGGGAGATATAATCTCTGTACATAGTCCACCCACGTTTCATCCACCCATATCCTTTCCGGTGAGGCCAAAGTTTCCATATACCGGCAGTTCCGTGACAGTCCCGGAGCTTCTTGGGTTTGAAGGTCCGTGAAGGCGCGGCTATAGCCTGAAAGAGTCGCGTGCATATCGCCGGACAGTGCACAATCTATGGTCAATCACGAGCTTTCATATTTTAACATGGGAACCACGCTCATCCAATGCCGCATTTCTCGTGCCCTCTATCCTAACATATCCCCACTCATGTGAACTCTATTGGGGGACATCTCTTGAGGAAAGAGGGCGTATGGGAAGACTCTACCGGTGGTCTAAATATATTGACTCTGACACGGACTTTGTTGCCCAGTTCATTTGCGAATCGATATGTCTCCGGTTTCCTAAATATATGACGACAGAAAACACGAATGTACTCGGTAGCGTCCCTCACAAAGCAAATTTGTGAATTATTATCATTGAACCTCCCAAATTTACGTCAAGAGAAATCTATTCTTTCAACTTGTGTAGTAGGCGGGAAGAACTACATTGTAACACCAGTCACTCCGTGAGATCCCATTCCATCTATCAACAGAGGCAATTAGACGCCAAACTTACTTCTGTGTAAGTCAGACACCCGATATACACACACATTCACCATCACCCAAGCTCCATGAACCCCAGCCCATAAACCCAAACGGACATTTCCCAAAAAGGAATAAGTGAAAACCCACCAGCTGCCAACACCCCCACCAGCTGCCCACCAAAATAAAAAACGACTCTAAACCGGAGGCAGAAGTGACGATTTTGACATTCACAGCATTAATTTACAGTGGAGAATTTCTCTAACCTCCCCATCTTGCACCTCAAGACCATTCTTAATTATAGTTTATGAGGACATGACTTGACGGCGGCCTTTTCTTTCTATTTCCTTTGTTTCTCTTCTTCCCTTCCGTTGTCTCTTTCCGCCCTTTCCTGGCCATTCCGGTATGACCTTTGTCACAATATGTCGTCCGGGGCCGCGCCGGCTCCCGATCGCCGGGCAACATCGTCGCCACTCGACCCGCTTTCAGTCACGACCACCCCCTGATATGCCCGACGTGCACACCATCCCGACCATCCGCACGAATAGAGTCCCGCCGTCCCGCCCAGCCCCGGTGTCCTTGAGCCGGCCGACAAAACCACCACATCTGCCGTCAGCTTTACTACAGAATTACTTTGTGCACCAGAACACCCCGGATAGATTAGTCCTTGTGCAGCCTATGTATAAATACCGGAATCATCTGGCAAGGAGACATTCCATGGTGCGCGCGCAGAGGACTATCACTCGGCAACTATTCTTGGATCAGCAAGCGAAATGGGTGGGAGATATGCTGGGACGGAGGCCACGGGAGGTGCCGCATTGGATGAGCGTGGTTGCCATGTTAAAAACGAGTACGCCGACACGAACAGAGTGGAAAGGTGGCGTTGCGACAATCGCCATGGGCATGCGGGTAGCGAAGGAACTGTTGAACGGGATTGACACGGGCATGTGGATGTTACACACAACGACCGGCTGCTCCATTGATCTATACGTAAAAAGCGGCGCACACACTGCCGTTGCGGTATTATCCGGTGACTCTCGAAGTGTCAAATTGGCTTTATCCGCCATCCGTGCGTTAGGTCACTACTTTGGCAACTTCGAGGGCGACTCCGCCCGGTCTAAAGTGTGGCCAGCACAACCAGAGGAAGCCGACGAGTTAATGGCTGGGGCAAAACGGTATACAACAGCCTATGGTGAACGGCCAGACCACGTCCCATCATATACCCACAAATTCACAATAATCAAGCCCTTCGAGCAAGTCATCTCCAAGCCTGACGAATGGACGCCAGAGTCTCTCCTCCGGTATATCTCGGATCTTCAGCGCGCGGAAATGTCCCCACATGATACCTTCATCCACTACCAATCCGCCTTCGCCCGTGATGAGACCCGTCTCCGGTTAATCTCAATGGCTCTCACCGACGAAGCGGCCACCCCGGTATTAACTCTCCTCGCCTTCAAAACCGCGCTATACTCTGCTTTTCGCTGCGGCCAGCCACACTGGGAACATATGAGACTATTCATGCAACATATCGTTCGATCAGACATGGTCCCCGACACCGACATCTTCAACATCTTCCTAGAAGCCGCCGTTCGCGAACGAGATATCCGGAAGTTCGATATGATCCGGGAACTCATGAAACAGTACAACTGCGAGCCAAATCTCCAGACATGGTATCTCATGCTCCGTCTAGTTGAACATGAACGGGCAAAGCGGTCCATCATCCAGGCTATGCATGAGGTAGGGTTACTGTATGATTCACGAGCACTCCGGACAGTTGCCAAGGAAATGGTATTTTTCGACACCTACCGTGCCCTAGTCGGTGACGGGTCCTACGATGATTCCATGAAGCGGGATATCCAAGGAACTGTTGATGAAGCGGGAGTAGCGTCAAAAACCCGAGAAGAGTCAGAAGAGGGCACCGATGAAACAGGCAATTTAGGCGAAGACACGGCCAACCGTCGACCCTGGACCCGCCTAACCACCCCCCAAGTCCCATCCAAAGAAGATTCCACAACCCCCAAGACAGCCCCCCTCCTCACCGAGAATCCACAAGCCTTCCTTGCCCACCTCTCCACCCTGTACGGCCCGTCCTGGCCCTCCGCGTATGCCGTCCGCCAAATAATATCCACGGCCGTCCTCATCAACCGCTTCAATGTGGTCACGCCGCTTCTCAAGGCTCTTCCGGGCATATACTCGCGCGACCCCATGATCTACAACATCCTCACGTCACGTACACGCACCATGAATATACGGAACGCCCACCACCAGATTCTCACCTTAGCAGACTCCGCACATGCACTACTAGAACCTGTTTCCTACACCCAACTATACAAGCATCTCCGCGCCCAACAATCTCCCAACTCCCAAGCCGTCACATTCCTCTACGCCACCCTCTCCCAAAAAACCTCATGGCCCCTCCGCCTCATCGCCTCCTTCGACCTAAAATACCCCGGCTTTGTCTACAAACCCAATCTATACCCCTCTCGGCCCCTCACCACCTTCGCCAGTCCCCCGCTCATCCCCGCGCCTCTCCACAAGCCCTTCCAAACCGCTATAAACGACACTCTCGCCACATCCCACCCCACCATGGACATCTACCCCAAAGCCTCATTCCCCGAGCTCCCCACAGGCGCCCCAACACCTATCATCGCGCCAACACGGAAACTGGGTGCCACCTTAGTCCACTGCATCGATAAGCTTATCGAATATAATGGTCGCCGGTTAGTCCCGGCCAAGTCTTTTAGCAAGATTATGTGGGAAGCTGAACAGTGGGATCGGAGACTTATGTTTACTGAGGATTTGGATAAGACTGTTCTGCCTGATATACATCCTAAGCAAGCCCATCTTGTGATTGAGGTCCCATTGGTGGATCCTGTGGGCGAGGGGAGTTTGGAATCCCGGAAACCTATCATTACTCTGAGGATTCCGGTTCAGAGATACTTGGGTTTAAGAAAGTCGTTGAAGAAGCCAAAGCCGACCAAGTCGAGGAGGTCTTGATTAGTTACACAAACCTTTCCTGTGGTGTGACATTCCATTGTCGCAACTCCCACCATCCCATTGTACAATTTACATGTAATACTACTACCCTGTACCATAATACTCCAAAATAATTGCTGGTATCAAACAAGTCCATTTGCAATAATGTCAAAACCCAAAGATATCTTCCTAACCGCTAAACATGATGAAACAAAAAAATCCACATCCACCAACTCATTATCTTTGTCCATCGCTACTTCCATCCTCCGACTTTAGTCGTAACTTAATCCGGAGACATGCCACCAGTATCATCAGGCAGTCCCTCTAACACAACCCAGTCATTCTCAACACCCTATGTAGTCTTACTTCCCGACGCACCCTTAGTTTCTGGGTCCTCATGTGTTGGAGCACCAGCCGTTCTGTTCGACCCATCACCCTTCCGCACCTGTTGAGCCAGGTCCTTCTCCTCCTCCTCTGAAGTATCAAACATGTCTACATCTTCGTGTTCCCCACCAGCCTCGGGCTCGCTACCATCACCCAAGAAGATAATACGGCCGGGGTAGTGCTGGAGGCCAATCCGTGGCCCTCCTCTCTGCAGTTGAGATTCCGACTCGTCGTAGCCGTGGTGGACCCCGGGCCCGAGGAACTCGGCTGTTGGTGTCACACCGCGTCAGTAAACCAGTCTCAGACGCCTCATTGGGGGTCATGGCACAGAGCACGGCACACGTGTCCTCGGCTCCTATTGAGGCCCGGCGCGAAACTCACCATACTCAGGCGGGGCACATGGGCCATCGCCAGCAGCAACCCGCTCAGCAACCATGTTGTACCACTCCTCCTTTGTCTTTCCGTTGAGGATACCGATAATTGACATCGTCATGTTGTCACAACCAACACCGCCGGTCTCCGAGTTAGAAGCCAGGCAGTTGTCCATCATGTTTTCGCAGATCTTCTCGAGATCCTGCTTAGCAGCAATGCCACGGCGGACGAACTCAGTGACGGCTTGAGAAGACTGGCAATCCCAGATACCTATAATCATATGTGGGTTAGTACTCGCCTAGCACTACATCATGTGAGTATTTCAAACTCACCATCGCAAGCAATAACCAAGAACTCGTCGTCGTCGGTAAGAGTGTGCACCTCAATGTCGGGGAAGGCTGTTACTATTTGCTGCTCAGGGGGCAGATCGGCGCTCTTCTTAAATTCGAAATCACCAATGGCACGGGACAGAGCAAGGTTGCCGTTGACACGGCCAAAGTCGACGAAACCACCAGCGGCAGAAATACGCGCCTTCTCCTTCTCGAGCGTTGGCTTGTGGTCGTCGGACATGGGCTTAGCGCGACCCTTGATACCCAAAACACTGCGAGAGTCACCAGCGTTGGCCTAATACAAGTAAGTAAGATTACAGTCAGCCAGTCATGCCCAAAGGCCATTCAGTCACTTTCAATGACACTTACAACGTAGAGTTCCTTTCCAACAATAAGACCGACACAGGCAGTGCAACCGGAAACCTCTTCGGCGTACTTAGGATCTAAAGAGAGAAATCAATAGGTCAGATCAAACTCAGCGTATACTTTGCAATTCCTATAAATCAACCTACCCTTAAGAATAGCACGGTCAGTAGCCAAGAAGCAGTCCTGCAGAGCCTTGCCGTATTCGCCCTTCTTGAAAGCATCCTGCTTCACAAGAATGCTGTCGAGGTTCTCGCCAGTGAACTGGGCAACACGGTCTCCACCGTGACCATCAAATACACCGAAAAGTGACATCTGGGGGGCATCGGCGTTCTCGACAGTAGCACCGGTCTTCTTCAAGAGATCGAGAATGTTAAGATGGGCATCCTCCATGCTGATACGCCAGCCCTGCATGGCAGAGACACCGTAAAACAAGTTGGCATTTTCACCCTTCTCCGACGTCTACATTGCGCATAATTATGGTTAGTATTCTATCAAGAAAATGAGAGTTTCTTGTGTAATCGTGTCCATGTTGTTCATGTCGCGTGTCTTGTCTATTTTGCATTGTCTTGTGGGCTCCGAAATAAGTCCAGAGGCGTTGCTGCATCCGAGATCTTCGGCTATCCTTAAGGTGGGATTGTAGGATGACACCCCGCTCGTTGCCAGATACAATCACCAGAGATTGGACGGTACAAAAGCCTCAAGCACAGCCGCGGCCCTATACGTCATAGCGATGACGGGAAACCAGGCTCCTTTCGACCCCAAATCCCAGTGGCTAACAAAACGGCCATGGTTGTTTGGTTGGTGGGGGGCAAGGACCAGTGGGGTTATGGTTCGCACAGGCACCCAAAGACGCTTGCATAGCGTTGAAATTTTCATGCGCGATTCCGACTTGGACAATGGGTATTATGACGACAGTCGACGAGGTTCTTCATACAATGTATCTAGCTGAGACAAGACACAATTGTATAAATGATCTCTCCTGGGGTATACTGCGCGAACCCAGTAGAAGCAACTCGTCAGGTCGATATTGTAGATGAACAGCCACAACAGCCGAGCCGTAACAGGAAACATGAGCAAAATTATGGCGCGGGGTTTCAGAAATGCATCGGACTATGGACTAAGCCAAGTAGATAGTTGTTCAATATGTCGAGAGTATCAACTTCTCCCTCAGGCCCATTCCTCACATTGGATGATGGAAGATGTTGAAGTTCCAGGCCGGGGTAGTACAACTTTGGTGAAATATGGCATTCCGTTTGTCGCGGGGTAGATGACGAGCAGATCAAGGGCACATGTGATTAAGACTGTGAGGAACGCGGGGTAACAGACTTTCGAAAGGCCACAAGAAAAATTCCGTAGCCAAAACTGTGGCAGCGATGGCGATAAGCGTGGCGTTTGGCGGGATATTGTCGAGACAACAACTTGGGACAATGGACACTCGAACACAAGAACTTCGACAAGCTTACCTTTTCGACGACGGGCTCAGAAAGAGTCTGACCCATGATTATTGCAGAGGCGGTATTTTGTGTAGTGGAAATAGGTAGTCGCGGTAATGCGATTTGGGACAGATGGGATTAAAGGAGAAGATGAAGTTTTGGAGGGTTTGGAGAAGGATAGGACAAGGACAGGATGATGTGGGACTGAATATGGGGGTATTGAGAGTGAGTAGACGAGTGGGCCTAAGAGAAGACGCAGCAGACGCAATACATAGACTAGAATAGTCGAACCAAATGTTGCAGTGACTAGGTGGGTGCTTTTCACTGTCGGCTTTAACGGGGCCAAGGAATGATCTCGCCAGAAGGTTAAAAAGAGGACAAAAGTGTAGTATATGGCACAGAATGCTGTGCAGATTCGGATGGAATGTGATGTTTTGAAGCTCTTAGGATGAGAAGAGGGGTTGAAAAACTTGCAATACCAAATTTACACAGCACATAATAGCATCTGTCTGTGTACAACCGTAGGCAGTACAGGTCACCTAATCAGCAATGGCCCTCCATAAAGCTTAACATCAGTTCAGCGCTTCAGCTGGTTGTTGGACAACTAAAAATAAGTTTTAGCGCCCCCCCTCCAGATGGCGCGGACATTTTTCATTACAGGGGCTGATTCTAGTGGACACTCTGGAAAAGAACAGGAAACGCCTGAACAAAAACAAGCTCTTTTACTCTATTCCGGATAGGGTTATCTTTCACGTTCGCATTCTTGCGTCATGATGCACGAATGTACGTCCTGTCGCCTGGTCTGGTCTGGACCGGGGTTCCGCAATGCATTGCTGATTCTACTCCAATTCGCTGGCAGATTAGTCTTTTTTGTCAATGAACGGCGTCAACCGATCGGTTGTCTATCATCTGATAATTTGGCCAAGACTTCTGTTACAGTGAGTCCAACCGCCGAGTATAGGCAGCCATTAGGGTCTCTGCTATCTATGGACGCCACGTACCAATTCTTCCCTGCATCTTACTCCCTTCCTCAATGTACAGGTATCGCCACCACTCCACATGGGAGAAGTTACTAAAAGTTTTCAATGTTGATCACATGACCAAAAACAACGACATATTTGTAACCAACAGTTCCCTGGTTACCTCTCTGTTTTACAAGCCCTTCTCCAAAAGCTTGTTTATCAGCCTCGTCATGGAGTTTTGCAAGATCGGATGCTGTAGCTGTCATACTTGAAGTTTAGTGCCCAAGCTTCTCTTCCCCTGATTGCGGGGGCGGGGAAATGTTGAATGAGCGGGGTGCTTTTGAAAAAAGGGTTGGGCGGCCTTTATCTGCGTTTTGACGGTCCCGGTCAGTGATGGCGTCCACTACAATCGACATTCTTGCCACACTATTTTTCTACATATGTGCACATGTCTGCATAGTTCAGGCACAAACATAGCACATCGCCGGCGTCGGGTGCCCGTGCTCAATATGCGGCTGTAAGGCGATTTCTTGTAATATTGTGACAATGTGGTATCAATTATGCATCCTAAAAACTAACTAAAGAAACAATGACTGTTGATGTATAAACCTGAAAGAAATATGCTAAAACAAACGCCGATGCGAAATGAGTAATACAAAACTCTAAATGAACCCCGGCACCGATTGCATTGAATTGACAGTACTCATAGTTTGGAACTCACGAGCAGAGGCGAATGAATGCTTGGAAGAAGCCACGCCGTCAAAATCCAACTGAGGAAGTCCGAGGGAAGACGAGTTGGTGCCAATAGAGACATCTGCTCGATTGAATCCTATTGGGATGGACTGCATAAACTCGTCACTAACTCCTGATCTGCCTGAAAAAGACGTCCGTCCACTATCAACGTGATTTCTCATAGACCCAGAAGCACTAGTCATAGTCCGCCGTCTATCATGACCACGAAGATAATCGCTTGACGATGGAGCACCAGAAGATGTAAAAGGTCTAGAGTCGTAAGAAGATACAGACCGACCCGATATCCGGGTTGAAGACCCACCATACATGTGACTATAAGGGATATCCAGATGTTCTCGAGATGAAGCTGCCTTCCAATCACTAGCAACGGGGTTTCCACGGCCGTAGTTTTCCTTATCCATCATAACCTCGATAACAAACTCGGGATTCTGCTTCTTCGTCTGGCTAGGCCGATGGCCAAGGGGAACACGACCAAAGTTAAGGTTAGGACCGCTGGTGCTGATTGCAAGGCTGGGACGGTTCTGAGTAAGTGGTTGTCTAGAAGCTCTGGGATTCAAAGTTGGGTCGGGAGCTGGAATGTATGAGAAAGAAGGGCGTCTTGGCGGTCTAGAGAATGTGTCGGGCTGGATAAGGGAGGCTTTGCGGGACAGTGAGAGACGAGTCGGGAGGACATCGTCGGGATGAGGCGCTGTGTCAGGACGAATAGTCACACTGGAAGAAGGAGGACGAGTTGGTGGCTCCCTCATATTTTGAAGGAAAAGTGGAGGAAGGTAGATGTGGGGAGGTACTGGCGGCGAAGATGATCCAGAAAGACTCTCTCTGATCGAGGGAAGGGCTTCCGAACTAGGAATATCTGGAAGTGACCCCTCACTGCCAAAGCGGATAGCTGGAAGATTCGACAAACTCTCATCATCACTGATGCTCTTCTCATTCGACTTTCTTGGCTCTTCGTCATGGATGTCAATATCCTCCATAGCAACGTCAAAATCATCGTAAAACGCATTCGCCAGGGCAGCCGCTGTAGCTCCCAGGTCGGATCCGGTAGTAACTTCAGGCAAAGATGGACTAGTCGCCTCGGCAGCTAGATTGGGGTTCGTAACGGGGCCTTCAGTGTACCAACTGGATCTATTGTCATCAGTGATAACAGAGCGGGAAGTCAAGTCACGGCTACGGATGGAAGCGGGACTAAGATGTTCTTTGGTCGGTGATTTAGAGTTTCCGCCGAGGACAGTAATCCACGACTCACTCCGGTTCGGCCCCGTCTCACTATATGATCTGAATGCTCTAGTGGCAGCACTATGATCTCTAGGCATATCAGAATCCGAGTATGCAGAACGCAAGCCACTCCCCACAGAGTGAGAAGTTTCAAAATGGCCGGTCTGATGGGGCCCAAGGAATGGGAAGTTGCGATGGTAGTTATATTCAGACTCGGTGGGACTTTGTTCGAAGGACCTGCGGGTCTCATTGTGGCGGAGATCAGGAGGGAGAGGGCCGTTGATTTCCTCGACGAGAATAGTCTTGGGACGGGGGTTGCGGCGGCGAAGATGGGTGATGAGGCAGCGAGTTATGAAGAAAAGCATGACGATGCATGCAATGGGGAGGATGACAACGAGGGCTATTTGGGCTTTGGTAAGTTTGGCGTGGTGTCTTTTAAGAGAAGACGAGGATGATTCTGACGCTTGAGATACAGTTAACTTGGCGGTGATTGTTTGCGTCACGCCACTGAGAGTTTGTGAGTTGGCAGTAACCAAGATATCATAGGTTCCAGTACTCTGTGAGTCTGGAACAGTGCCGGCTAACTTAAGGCCATCGAGACTGAGCCAAGTAAATTCAGTGTCCAATGAGAGCGCAACATCTGTAGAGTTGGATACGTAAGGGCTGAAGTCAAAATTGACGGTTCCACCCTGTTGCAAGTCAATGATGGGGTTTGTGTTATTAAAGAGGGAGTCGGCTGTGTTGATGACAACCTGGATACCAAGAACATCACTGTAGACATCCTCAAAAGTGATCAGAAACTTGGCCGATTGAGCATCAGAAGGTGGAGTTCCTGAGATGTCCCAAGAGACAGTATCGAAAACAATCCAAGACGGGGGATCTTCAACAGTGACAGTCAAGCCACTAGAGGAGCTCATGGTGATACCATCAAGAGTAATTTCGTCACTAAGGCCAGTATACTCGACTGCATCGCCACCCTTGGTAACATTGAGAATGACGAGTGCATTCTCAGCAATAAGCTTGCGGATACCCACAGTGATGTGAAAATCAAGGGCAATAGCAGAGAACCCTTCAATATCCGAGGCAACAAATTGGAGAGGAAACACCTGTGGTGGTGACACGAGTGATTCAACGGAGGGAGTAGTTCCGGAGATTGTGAGTGAATCGGCATCAAATGTGATCCAAGAAGGCAAAGGACTGCTGTCGCCAGAAACGGCATAGTACTGCAGTTCTTCGTCGGTGGCGTGTGAAAAGGTCGCAGGGTCAAAGGAGAAGGAGAAGTTGGTAGATGGGTAGTAAACTAAGCTACTTGGCGCAGAAAAGTCACCAAAAGAAGATATTTGATCTTGGAGAGTTTTGAGAAGTGCAGGAGGACTGTTGGAGGATACAACAAGGGTTCCATCCATAGAGGTGCTACCGTCGGTGTCAGTTGCGATGATTGTGAAGGCAATGCCGGTGGTGTTGGAAGAGGTGGAGGAGACAGCCGATGCTGGAGGAGTTCCGGAGAGATGACCGGTGGTGGAGTCTATAGAAAGCCATGATGGACCCTCGGATAAAGCATATGTGAATGAAAGTGAAGAAGTGAATGTGTCGTTGGAGAGAGTATATGAGTAAGCCTTTGATACACGAGCAGCAGGTGGTAATTGTGAGTTAAAAGGAAAGGAAACGGTGGGTGCTGCTGAAACCCACGGGATAAGAACGAGTGACCAGAACAGAGAAATCATCATTGCGATTAGGGCTGTATACCAATAGAGATGGTGATACACTGTGTGTACTATTCGAACGGTAGTCTGTAGAAGAATATATAACAAGGACAAAGGAATGACAAACAGACAAGACAGCCACCAAGACCAACAAAAGGTAAACATTATACCTGACAAACGGCCGATCCCCTCCATCTTGTACCTCCCGTCCTCCACAACAGCGTAAGTGAAGTCACCAGATACCGCCCTTCCCACCTCCGACTGGAATCCACATGGTCCGTCTGGTCAACCCCTAGTATCAAAGGGTCTAGGGAGATTTTACTCTTCCATCTTGCAATTAAGAATTCCTGTCTGTCTATATATCTGATTCAAGGGAGAAAATGACGAAGCATCTAACGACTCAGTGTTAGGAATGGACTTACATTCCAGGCTCTCAGGTACGGTGTCCACAGGCCGTTGCTATGACATCTCGAACTCATTTCCACATGTAACTTTGTCATTCGTCGTCAACATACGTCAACATACTTGCCAGACTGTCATTATAGACGATTCTAGTCTTGCACATACCGTCCAAATGTCATGTATGTATGTACATACTCGATGAACGACTATCCCTTGCAGAAAATCTCTCCATCTAAAGCCGTCCTGGCGGGACAATGATTTCTGGTGATTTTGGGGACCAATATAACCCTAGAACAATGATTAGATGGTCGTCTGCCGATATCAAGGGAGAATACATCGAATAGACTTATTAGTTTATTGCCGAGCCAGGGAAATATCTAGATGGTGTAGTGCATTAGGGTTGTTTGGGGTTCATGTGTATAAAGATTATCGTGAGGAACCCAACTTCATGCTCCTACTGACGACCACTAAGGTTCTCAAATTTTCATCGTGATTACCTGGTTCTGTATTTTTTTTGGCTATTTTGTTTGTAACTATTGAGTTTTCAAGTCACGTAACCTAAACTTGCGTTATATTATCGTTTGGCTGTGGTTAAAGTTGTTCACAGCTACAAACCTGCTTCAGCGCACTTGAGACTTGATATTTCCCAAACGGCACACATGAATTGTAACTAGCCATCATTATTCAGAAATAAATTCCCCATACACCCCACATTACGCCCTTATACCACTCAACCAAACAAAAAACACCATCTCGCCAGTCTCAATAAGCCGCCCTTCTCCCTAAAAACCCACTCACCCAGCGCAGCGCAGCCTAACCCAACCTAAAACTCCATACAGCCATATAAAAAAAATCATGGCAGCCACCGTAGCTTCTTCTCCGCCATCATCGCCGGTCTTCCACCCTTTTGACCTATCCGAGGACCTTGTGCCCCTCCCCCTCTACACGACTCCGACAACGGAGACCCTCGACTTTGCCGGTCTACTTGAGACACCACTGCAGGTCAAGACGGATGCAACAAGTGGCTGTGGGGGTGTTACTTGGCCGGCTGGCGAGCTGCTAACACGCCATATGTTACGGGGGCACAGGGAAGTTATACAAAACAGTAAGATGTGAGTAGTTTTCTTTTCCTCTGACTGGTTCGTGATGTTGTAAAGGAGGGGAATATGCACTTGTTTTGTGTTACGGGGATAGAGTCCCGTGGTGCCGGAGTGCATGTCGGGTGATGACCCCCTGCATTCTGTTGTGTAGAGTTGCTTGTTTCCTCGTGGGACATGCGGTGTGAGGAGTGTCTGGTTTGCTAATTCTAGTCCGGTTCTATGTAGTCTTGAAATTGGAGCTGGTGGTGGTCTAGTTGGTATCGCCCTCGGTCTAGGCTCGGGTATCCGCAGTGCCAATGTAGGACCTATTATGATCTCAGATCAAGAAGCGATGTTGTCACTGATGGAAGACAACATCGTCTTGAACGGAGAAACGGGTCGTGTCGCTAGTTGTGTGTTGAACTGGTAAGTTCTCGGGCGTTTGGTTTCTGTCTATACATATGAATGACACTTTTCTGACAAGTAGCAAACAAGGGGTGAACCGCTCCCGTCACATATCATCAGCATGGCCCCCAACGTTATCATCGCCGCTGACTGCGTCTATTATGAGCCGGCATTCCCTCTTCTACTACAGACTCTCACTGATCTTTTGAATCTCAATCATGACGCCGTAGTCTACTTTGCCTACCAACAAAGACGCCACGCCGATTCCCAATTCACCACCAAGGCCTCTCGTCTTTTTCACACCACAAAGGTTCAACTGGACCGGAACGACATGAAAGACGTCGGAAAAGGCAAGAGATTCCTCCTTGAATATCGGTGGAAAGCGCCGGCGAATTAGGTGGAACATGCGTATGTATGTATGTATGTATGTACGCGTATGTAGGCTGCATTTGGTAAAGCTATACCGAGACGGGTAAATAGAGTAGCGGTAGTACGGTAGTGTGACTACCGGGTTTCTGGTGTTGCACCCCCCTGATTGTCAATATAAACAAGGTTCCGGAATTATTGCCTACATACGTCGTCGCACCTATTCGTCATGTCCACGACGTAATCCTCGGCACTAAACGTAGCACAGAGCTAACAAGTAATCACCCTAACCCTCAATTAGCTGATGTTTAGCAGTTTCAGTGAAGAACGACACGGGTAACACAAGCTGGGTAAAGACACACAACAGCTTATTGTTTCGGGGCGAATGAGGTGTATGTGCGTGGTGAAAGGCCATGTTTCGGGTTGTGTGGGTGGGGGGGAACGGAATGGAGGCCCGGAGGAGGCCGGTTTGTATGGTCAAAGAGGTTGGCTTTGTATGGGGAACACAGTAACCGGTGGAAAAGTTTCCGGTTTGAGAAACAAGACTGGGATGTTGATTGAACGGGGAGGACTCTGATTTGCAGATGGATAGTTGCATATTGAATCCTCAAAGCTGCCTTGGCAATCCACTCAAAGACCACCGGTTAAGCCCTGTAATCCTGACAAAAAGTCAAGTCAGACCTCGGACAGTTAAAAGACCAATATGGTTATGACTGTCTAGATACTTGCCGACCCACCCTCCGTCAACCCCACCACTCCGGCACGAATATCCTCGCACGACCTTCCCGCCGCCATCGGTTCAATCCGTCCGTCAGTAAAGTTCACTACACCCCGGTAGTAGGCTCGCCGAACATAGTCACATCTTTCAATTTACATTACACATGCATCTCCACCGGTCTTCCACACCGCCGTTCCTATATGCCTAACAGACACCCCACAGAATTCTTCAAACGGCGACTTAGAAGGAAGTCAACCCGTTTTTTTAAAGCCCCGGTTTCCCAGATTATCCACCCTGTTTCCGCTCGGAAACATCCTACTACGACGTTGGCCCAGTCGGGCGGACAGCCGGCGGTTCTGCGGGGTGGCGAACTGCGTTGGGAGGAATAAAGGGAAAAACTCTGTTGATCGAGACCCATCTAGATTCTTTTTTTTTTCACGCAAATTGTTCAAGTGGATTGGATTCGCTACACCCGATGGGGATATTAATCCAAGACATTGTTCCTGAAAGAGCCAAGTGAATATTCCTACTCTTTTTGATGGAACAAAATCTAGAACATTGGAATAACCTTGTCACACACACTTATCCAGATGAATACACGCACACGTAACCAAGAAGACTATGAAAATTCCAAAAAAAACACCGCATCTTCTTGGCTGGCTGGCAATATTGTATAATACTATGTAAATAGGTCAAAAGTGGTTATGCATCTGCGGTCGGGCGGCGTCTGTACCAGTCTAACCGCTATTGGCAATTTACACGGAGCAGTTTTTTTTTTACAGCAGAGTTTTCCAATTGGTTCTGGGGATCCATAAAGTCAGCGGGCCCTATGGAGAGAATTATATTACCCGTATAATAGAAACCTCATGAGAAGAGGCTCTTTTGTATTGATGTCGTATTGAACTTTCGTCAATGTCGTTCAGTCGGGACAACGCTCGGATGCATATGAGCGGTAAATCCAGATGGACGTGCGGCGGCGGCATATTTAGGAGCAAGTTTTTTTTTTGAAGATGCGGTATGTCTGTCGTGAATTATTTCCTCACTGAGAAGTAAAAAAAGTAGGTACCACCAAATGCAAGCGCACGTTGTATGCTATATAGACAAACGTACTACAGTGCATATATAAACGGCGGTTACAGATCAGCGTTTGTTGAACGTGTCGCTCGTGAGGTCAGCGGCTGGTTTGTGAGTTCATGATTGTCGGTAAAGGATGATCGTGATTTGGTTCATGGCATGTGGGCGTTTACACAACGTCTTGTTCATGAACGGACCTTTTTGTCTCTTTACGTGCCTAGTTAAGTAAGGAAGTAAGGGATGTCGTGGTAACCAGAGGCCTTCAAGTTTCACATTTCACTAGGATTTTAAGTCGCGAGATCAACGATCGTAGGTGGTCAGTGTTAGGGTTATACACGTTATAGTAAAACCTAGTTAGAGATGCGCGCTAATGAGGATTTAAGCTGGAGAGTTTGCTGAATCTCTGGTGGTCTGGGCTAAATATCTGAAACAGAGATATCAGGGGGAATATTTAGATCAGCAGGTTTAAGAAAGAGGGTTCACAAACAAAATGACTGATGCACGATATTAAAAACTAACCAATAGCATACTCTAAACATAGGGTTGACAGAATAATGCACCCACTGATCACCTTCTATTTTTCACATTCACTGCCCCAATACACTGGAGCCCAACCACCTGGTGGACATAAGTTTAGTTTAGTTGAACAACCACCCCCAGTCCAGCCATCAGCAAAAGGCACAATCTGGCGCCAGCGGCCCATGGGCGGCTGACAAAAGGGAAGAAAAAGAGGGCCTCAGTTGAAAAAAGAAACCATGGAGTTCGGTCGGGGAAAGCGTGCTAGTGGACAGACGACATGCACGAGGGTTGACGCAAGGGGTTTACGTATTCAGCACGCGAGTCGACTTCGTTCGTTTGTTTGGTAGCTAGTTAGTTAAAGAGTAGAAGATCGGGCTGGTTTGAGGGTGGCCCGGGACAGTGATGTTCTGGGCTTTTTGGATGTGGCGAGCTGACGAGTTCTGGGTGTCGTTTTGGTATTTTCATGGCCGATGGAAGGTGAGACATGACCATCTAAACTATATCCTTTTCACCTGCCAGTCTCGCCAGGTCCCGAAATCAAAGATCTCGTATTCCATATTTACCGTACGCTTCCACCACCATGTCTTGGTATACAGAAGGGCCTGTGCACTATGCAGATGGCTATGGTAGTGGTCGGCAGGGCTGTAATTGCCCGGGTCTGCAGGTACACAGTCTGCCGATTTAGTGGTAGTCGTGGGGGAACCAAGGAGGCTTGGAAGGTGCTTATTATTTGGGAGGTCGGGAAGGTCAAACTATGGACGAGGGTGGTTTCTTGGACTGTCAGTTCGGTGGCAAATCACAATCACTTTTTATCACAGCCCAATTGTAGTCTAGAAGTCCGAAAATCATGCTTTCTTCTTTCAACATGCACATATCCAAATCCAATCACTCATCACCGCATCTCACCCGACCAATAAAAATCCAATTCGGCCCAGCCTTTTCCGACACACCCTAACCCTTCTTTTTCTTGGTAGTCCCCCACTTCGGCCTCCCTCTTCCTTTTTAAAATCCTCCAGGACTAAAGTGGCCCCTGGCTAGAGTGCCCCTGTCACACTCGGGTTCCTGCCCACGCGCTGTGTAGCTTTGTGTGGGAATTTCGTGGCAGGCTGTTTGTTCTAAAATGGAAGGACTATCCCGGGGTTTTAGAGGAAGACGGACCGAGAGAGTCAAAGGGGAGAGCGGAGCGATACAAAGACGGAGTGGATGTGAATGTTTTGTTTCGATATGTTCAAGTGGAGACGACTTGTGAAAGAGGAATACACTTTGCAGTCTAGATTGTCGACTTTGTTGTGGGCCGTTTGAAAGAATCCACTCGGTTGAATCCATTGAGGCATATTCAATTGAAGTGGCTTTATTACGTGGATAGTTCACTAAAGGATGTATCCCGTGAAAGCATCAAACGCCTCAAAGGCCTTACTGTATCTGAACTAAATTCCATAGTTTGTGTTCCCCGACACTTCAACACGAACACCAGCCAATTCGTCCATCCCCAGAACTCCAAAAGGACGCCTCTAGATCCATAAGTTATCCTCTAGTCTCTCGATATAGCGTCCATAATCACCACTAACAAAACTAAGCTGCCTGGCTATAAGCCAAATTCTCTCCCCCAGTCTTTTCCAACCTCTTTGACCCATGAGTTCCACGCCGGCGTAACCAACCCCGGTAAGCACGACTGACCATGAGAAAAATCAAATATACCCCCCCCCTTACATGCACGCACTCATCAGGTCCGCCCTTACGGGTGCACGCCCCCAAATGAATCTCACACCTCTACTTTCACCGGGCGATCAAAGCGAACACCCCCGTCTAACACGTTCTTTCTCAACCGCTTGTTGGTGTCCATCGATTTGTGGATAAAAGTCATGGCCTTCGTCCATCTTGTCCTTGTCTATTTCGATTATTTCTCTTCACCCTCATCACGCTTCTGATCATTCAAGTTTCCTTGCTCTTTTCCAGCACTCTTCTTCACTTTCCATTCCTTCACGCTTATACAGCCAAAATCGTTGAAATTGTATTTCAACTGCCTTTCCTTATACTGAGACCGGCTCTCTTCATTCTTTAACGAACCAGTCCATTCACATTCCCTGAGATATCATATCCAACAATCCATCCTTCTTGTGAAGAACATCTACATTTCAAAACACTATCAAAAGAATCACCGCCAAAATGCAGTACTCTCTCGTTGCCGCCGCCCTTTTCTCCGCCACCTCCGTCCTGGCTCACCCCGCTCGCATCGTTCGCAACGTTGCCCGCGACGTCAAGACTGAGGTTGTCTATGAGACCGCCTGGGTCACCGCTACCGTCTGGGCTGATGAAGATGGTGCCTACTCCACCGACGCTCCCGTCGCCACCAGCACCACCGACGCTGCTTTCTACGAGTCCTCCACTACTCTTGAGACCGTAGCCACTCCCACCACCACCAGCTCGTCCGTCTACGTTGCTCCCACTACCACTTCGAGCTCCAGCTCTAGCTCTGTCTACGTTGCTCCTACTTCTACCTCTTCCACCTCTTCCACCTCTTCCAGCTCCGTCTACGTTGCCCCTACCACCACCTCTTCTTCTGTCTACGTCGCTCCTACTACCTCGAGCACCAGCGTTTACGTTGCTCCTACCACCACCTCGTCGACCTCCGTCTACGTTGCCTCCACCACCAGCTCTTCCTCCGCCGCCGCCGAGACCACCGCCGCTACCAGCTACTCTACTACCTCTGGCGAGAGCTACTCTTCTGCTGAGCTGACCTACTACACCGTCGGTCTTGGTGCCTGCGGTTACGATGACACTGGCAAGGATGACTCTGACTACATCGTTGCCCTGTCCCACAACATCATGGGTACTGTCTCCAACGGCAACAGCTACTGCGGCAAGTCTGTCTCTATCACCGGTAACGGCAAGACCATCACCGCCACTGTCCGTGATAAGTGCATGGGTTGCGATTCCGACCACGTTGACGGTTCCGAGGCCATCTTCCTTGCCCTCTTCGGCTCTCTCGACGCCGGTGTCGGTTCTGTCTCCTACACCATTGAGGCTTAAGTGTGTACATCCATCTGCTAGCCAGCCCATGTAACATACCTCACTCATGTCCCTTTTGCCTTATGACCCCATCTCATGACGAATCTGTGTATTCTTTTCTCTTCGTTCCGCCTTCACTCGCCTTTGTCGCGAAGTGTCCGGCGTTCTTTTTGATACCACCTCCTTCCTACGTCTTTCTACTCGTCTGATTATAGAAGCGCGCGCACATCGCTTTGCACATATCCGGTCTTTCCATAGACACAGATCACTTTCTTTAACGCTGCCATGTTTATTGTTTTGCTTTTTCTCTTCGTGTATAACCCATTTTACCCAATACGTCTACACCAAAAGAAGATGAACCTCTTCACTCACTCGGGGTCCTTCTGGGCGTTTCTGAGTGTTAGTTAAATTGCCATATGTCAAGAAAATCTGACCAGGCTCTTTCAAACCGTATATATAAATATTTGACTATAAAAGCATCCATTGTACTCTGCATTTCTCTTTCATTGACTATAAAGTGTGAACCAAATATGTTATGTAAATCATCCCTCAACAAGCGGTCCTATCTCCAACATCCATATAGGGCGTCCCCTATACAAATACAACTCCCTATATTGTAGCGCCCCATTGACTCTTCCAGCTCACCATCAACATCCATAACACGCTTTCATCGCGCACATAAATCTAAATATACAACTACACACGTTAGATTATCGTTTTTACCCCTGAACAAACACCCGTTGGTGCAACCAACAGATCAGGATACTGTCCTTCCTTGTTTGGCGATGTTGGTGGCAAAAAAAATAGAGATGAGGAAAAATAAAAGCTCAGAACCGGAGTCGAACCGATGACTTTAAGAACTGCAGTCTCACACGCTACCACTGCGTCATCTGAGCTTTTGTTGCCGAAATGGTAATGGGGATTATAAGGGGATTGCGGAGCCGTCGGGGCCGGATTTTCCCGGGGTTTCCGTCGGCGTGGATCCCGGGGGGATGGTGATGTGATTTACGGAGACATAAACCTTGCGCTTGGCCATATAAGCGAGGGTTTATGAACCACGTCCATGGAGTAACAACGAAGTATAAATACTCACTTTGTTTGGCAATGAAAAGTTCATACTACTCCCAATGCTGTGCATATAAGGGCCTTGGAAGCAACACCAGACGCCATAAACCTATTTGAGGTTTTGAAGATATTGTATGTACGTTGGACATGATGTGTTGTCTGCAATCATTTATCTTCACGGTAACTATAAATACAATGACAGGCTGACCGAACGGGATCCCGCATCCTATTGGCTTTGGTGTAACCCATCAAGTCCGTACTCGGGTGTCTGTGTCAATATTGATATCCTAGAGGTTATTTATATCCGAACAGAGATAAAAACCAGGCATGGAAAACATGTGTTCAAGTGGGATATGCACGATTAGGAAGATCCGTATGACAACCTGGGCCATGTAGTCTGGGATATGACGTCACTATAACCGAGGAGATCGGTGGTGCAGGGGATATCGTCGTGATGGGTAATCGTTAACAGGAATAACTGGTGGTAGTTACACAGCGAGTCAAGTAACATAATTGACAGGTCATGTCCTTGGGTTAAGTATGCAGACGAGGTCCGAGAAGTGTGAGAAAGGGGCATGACATGATCGTATAAGGTCACTTGGGATGATTCGATTGGGGAGGGCGATGACGGAGATAATCTGATATGAAGGTTTTTTTATGATACGAGGAGAAAAACTGCGATACTTGATTATCGTGAACTTGGTGTATTTGTTCATATGGTTGTGGTCTAGAACAACCCTATTTTCACAGTAGCTCCGCCATCGGCGCCCCGCAAACAAAAGGCTCTTATTGACATGCCCAATTGATACTACCCGTCGCATGAATTTCAAAAATAAGTACTTGAAAAAAAAAAAACCTATTTTTCTGTAAATACCCACCGTTATCATCATTCCATACATTCTCATTTTACATTTCCCCAGTGCCCTCAAAAAAAACCTAAAACGGAACCTGCGCAACCACATGTGAATCACCGCCAGCTCTGAAGGAACAGGACCCCCAAAGCCCCACTTTGTCCAGACTTGTGGAAGGAAGGAAGATAGATCAGAAAGCGTGACTGTACCAACGACTTCAACAACCTCGCCATTTCCACCCACCAGCCCACCAAAAGAATCACCAAATCACCCTCCCTCCATCGCACCTTAATTTTGCCCACCCACAATGGCCGAAAAATTCACCATCCGGGCCCCGTGCTCCTCCGCCAACATCGGCCCCGGCTTCGACGTCATCGGTCTCGCCCTCTCCATCTACCTCGAACTCACCGTGACAATCGACCCATCCGCGGCCCCCGCCCCTCTCAACTGCCGCATCTCCTATGAAGGTGCTGGTGCCGACGGTGGCGAGCAAATTCCTCTGGATCCCGCTGATAACTTGATTACCCGGTGTGCGCTGTACGTGTTGCGCTGCCATGGTATCTGGGAGTTTCCGCGCACTACACATGTGCATATTAACAACCCGATTCCGCTGGGTCGTGGGTTGGGATCTTCGGGCGCTGCGGTGGTTGCTGGTGTTATGTTGGGGCGGGAGGTTGGAAAGTTGGATTTGTCGGATGAGCGTCTTTTTGACTTCTGCTTGATGATTGGTGAGTTTGGTGATACTTGATACTCAAGGACCGAAACTAACATGTGAATAATTCAGAGCGCCACCCCGACAACGTTGGTGCTGCCCTCTTTGGTGGGTTCGTCGGTACTTACCTCATGCCTCTCAACGCCGAGGATGCCCAACGCGTTGAGGTCCCTCTTAGCGAGGTCCTCCCCGAACCGGCTGGTGGTGTTGATACTAAGAAGACTCCCCCGATCCCCCCCAACAACATTGGTCACTACATTAAGTTTTCGTGGGCTCCCGAGATCAAGGCCATCGCTATCATCCCCGACTTCGTCGTTGCCACCCACGATGCCCGCGCTGTTCTCCCACCGCACTACACCCGTCCTGATGTGGTAAGTCTACACCAAGTCATCCCACCTAATCTACATAAACTAACAAACGCATCAAACTACAGACTTTCAACCTCCAGCGGATAGCTCTCCTCCCAGTTGCTCTCGGCCAATCGCCGCCCAACCCCGAACTCATCCACCTCGCCATGCAGGACAAGATCCACCAGCCGTACCGCCAGACTCTCATCCCCGGCCTCGGCGAGGTCGTCGAGTCAATGTCTCCCGCTACCCAGCCTGGCTTCCTCGGCGTGTGCCTCTCGGGTGCGGGTCCTACCATCTTGGCTCTCGCTACTGATAACTTTGAGACCATTGCCGACAAGATTATTAGCATCTTGAAGGAGAAGAACAGCAAGCCTGTTACCTGCCAATGGAAGATTCTTGAGCCTGCTGGTGGTTGCCACGTTGTCCGGTAAGGATGGGTAGTGGAGGTGTGGACGTGGGATGGTTGTTCTCTTGTTTATAAATGTAGGATTTGGTATATTGAAATTTAAAAATCAACGCTCATGTATACGCCGCTCTTCCCGTCTATATGCATCTCCGTAGAATACTCTACAAGTTGATTATATGTCAAAATGGTCGACAAAGTGTTTAAGAACTACTTTTCCCTCTTCGAAAGTCTTCTTCTCAAACCTGACAATGATAGCAGCATGTGTATGTCTATCTTGCTGGATCCACACCGGGTACTTCCGCCACCCTACGCCATCTAACCCACTAATCATATCAAACTGATCATTCGTCAGACCTAGAACCGGCACATCCGGCCCCTTAGACTCTTTCAACCCCAAGTCATCCGCCACCGCCTCCCGTATACTCGGGGTATCCGGCTGCAACAACATCAAAGAACGATAGGTATCCACCGGAATCCCCGGAAGTCCCAAATCATGAAGCCGCATGCGTCGAGAACTCCGCACCGTCTGCACCACCGACGAAGCCAAAAAGATGAAAACCCCCAACGGCAAAATCAACGCAATCGTCACATAAAACGGCGCCGCCTTGGCCACCAAATTCGCCCTCTCCGCCGCCGTCAATTGTGGTGGATCCCGCGGCGTCGGTTCTAACGGCTGATCCGGATCTAAAATGACAGTGCCATAGCCGGGGACGAAACGTGGAGATACCCGGTCCATATGGGTGTATGGGTCTGTTTTGGAAATTCCCGTGGTGTAGTGGACGGCTGTGCGGTCGTTGGCTATGTTGGTGTATAGTGAGCGGTTCTTGAAACGGGAGAGCCCGGCGATGAAGATGGAGGTGGGGTCTGCCATTACGGCGAGGAGGGGACGGCCGGTTTCTCGGAAGGTGTCGGTGAGGAAGAGTTGCTGGCCGGATACGGAGAGAGTGCGGGAGCCTAGGGCGTTCCATAGTTTGTTGTGGAGACCTTTGAAGGGGGTTCGTACTCCGAGGTGGGGGGAGGCGAAGGTGGTGAAGTTCTAAGAAGTGTTAGTTGGACTGTCTATATCTTGGGGTGTAAAAATGACGTACCATGCACTCCACATTATCGAAAAAGCCTTTGGCATATAACAAACCAGCAACATATCGAGTCACAAGTCCACCAAGGGAATATCCCACTAAGCTGAACTTGCGAATCTTACCCCCATTCTCATGGATCTTCGCTACTTCAGCCTCAATCTCAGCGCATACCCGTTCAGCACCCCGATCTATCCCATCATATGTGAAGCTCCCAGTATTGGCCTTTGCCACCAACAAATACAACTCATCATCAGAATACCGGTTTCGCAAAACATCAGCAACGCTCCCCATATGCGACGGGTTCCCCCATAACTATATAGATTCGGGTTAGCCAGGGTTATTAATCAACAATGACGACGACAATGAAGGAAAACGTACGCCGTGAACAAGCACGCAGAGATGGTCTGCTGTTGGTGAACCGCCTGTATAATCCATATCGTCAAGATGGTCGTTTATAAGTGATTGTTTGAGAGATTTGATTTCAAAAGCGAGGAGGGTAGGTGGTGGCATTGTCGCGGAACTGGGGGCGGTTTGAGCACGTCTTATATACGGGTTATTTGGATTCATCCAGGGTTAGGGTCTTGTTTCGGGGACATGATTTGAGCCGCTGTTCCGATGGCTTTTGGCTGACAGGACAGGGGTTAGACAGTGGGCGGAGTTTACGGGAGTATCGGGGTTGAGTGGTGGCGTGTAAGTGGATGCCTGCGCGGGAAAGTTGTACCGTCGGGATAATGGAATTTTCGGAGTAATGAAGGATGGAGTTGAGGGTGCAAATCGTCGATGCGAAATCAAATACCTTTTCGACTCTTATACCCGATTCACATCGCCTGATAACGCCCCGCTCAGAAACACAAAGAAACATCCCTCAAAGCGTGAATACAGCATGACATGGCATATCTTGATAAGAGCTTTACCATGTTACCGAGAATGTATGCACTTATGCTTTCGTCGGTAGAAAGTTGACATGTGATATGGTTGATTCTTGATAACAGTTGACGCGGGCGGCTGTTGCAAGATAAGTGTTGGTGTGACCGAGGTTTTGTAGTGATAGTGGAGTGGAAGAAGCAATTTGATTTGTCTTTGAGGTTGCGGCTTGACATTTTGGACTGGAATGGTTGGTTGTGTACGACGTGGAACTTGATTGGGAGTTTAATCTGGTTGATATGGGAATATGATGCGAAAGGCTGTATAAGCTGGGGTAGACAAGACATGTGAGATGGCTTCTTATTCGTAGAGGCGATATGTAGAATGGTCTAATCATACTGCTGAGGGTATAAACTACGATTGAACTGGTTATCTGAAATGAAACACGACAACGGCGCAAACCTACACTCAGAAAGCTATATCCTTCTAGATGTACTGGCACCAAGCCCCAGCTAGAGACTATCTGTCAGAGATTTAGGGTTACAGGTCCCCGTCCGTTGGTGTGCCCAATACATTGGTACCGGTTTGCTGAGCAAACGGGCAATAGACTTTAGCCACCCATATGATAGTGTTGATTGAACATTCACCCCGCAGGGGTGAGCGTCCAAATAGCGAGGTTTAGGAACCTCTGACGTCATATACATATATAATACTAAAACAACCATTAGATAGAAGAATAGAGGGAGAAGAAATTATGTGTTCTCCCGACTTCGTTACGTGACTGAATTCTCTAACACTATCAACCCAACAACCGACCAGACGCATATTTCTTTATTCATTACTCTCATGCAGGCTTAGCCTATGGAGAGATTCCTCTCTGGTTCACAGTAACCTAACCTGTAAAGCCCTAATCCCCAGCCAAATCGTAGTCACTCTCGCCTCACTGACTCAGCGACAGAACTTCCACCTTCCTCAAAATGCCATACATGACCTCCACGAAGCCTAGCTTCTGGAAACCACCTGTACGACACCGCACCGGCACCAAGTCCATCTCCTCGTCTAACTCCACTTCAGCTCCGCTCGTCCACCGCTTCATACCAAAGTCTGTCTCCTTGATAAAGTCCAACAAAGCCACTTTGCCTGATTTCACCTGGAATAGACCTTCTAAAGATAAGGTTGTCACACCCATCTCTAGAGTGGCTTCCTTCCTTTTCGACCGGAACCTTGGACAATCAAGCAGTACATGGGCGACTGTCTCTTCGTCCCCGCTGTACATCCTGCAGACTGCATCTCGCCGCTTCTTTCCATTCGTCAAGAACGGTAGATAGTGGCCCTTCCCTAACTTCAACCCAAAGTAAGCGGAACTGAGCCCCCTGATATCGTTTGACACATTACCCTTGGTACTCAATCGTGGCCGAGTCGGCACTATGCTAGCATAATGCTTTCCAACCGCTACCTCCCAGTCTTTGTTAAGTGAGGCATTACACTCTATGATGATCTGCTCTTGGTCGTCATCTGATGTTGCTATTGAAAGCTAACTGCTTCATGGGTGGATTTTTTGGTGAGAGCCTTTTTGGCTTTCAGATCTACTATCTCATTGCCTTGGATGTCCTTATGATTTGGACACCACATTACTGTGATGTCTTTAGTCTCAAACTCCCTTAGTTTCTGAGAAAAGTAGTTGGTGCCTTGAAGTCTCTGGATAGCGGCTTGCTACTCAATGAAAACGAATTTCTTATCTTGTTTGTTTTGTAGATATTGACCACAAGCATGTGAATACATGTGAACATAGCTATGCACATTGTTAGGGTCTAGTACCCTTGCCGACATGGGGCACTGGTATGCATGCTCAGGATATTTAGCCTCAGGTTCCTCATGATATCCTCCTTTGATAAGTCTACTCCTTAAGGTAGTTATTGTACATCTACACATCCCTTTTATAATACCATTGCAATAAAGTTACACACATAAGAAAACTTTGATCACCTTGCCCAGCACCATTCAGCGTTGATTGTAATCATACGAAGTGAGAGAAGGCAGACCAGTCTACCCTTTTCTTCTAGTCAAACTTGTAGATTATGAGACCAGACGCTACAACTGTAATAGGATTCCTAGCTGAATATCAAGCATGATACACTTTTATAACTATCAGCAATGGTGTTGGGAAATGGGAAATTCCGGGTCTATGACGTCACAAGTCTCGATTTCTCTGCTGTTACATGAATATCTAGTAAATCAAATATCATGATGCATTTCAAGCAAGGAAATAATAGTTCTGAACCTTAAACAGATACTCTATTGATAACTATATCAGCACATCATTCGTATATCTCAAATGCTACGAAAGCATGTATAAATTTAGAAAATAGAAAAGCCTCCATGTAAAAAGCTTGCCGACTTATATGAAATATTTATGACTACAATTTACCTCAGTCGTCTACCAGCCTTATGCGCCGCAAGACTTCTCCGAATCATCTTCTTGGAAACTCCACTAAAGGAAGTCCCATTAAAAATAGCCTCCCACCCAGTCCGTGGCTCTCTCCTAATAGCATCTTTGATCTTTGATTTCTCATGTCTATCCAACCCTTTTTGAGGAGGCCTCTCAACGATACGACCCTTATTTGTCGGGTGGCTTCTATACTTCTCCCTACAAATCAAGACGCTCGCAAGATCAACATCCTCATACTCGGCCATTTGCGTCACTGTATAACCCTTCTCAAGACCTGCTACAATACGGTTGAACTGCGAAGGGGTACACTGGCGGTCAAGACTCTGGTCTGGTTCTTCAGGTGATGTAGATATGCGACGCCTCTCAGGCGAACCTGGTGCTTGTGTTACCTCAGGTTGACTCAACACAGGTTGAGGCAACTCAGCATGAACTGGTTCAGCATTGCTCAACTCGGGCCGACGCTGCGGAGATTGACATTGCAACGGAACAGTTGACACCTGAGCATGTGGATTTGCTGTGATACTTTGCGCTGGCACTAAATTTTGATGTACTGGTAAAGAATGCGAGGGAGCTGTAAATTGCTGCGGCGGTGGGGGGTCCTCTTGAGATATGTAGTACCTTGGTGGCATATTAGGTTCATGTATCACATATAACAATGTTTCCCGAGGATGCTGTGCAGATCGTGTTTCCTGTGACTGTTGCATTGACATCGGACCTGAGGACATCGAACCCGAGGACATAGGGTGCGAATTTTGAGCATGGTGCTGTGATTGTGTAAGAAACGGGGCATTTGAGGCAGGATATAGGTTGATAACCCGCGGGGTATAGCAAGTACGATGTATGTGTGTAGACTGCGGGGCAGATTGAACTGCTTGTGTATGATGTGAACGAGTATCATGCTGTTCGGGCAACACAGACGGGGCAGCTGCGACCTGTGATTGATGAACTTGGGGTGCTGAAGGTGCATATTGTGGTGGGTGTTGATGCGGTACTAAGAAGGGCTGGGGATGATGACCCGGGTGTGGCTCAAAATGACCTGACTGTGGGGGTGGGACGTTAGATGGCAGATGAGAATGACTTTGTCGCTGGAAAATCATAGGAGATTGAGAAGGGTTCATCTGCGAAGAGCGAGAAACAGGACGAGAGACATGTGGCGCATATTGGGGCAAGCCTGTAGCGACAAAGTGTTGTTGCGCCGGGGAAACAGGCGGCATTGTGTTTTGGAAACTGGGCGCAACACCATTTGCATGTTGCGCTGGGCCGTGGAAAACATTATTTTGCTGATGGTGGGACACAGCGACCGGAGTTACATTGCGAGTGGAGGCTACAGGAGTCTGCCGTTGTGGTGATGGAATAACGATAGGAGCTCTATGTTGCTGGTGTGATGAAGCAGGACGCGAAGGGGTATTCTGAACAGCATTTGGTGGCGGATCTGGGCGCGAAACTTTATCACCAAATGTCCTGAAATCTTGACGAACAGGTGGGACAAGAATTGAAGATGCCTCTGTAGTCCGGGGGACACTGAACGCTGGCGGTGGAGCTGAAAGGATAACCGACGATTTAGGTGATTGCTGTGGCGCATTCGATGGCGAAACAGGAATCGTCGCTGGCTCTACACGTTGTGATGCGCTCGACACTGGACGTGGGCTTTGGGGTATAACTGGCACTCTAGGTTGGGGAGGGGTCATACCCACAGAAGACCCAACGGTTTGAGAATTGGTAGGAGTTTCGGGTCGAGTTTGTGGTATTCCAGATGGCGGAGGTGGAGCCGGGATAGAAATTGGTGCTTGACGTGGGCGCTGGGGAGCATTTGACAATGTGCGCGGGGCTGAGCTTACAGCTGACGGTAAAGGTGTACGCTGGGAAGCCTTTGAGGGGGCAACAGTAGATCCATTTGATACTCGAGAAGTCATGGGGGCTTTACGTTTAGGTTTTGATACAGCAGACGGCAGATTCTGGACCGTAACAGGTTTCGGTGCTTGACGTAAAGGCTGGGAAGTAGTTTGTGATGGACTCGAAACTGGGTCAACATTTGACGGGAGAGGTATACGCTTAGGGGCGCTTGAGGGTGCAACGGCTGACACACTTGAAGTCCAGGAAACCATGAGTGATTCAGATTGTGATGGCGATACAACAGGCAGCGTAAACAAAGCCGGGTCAGTATCTGATGCCTGACGTGGGGGCTGTGGAGTACTTGACGATGAACGCGAGACCGGACCGGCAACTGACGGTATATTTGTATGTATCGAGATGCTCGAGGAAGAAACAGTGGGTGAGGGCACTGATAGATAAGTCACGGGAGCTTCAGGTTGGACTTGTGATACGACGGGCGGCGGATTCGGGGCCGAAGTAGTACCTGTCGTTTTGCGGGCGTGTTGAGATGTGATCGACACGGGACGCGAGGTTGTACCGGAAGCCGACTGTCGCCGTTTCCGTTTGGGGGCTCTGGAGGATGTGCGTGCAGTCGGAGCTGTAGCCCCAACTTGACTCTGGGAAGAGGAAACATTGGTCGGGGAATCGAAGTCCTGAGAGGAAACAGGAGCTTCAGGTTGGGTTAGAGAGATCCTAACAGGCGGACGCGGTGCTGTCGGAAGAGCCCGTGTTTTCCATTTTGGAGAGGGAGTACCGGGAGGTATATAAAGAACCGAGGAGTCAATCGGCACACCAGATTGAGGAGATGATGCGCCTACTGGTGAAGAGGGATTCCCGTTCATAGTGGCTGGGTAACTGTGAAAGGGGACTTTGTTGCCAATTACTGATTTTGACACGATTTGAAAATATTTTTACCATGCATACCGCCAAAACAACCCGAGAAAGAAATTTGCGTGGCGAAGCAAAACAACAAGCAAAAATGAAGAGAAAAACTGGGCAAATGCAGTTGATGAAAATAAGCATCAGACGAATCAAAAATGAAGAAAAGGATTGATTTCCGTGTAAACGTGAGTAATGGACAATGATATTTTTCGCGTTGTCAATTTAACCTAATCCTGCTGCTGCTTGCCAATTCTGCGCAATTGTTCTTTCCTTTTTGGGACGGATCGCATTCATCCTGTCATGTCGATAAGCGCTAAATCCCGTAAATCATATTAACTGTCACGACCCCGGCACTGGATTCCCGGTGTATTGAGTGCACTCAATGGCGGGGTATATATTTTATGTTTGGACGAATCTGATATGAGAGATACTGTGGTCATGGACACTATTAACATACAAGTCTCTTTAGAATAATATATAAACTTACATTTTATCTCTAGAAATATCGCCACTCTTTTCATACGAGATAGCTTAGTCTTCGTCTGTCGTCAGTTGATCTCATTTCAAGTATGTACATTTGTACTTCTTATTCGATATAGCTACTGAGAATATTGGAGATGAACTCTTATATCGCAGTCTTGCATGATGGTCATTCAAATATGACGACAATCACCAACTCTAAACAGGCAACTCAACGGCAGCCGACCCTGATGACTTGCTCAGATAACCCGTTCCAATCAACAAACCGGATGGCACTGCAATCAAAATATTGGGATTTGAATCTAATTCTCTCACCTATTTTAGGGTAGTGAGGAATATTTTAGTCAGAATATACGAAAAATTAAAGTGTAGTAGCACAGTTGCAATCAAACACCTCGAATTTAAAGGTGTTTGTTTTAAACTACACGGAAACTAACGGGCTGCAAACTACTTCCCTATAAGACTATATGTTGAATGGGTTAATAATGATGAATAGCAAGAGTGTTTAGCATAACACGGATGACAGGAAGTGAAATTCATTCTAACCAGAGGTGTCGATGGTCCTGGGTTGAAGCACCGCGGAACCACTTGTTTCAGCCCTATATTTGTCAAAGAGAAACTACATGAAGAATTCCCGGCATACTTCGGTGTCTCGAAAGTGGTGCTAGTTTCATGTTATATGGGCGAGTAGCTCATTAAATGTGTCCATGTTGGGATCTAACAGTAGCATACAGGCTTCCCGGCGTGCTTCCGTATTACTGATGTGAATACACAGTATTTTCTCAACGTAGGAAACGCCCACTACAAGTACTCTGGTATCATCTATCGTTGGGATGTTTCCGATAACAGTATCCTCGCCAGAGGAACCGAGGCCACTTTTGAAGACTACGACAAAGATTATATTTGGCAGTATGGCTTTAGCCTACTATTTAGACATTCCATATATTTATGTCGACCGTCACTGTGTGATCCAAACTCCCAACCACGAAAAGGTCGAACCAATCGATGCTGCGGGTCAAATCATGCCAACTAATGATTGACTGTCATGTGTGCCTTGTCGAGAGACATTCATTCTAGACTACCTGCCTACACTCAAGACTTTTTGAGCTTTCCGCTATAGAAACAGTTCCGAAGGCTGCTATGGCACAGCCAACATGAGGAAGATTTGTATATTCGAACGGAAGCCGGAATGGATGACCCGTAGGTAGACCATGCAAGAGAAGTATTTTTCCTATCGAAGGCTCTACATCGCAAACTTCGCAATTTTACAATATATTAATTGTCTAATAGTTGTGTATCATCATGCTACTGATGGGGAAAACGAAGACAACCATGAAAAGTGTTGTATGTAGCCTAGTTTACCGATTGCCTACCTGCTCACAATGTATGTTAGTAGAGATTTGACTGAGCTTGAATACAGAGCAAATACCGTCACTGGTCTTCTGAAAGCTCTTAGTGTGGAACATGTATATGGTATTAGCACTCACAATATGGGATACAACCCTTTGTAGTTACAGGACTGTCGCAACTTCACTTCGAAAGCCTATAATGGATTCCCCACGTGACCATAGGCTCACCTTCATCAACACATAGAGTAGCCCGGCCGGGCAGATCCCAAATTCCAATCAAGGTACCTGACGTTGCGTGCCAAGACTCTCGAATCTAAAACCCTTTCTTTGAGTAGGAGAGTAGGCCTGTCAATGACTGTTGTCAACAAGCTGTCTGACAAGCACCTGGTCGTCTGTGCTAGAGCAAGACCTATTTGGCTATCTGGCCTCGTTGATATTGATTATAACGTCGAAACCCATACTGTTCTTGGTGTCTTTGCCATTGGTATGTATCGATCGTGACACGAGATTTGGCCTGTTCACACGGTCATGATTAATCTAGTGGTTAAACTGTTCATTCCATCATCCGGACTCATAGATGGTGATATTATTCACGCTCACGTCATAGGCAGATATCGACGGTACGACCCACTTAGAGATGGAGACATGTGTAAATCAATATCTGAACTAACACGCATCTGACCTATAGCACTACGAAGTCTTAGGATACTTCGAATCTCTCGATTCCGATATTGTATCAAGTATAGACAATAAGTCACAGCACGGAGACATCAAACCTCGTCGACGTCCGCCTGAAGCAAATTTGCTACCGAATCTCTATTTCGATATGCAACGCTCAATACGAGCTGGGGATTACTACGGGAAACTACAACTTCGAGGTGGCAGAAGCCACTTCCCAAAGCAAGTATCGGTCGAAAACTCCAATCAAACTGTTCTGGATACTAGACAGTTGGCATCCACTAATTTTCTCATGTGAATAGTAGATAGCATAGATAAAAGAGCCCTGATGTACATACTACCTTCTATAATCCAACATTGTATCTGTATTTTACAGAGTATAGCAGTTGATACTTCTAATATAGATACGGACAAGTAGGTAGTCGCCATGGGCAGGCGGTTTGTTCCTTGACAAACACTCCAACAAATTCTGTAAGTATATTACACAAGGGTTATGACCCTGTTACAACACGGACTAATCACGCGTTTTGGCATGTGCTCAAATCAATCTTTCCCATTTGGGAATTTTGCGTCAACAGCATCATCTCTAGAAAGTGCCATTTGACATCTGAACTAGGCTACATTCTCTGCCTTCTTTACCAACCTTTGCCTATTTGTTCTATCGACACATTGCAAAAAAACTGACTGTCTAAGCCCTTCTGTTTTGTTCAAGCCGTCTAAAAGACTCCTTTTGTTGTTCTTCTTTTCTGATTCCCTCACTACTCTCATTTCATCCGTCCTGTTTTCTTCTAAGGAATGACATCATTCCGAACTTCAATCTGAATTCCCTAATTAAATCTCGTTACCTGTTCTTGGGAGCTCCCCTTATTCATAGTTTGCATCCTTTATTACTATCATTATCAAGATCTATCTATTATTCACTTTTTGTTGATGCCGTTAGAGTAATCCCGACTACCGACTCTGCCCTCTCGGCACACGTAGCACCACGATCTTTTGTGCGTGCTTATGGCCCAAGTTTCCACGCACGTCGAAGCTTCACACACCAAGCTACAGATCAACCTATAAAAACTGGTGTCCCGACTACTCCTTGCCCCCCAACTGCCATGCCGATCACCGCCCTCAAGCACATTCCGTGCCCTGTTGGTGTAGCATGTACTTCACATAACTGTCTCTTCAACCACGACAGTGGGCCGTCAGTTCCCGAGAATACTAGCAATGATCCCGATGATGAATATGACCCAGATGAGTATGACCCTGCGGCCACTCCTTACGATCCTGCTTCGGTCCCACCTCCCATTTCCTCTGCTCCCTTACCGTCCAACTCTCCACCACCGTTTGTAATTGATGATTCGATATTCCAATTCATGCCCATGACAAAACAAGATGTCGCCACCACCCTCAAACGGCCACGGGAACCACCGGGAAAATCAAATGAGATACAGGCATCCCCTAAGAGCAAGCGTGCTAAGTCTGAGCTTTCGGATGAGGTTCCTGCCACTGTCATAGTATCTGCTCAATTTGATAGATCTCCCGACGTCCCTTCTGGCTCACACGGCCAGTCATCTTCTGTCCTGGTGTTGAATCCACAAGATGTTGGTCCAGTTGAGCCCGAAAGACCATCGGAACGGGCGCTAGAACCTACTGCGCCTCCAGCAACTGCCCAGATTCCTACTCCGGCTCCCCAGAACCACCCTGTGCGTAAGCGCCCGATGGTTTCTGTGAGAGCACAAGAGGCCAAGGCCGCAAAGATGGCTGCAAATCCATTGCCACCGACAAGAGCCGGAACAGTCATAACTTCTAGTGCGAGTGCTGGCCAGGTTTCGGTGCCAACAAAGCCCAAGTCTGAAGCTCCGACAACCCAGAGGAAGTCGCAACCACCCCAAACTCCACAGGCTCCGGCGGCACCCCGGAGGGCACCCCCTGCTCCATCAACGAAGGTTCTCTTGAAGCCGCGTGATGTATCATCACAACCACTCAGCTATCAGGCCCGATTTAAGGTCATTCAAATGTTGCATACTGAGTTGGTTAGACTAGACGGAGTTTTGCGTCAAGGTCACCCTAACCGGACTGACCTGTTCTTGTCGCAGGATGAAGTGGATAAGATGGCCCTTGAGATTGAGTACGACATTGCTGTCGGGTCCAGTGCGGTCTATCGCAATCTCATGGGGTCCCGATTGGCTGGGTACAAGAAGATGAAGCCAGAAGATTGGCTTAAAGAGATTGATCTTGTGCGCAATCCACCCAAGCCAAGATCTGCAGGCGCACCAGAGCCGGTCAATACTGGCCTCACACCGGAGCAGGAGGAGTTTATTGCGACCTTCTGCCTTACTCCCATTCATGACTTGGCTAAGCACGGATACGTCCCCACACAGCCCAGGAAGGAAGACGTAGAACAAGCTGCCAAAGCCGCTATATTGCATAGTGCATGGGAGAAGTGTGACCGGTGTGAACAACGTTTTGAAGTCTTCCCAGATCGTCGTGTTGACGATGGCTTACACACATCGGGTGGTAAATGTACTCATCATCCTGGACGTCCTTATTTCCCTGATTCTATCAATAGTGCTGGAAAATCTGGGCGTACCAAGGCTGATCGTAAGTACAGGTGCTGCAACCAAGGAATCGGAGACAGTGCCGGCTGTACTGTTGCAGACGGACATGTGTTCAAGGTCACTGATCCTGCAAGATTGGCCCATTTGTTGCCGTTCATGGAAACTCCAGAGAATCCAAGCCCTGCTACCAACGCCAAAGTCGTGTGCTTTGACTGTGAGATGTGCTACACTGTCTACGGCATTGAACTTGTGCGGTTGACTGCCACAGTTTGGCCATCTCGGGATACGCTTCTCGATGTTTTAGTAAGACCGCAAGGTGCTATCTTGGACTTGAATTCCCGGTATTCTGGTGTCTTTCCCCAGGATATCTCGAGTGCTTTGCCCTGGAAAGGATTTGAGCCCCCGGTTCCCGCCCCAGATTTGGGAGAAAAAACCATTGTTCGTAGCGGTGAACTGAGGATAGTTGAATCCCCAGCCAAGGCTAGAGAGATTCTTTTCAAGCTCATCAGCCCCGAGACGATTTTAGTTGGTCACGGTTTAGAGAATGATCTAAACGTTACCCGCATCATTCATCCGAAGCTCATTGATACAGTGCTTCTTTTCCCTCATCGTGCAGGATTACCTATCCGGAATGGTCTGAAGGCGCTCTCGGCTAAGTTCCTCAACTGGAAGATCCAAACGGATAATGGCGAAGGTCTGGGCCACGACAGTGCTGAAGATGCTCGCGCTGCTGGTGAACTGGTGAGATACAAAATCAAGGAAAAATGGAAAGGCATGCAAAGTAGGGGATGGACCATCAAAGACGGAGTCTGCGTAGGCCCATCATAGGAGGCGCCACGCCAAACAAAACCTTCGATGCCTACTACGCCATCAACACCAACCCATCTTTTCCGCAAGCTAGACTTGTCCAAGGTCATGTTTGTTCCATCTTCACCAAGTACCAATGAATCAGAAAGTCCCCTCGAAAATACGCCTACACCTTCAGATGAATCCTGTCGCTCTCGGTCTTCGGAATTATTTGAAAGTCCTTCTATTCGAGGAAGAGGTTTAGGGTGCGCTCGGCGAAGAAATGGTGGGCGCGGATTTGGCTTTGGGTTGAGAGGATGGGGCGGGTCCTGGAGAGGAGGACTGGACCGCAGTGTCCGAGGTGGGGCATTTCGATTTCCTACGCGAGGGGTACCGATGGGGAGAGGACGAGGGTTTCGTGGTTTTGGGGGATCAACGCGTGGAGTAGACACTCTGCGTGCACCAAGAGACGGACTGGGCCCTGAGGTTCCTGTAGGACCCAGAAATATGTAACGGTGGGAGTGTATCGGTTATATGGGGGACCGTTTGGATGGTTGGTTTGGATTCGGAGTTTGGTATTGGGCTGGGCCCATTTTCTTTCAATGGAGTTGTTTGCGTATGAAGAATGTTCGATAGACAGCATGAGTTGTGCTTTACTGTGTGTTAAGATAGAGAAATGGGCTGGATAGAGTTTACTTTCAGTGTAAAAAAAGTTCGTTGGCAATCAACCATCAAGTCTTTGTAATTAGAGTGGTGTTATGTCTTATTGTATTATACATAAATGAGCGGACAAAGCTAGTTTGCACCGGTCATGTTCTGGGTCTTTGTGCGGTATGGGATTGTTCTAATAGTACAAAACGTTCTCCTCCCCCCATCCGTTGGTATCTTCACTCCTCTTCAATTGCTACATCCCAATTCATAGCCCCATTTAAGCCTTACCAACGTTCAACAGGAACTGACTGCCAGTCTTTCCCGTTGGCAGGTAGGCCACATTGGGGTTCTTAGCCAAAGTCTGCGCAATCTCCTTGCTAGCCTCAATCTTACGAATCTGAATAAGTCCATCACCACTCTTCGCAATAGCGCGCGAGATAGTCTCTGCACTCTCAGCCTCACCCTCCGCACGAATAACGTTCGCCTGGCGTTCCTGCTCGGCCTTCTCAACGATGAAACGGGCGCGCTCGGCGTCTTGCTGGGCAATTTGCTTTTGCTCGACGGCCTTGGTGAATTCTTGACCAAAGGTCATGTGCGTAATGGAGACGTCTTCGAGGGCAATGTTGAATTCGGCGGCGCGGATGGTTAGGTCGTTGCGGATCCGGTCGGATACTTGGCTGCGTTGGGTGATTAGCTCGGCGGCGTCGAATTGGGCGACGATGGACTTGAGGACTTCGTTGCCGATGGAGGGGAGGACACGCTCGTCGTAGTCGGGACCGAGGTTCTGGGGGGGTTATAGGTTAGTTTTCTAGTCCAAATAAGCTGCTAGTGGGGATTCCATACCTGGTAAATCTTGGGAAGATTCTTAACATCAGGACGATGCAAGACTCTCAACGTCAACGAAACCATCTGCAAATCCTTCGACCCAGTCGTCGTCGCAATGTTGCGCGGCTTCGTCCGCACATCAAAAATCACAGCCTTCTGCACCCACGGAACTAAAAAGTGCGTTCCCTCGTTAACCACCTCGTCCTTGACACCCGAAAGACGGTCGAAGATGACGGCGCGAGATCCACCCTTCACATCATACATAGCCGACTGCGCCATGCTAAGACCGACGGCCGCCGGGATGGCCATCTTGTAGGCGAGGTTGAGAAATTGGGCCATTTTGTGCGGTTCTGTCAATGGGCGAATCTGGTGATGGCGTTGGGGACTTCTCAATGCCGTGACGTCGTGAGGTTGCCGTCGTCAAGCATCATCACCCCACTATTTTTCGGTGCATGCCTCACTCCCCTGTCCGTGTAACCCAGCTACCCTACAGAGGTCCGCGGGTCAACACCGGGTAATCCCACCGGTCTCGGTGAGCACGGGTGTTTTGATGGCTAGCTGAGTCAGCTATTTAAGCCTGAAATGGGGGACTCAAGCACGACTCAAGGGTCGCAAATGGAGGATTCTGATTGGCTGAAACAGGCAATTTCTCCTCAAGGGCCTTGGGGCAGTCTGGCAGCCGAGAAAAAAGCGCCAATTCCATTTGACCGCATCTTTGGACTCTTAGACGACTTGACGTTGTTGATAATTTTCAGTTTTTTTTTGTCGTTGATTGTTTTATTTGATAGCCACCATGCAGCCTACTCAGACTCGTTTTGGCGGTGCCAACATTAAGCTTGGTACCCACTCTCAGTATGTTTTCTTCAGATGAGATGGCTCCGGGTTGTCCCGGGCGGGCCGCGTCGGGAGGCTTGGGGACTGGAGGGCCGTTTGGATGGTGTACTGACTGGTTTATAGCTACCTGGGATGGTGGGGTCACATCTGTATGTTTTGAGTTGAAGAGGGAGATGGGAGTTAGGTTGCGGAGGTGCGGAGGTTCGAGATGTCAAACGGATTAAAGACGACACGAATGGCCATTGCGGCAGGACGACTTCCGTTATTGGTCGATGATACCGGCAGTAACCACGACCGACCTTTTTACGACCTTCTACCGGACTCTTCCGAAATGAATCGAACCTCCGACACCACCGCCCTCCGATATCCGCTCCCGACCTTCCGTACGATTGCGACGAATAATCACTAACCACCACGTAACAATACAGCCCCCCAGCACCAGAAGGGTATCATCACCTACGGTCTGGCTCCTAACCGTCAAAACCCCTTCGCCGGTGCCATGCACGATGCCGTCTTCAACGTCTGGAGACGCTTCTCCACTCAGGTCCTCTACTGGGCTCCCCCTCTGGCCTTCGCTTACTACACCATGAACTGGGCCATTCACCGGTATGTCCACGCTGTTACCCTGCGAGATTGTAGATGTTGGTGTATTCCGGGTGGACATGAGACTAACATTGGATAGCAACCACTACTTGAACTCCAAGCAGGGTCGCGCTGAGTTCAGCGGCGAGGAGTAAACTTGTTGTGTACGTTTATGTATAGATGTTGTAGAGCGAATGGAGAGATTGTTCTGTGTGTTTTCGGGCACTTTGTATATCAATTGGAATTTCTGGAGTGGCGATAGACCCGCGCCAGTATGATTCAACATGTACCCGCTTTCATCCACAATTGAATGTGACACTGTAACTTTAACACTTAAAAACCACCATTGTACCACTCCCTAATCTTCTAGCTACAACCCAAATCTCATTCCGAGCATATCCGTTCCTAATTCACTTTGCGACAAACGTTCGGACATGCGGCGCAAAGTTTGATGCGACTCCGTGACAACTAGCCGATTGTGCAACCACTCCGCCAATGAAGACCCCAGAATAGTAATCAACGGGTACAACCAGAAACGACTACAAAGCGGTCGTCAATGCGTTACAACCCATCCCAGAATCCTCTATTGTGCAACTCACCCCACTAATGTCTATTGCGCAACCATGGCCCCACATTCTTCCTATCTGGGCGCTGGCGCAGATTTGATAACAGAAAAAAAAAAGTTTCTCGACTGCGATTTTCCCCAGCGGCAGAAAACGAAGTCCCAGGGTGTTCTTTTTTTTTTTCATAACCCATTAGAGTAGAATTTCTCTTCATTGCAGAATTTCCTCTTTCCATTCCGTCTTGTATACCCACATCGCATTTGCTTCATTGTTTCCTGTATCGTTTTGATTCATCCTTTGCCACGGTCTTGCCCAGTCCATACCCATCTTTCCCATCACCACCACCACCACACAACCTACACAATGGCCTCTGAGAAGCCCAAGAAGGAGAAGAAGGATAAGAAGAGAAGCGAGGCTGAGGGCGTCGCCAAGGTGAAGAAGGAAAAGAAGGAGAAGAAGGAGAAGAAGGATAAGAAGAAGCTGGAGGAGGCTGTCGAGGATCAGGTTGCTGAGACCCCCGTTGTCGTCGCTGAGACTGAGATGGAGGTTGACGGTGAGGCCGCGCCGGTTATCGCGAAGGCTTCCCTGGTGCCTTTTGCGGTGCCGTTGGCCGATGATAAGGTGATGAAGAAGGTGCTCAAGGGCACGCGCAAGGGTAAGTTTTTCCTCCTCGTCGCCAGACACCCCATGAACCTCCGCAACTAACAACGTCTTCCACATCCAGCCGCCCGCAACAACACGCTCAAGCGCGGTGTCAAGGAAGTCGTCAAGACCCTCCGCAAGTCCCTCGAGGCGTCGCCCACCAACACCTCGTTCCCCGGCCTTGTAATCATCGCCGCGGACATCTCCCCCATGGACGTCATCTCGCACATCCCCGTGCTGTGCGAAGACCACAACGTGCCCTTCATCTTCGTGTCCTCGCGTGCCGAGCTCGGTGCCGCCGCCAAGACCAAGAGACCTACCTCGGTCGTCATGATCATGGAGCAGCGCGCCCCTGGCAAGAAGGCTGTTGAGAGCAAGGAGAAGGAGGAGGATGATGGTGAGGACTACGCTGATGTCTACCAGGGTCTGGTTAAGCTTATCCAGAAGGAGGCCGCGAAGCAGCAGTTCTGGTAAGCTAGGTGTGTTGGTTTACCTCGCGGGTCTCTTCTGTGGGGTTCTTCGCGACAGGTAGTCCGGAAATGGGATGTATCACGGTCGTCTAATGACCTTACGCCGTGATACATATGCTCCCATGTTCCAATCTACTCTGTTCGATCCTCATGTGTCGGTGGCCGTGGGGAAATCGCACTCTTCCTTTTCTCTGTTGCAAATTTGCGCTCCCTCGTTCTGGACTTGGGTCCAGTTTGGTACACAGTCCAGGCTTCCCTTCCCGCACCTTTTCTATCCCCCCTTCCCCTCGTTACAAAATCAGTCCGTGTACTTTGGAATCCTTTTTGTTATCTTCCTACATTCGACCCTTGGAATATTTGGCGTTTTGGGCATTTGATATTTGATCTTGTTCAGCATTATGGGCATATACACGAGATGATAGTCTGTTAAATTCAGAGTACTGTCGCTTTCAATGTTTTCGTTATGGTGTATGTCTTATGTGTGAATTAGTGACTTTTAGTGACATGTCGTCAGAACAACGGGGCTAGCCTTGTATGCTATAAATGTGCCCCTAGTATTCAGCCTTGTACTACACAACATTTACAGCACGATGAAAAACAATGTTTTAATAAGAGTAATCAAATTTAAATTCGCTAGAACTAGTGCTGTCTTACCACAACTCGTCCTATATGCACTCGACGCTGTTAAATCGAGATTTACCGCTTGCTACATGAGATGAGTATCTAGTGGAGGAAGCTATCGAGAGGGTCACCGCGGGTACCCCACCAGGTGAGGAGCAGAGAGAGACCCAGCGTCTCAAACAGCTTAGCAGCGACCGAAACACCAATGGTGTCGAGGGGACGGCGCTCAGAAAAGATCTGAGAGATGTACTTTTACAAGTATAACTGTTAGTATCAAAGACATGCTTCATCATTGTCATCCCGGTCAACTTACACCAGGAGCCGAAGTGGCCAGGAAAACGAGACCGCCAAGGTAAGCAGCACCCTTGTAGGAAAGAGTACCGGTGGCATTAATCAGGGCACCAACACCGTAGCTCTGAAGAGCCGAGCCGATGAGGGAGGAAGAGTAGGTGAGGGCAGCACCGGAAGCCTCCTTGGAGCGAAGGAACTCCTCCTTGGTGTTGGAGGCCTTAGCACGGCGGTAGGTGTCACCGAAGATGGGGGAAAGAACAGCGAGTTCGGCGGCGTGGTTGAAGACGGTACCCAGGAGGATAGCCGAGGGCTTCACCTTGGGGAAACCGGCTAAGAGGAGAGAGACCATGTTAGTTATGACGTTTGAGAGGGTGTTCACGGGATACTTACAGTGAAGAACGGGAACGAAGCTGTTAGTGAGAACCATTTTGACGATGTATAATAGAGGTGTATATAATGTAATCAAGGATCAACAATCAGGAATGAAAATGTAGACGTTAGAAACAACAAGTAAGTCAAGATGCAAAACAGGAAGAAACAATCACAACCCCTCCAGCCGTCGCCACTCTCTTTATAGCCGTCTTCCCCGCGCGGAAACCACCTGAGTCAGCTCCAGCTGGCTCCCTGGGTATAATCTGGCAATAACAAGTATAGCCGGGTTCCCTCATGCGGAACGGAACTGGAACTGGCCTTTTGGGATAGCGCGCCTGCCGTTATGAATGTAGGGCGCAGGAAGGAAGGCAAGCGGCTGGATGTTAAGAAGGGAGATGCAGGTGTATTGCCGTTTTGGGATGTCTTTGTTAGTGGTTTTCAGGCCTGTTGGATGGTAGTTGTCTGGATATATCTGCACTGTGAGAGTGGTACCTGGCTGCACGTCCCCAACCCCAATTTTCCAAGCCGTTCTGTCCCGTCTTATCCCTATTTTCATGACCACAATGGCGCCCCGGGTAACATGGTGAACTGTAAAGCAATATACCGCAGTCTATATGAATTCAACAATCCCCACAAAACACGGCACTACTAACTCCTCCCTCAAACTTGCATAACTCCTCAGTTCACCCCGCAACACGCAATCCCAAATAATTAGTACACCTTGAATCCCAATATACCATCATCTGAGACAAAATATCTAGCTCCACCGCACCCGAAATGCCCAAAAATGTATTCTCATTGCCCTTCTTCTACTTTCATTCCCTTCTTGCAGATCCATCCCGCTCTCAGCCCCAATCTACTACTGTGAGAATCAAACCATACCCACGTTGCATAGTCACATCGACACGAGTCAATCCATATCAATCTGCAATCCTATATAAATACCAAGCTTTCGTTTGCGCGTCCGCTTCCGTCTTTTGAAGACCCTAACCCCAATGGCGTGCAAGACAATTTCCACTTTTATGATGTCATTAATCCGGTTTCTTTCGCCGTCTCCAAGGTTTGTTCAGGTCCGTATTCAGTCGCATATGTAAATGCCGCGTGCGTCATCGTGGAAGCCACTAAGCAATCAGGGGATTATACATGCAGGTTCCCGCTGTTGAAAGATGTAATCAAATCACGAATGATAAGTACGGATAAAACGAGCTAAGGGAGTGAACTTCAAATCTATAAGGTGATGCATACATGTAAACATCTGTAGGTTGTATAATAGTCTACAGACACTATGAAATAAAGGGAATCGGTTAACAAGACTCCGGGCCATTAGGGACATGACTGTTTCACGTTTAAATGTCAGACATGGACACTAAAGACACTTCCAGTACAACATAACACATCAACGTAATCATAAACAAGGTATCAAAACAAAAGACCAAACGGACATTGGACTACAGACAACTCTTAAGTTGTGTGTTGGCCATCTTCCCCTCCACGCAGTGCCAATAACGCCCGTACGTCTGACACATACTGTAGACCCTCTAACAACGGGACCAGATGCAAGAGATCGTAGTCCGTTGGGTCACTAATCCACCCAGAGATTGGAATAGCGTTGTCTATGGATTTTGTTAGCAACACGTCCAAAACAATCATATATCTAATGTTGTGTCAACTCACCTGGGTGAAACATATAACTCAGTGGGCTGTTATCCAAAATGACAACCTTACTTAAGTCGGGTTCTACCGTGCTCAAGTCTTTAATGAATGCACCCTGTCTGTATGTACAATGCTGGCGGTAGTACCGTGCAGCAAAGTACTTGCGATCCGTTTCGAGCCAGTCGATCACGGGATCCGCATATTCCTGAACAGATGCTGTGAAGACCACTAGCTTGTACCACTTGCTAACCTATCATACCGAAACACAGTCATAATGTTAGTCGTCATATATGCATAATATAACTCAGCCATATCAAATACATACCCTCCTCAAAAAGTCGTCGCAGTATGGCCGCTTGTGCACATAGTACAAGATGGGATGCTGCGGCCCAAGGGCTGTTTGGCCGCCCTGTCCAACAAATGCCGTATTCAACCGAACCTCCACCATGTGGCCAGTTCCAAGTCTGTTTCCCTTGGACATACTATGGATAAGCGTCTCATCTAAATCCAGAATGAGTGTCTTTTGGTGATCGGATGGCGTTCCCTCAAAGTTGAGATATGACGGTTGACGACGAGGGATCAATGGTCTTGGTGGTGCTGGAGCCCGTGGATACTTAGTGATGGCACTGGCAGGTGAGGTTGGTGACTTGATCTGGGCTGAAATGCTGTCAGAAGCCATTCCTTCACCGCGGACCCGGGCAACCGATGATGTCTTTCTATGACGGCGTTCTTTAAGTGCTTCGTCGCTCGTCTGAACCTTAATACGGATGGAACGTGTAGGCGTTGATGCATCGGATAAGTCGCGAGATCCCCTCGAGGACTTCTTGGGTGAGTAGCTGTCTGAATCAGATGCGCCGATTGTAGAATTCCGTTTGCTTCCAGCAGAAGTTGTTCCTCTGCGTTTTCCCTTGGTATGGCCAGATTTTGGTTTCTCCTTGTCGTGCGTCTTGGGTTTGCTCTTAGATACACGAAGCAAACCTAGTGTTGCCAGTAACTTGCGAGGAGGGAGCATCCATCTAAAATTACCATCGTCGTCGTAGAACAGGTCGATAATGAAAGTAAAAGGCCACGCCAGAACAGAAAGTACACATCTCGCAGCAGCTATGATGGTGGATGAAATGCGCTGTGATATGGAGGCTACCCCATCACCATTCGGGCTGAACTTGGACTGACCGACCAAAAGAGGGGTTGTTTCTGAAGGTTTGTGTGTATTGTCGAGTTCAATGAGTGGGTTGGAGCCATGCGCCAGCTTTTCTATAGTTTCGGGGTCGTCTAATGGGATCTCTCCAAGCGTTAGCACGGCAGATTGGTCTAAACCAGCCGCATCATCTTGTGCGCTCTGGCTCTCGGCGTTATCGAATGAACGTTGAAGTTGGGCAAGCGAGCGATATGAATTCGTACGTGAGGGTGTGGGCGAATTTTGCGGCGAGACGCGGGACGAAATTATATTGAGAGAGTTCATGATGAGCAGCCCTCGGTGGGGAACTCGCGGAGTTATGAATACCAATGTCGACCGTCTCCAGACAAGCGAAAGGTTGGTAGTTTAGAGGGTTATCAGTCGTATGCTGCGTTGTTGGATTGGCGGTTATGGTGTCGTCCTCGCTTGATGTACAGGGGCAGAGATTTGATGGTTGACAATGGGTGGGTGGTCGTGGAGGATTGACTTGCGACTGAACAAGTACTGGACTAAAGCTTGTAGGTTGCTTGTAATGCAGGAATATGGACACGAAATAATGTAAATAAACTCGTATCGTCGATGCGCTCAAAACGTGGAATGCGAATGTTGGCGGTATACACGGAGACTCGTAGTAAAAAGAGCCAAAACGAGGAGCCAGACCAATAAGTAAACAGGCTAATATATTATGATGTAGATTAAGGTATGGCTGCTAGCAATGCGGAGCCGGGTATTGCGGGTGGATAGTTCGATATATTAGGTGTAGACGGCCTTTAGAAAAGCCGGAGATGTAAAGAGAGACAGCAAACAACAACGTGTCGATCAGTGAAATGTTTGGTCGAGTCGAAGTTGTGTGCGAATGAGGCGACAAAGCCAATCAACAGTGATGAAGTTGGTAGGGTAATGACTAGAAAACAATGACCAATGTCGATGAGCACAAGCTAGAAAACAGTTCTGGTAATGAACCCAACGAACAATACAATCAAGATTGCAGCAGAGCTTGACCAACTATTCCATAGAATGAGGTCGAAAAAAGTGTCGTGCCGTGATGTATGAAGTTTGCGAACCGTCAACATTTGTATGGCACACAACAGAACAATTCACAACAAAGTTGGTGGTGCATAGCTTTTGGCACAGCCATCAAGCACAGACGCTAGTAACTCAATTTTGGGGTTGCTTGGCCTGTAAATTGCATGGTTGGGTTCTAGAAGCCACAGACAGCGATTCAACAAAATCCAGGATAAAAATGTCAGATTGACGATGCGCCGCTGGCTAAAAATATGGTTAATGTTTAATTCAAGAAAACTTTGGAGAGTTTGTATGTACGTTAGGTCTATAGACAGTTATTTTGGGTATCTCATCAAGAAGCCAAGTTTTGATCTCTCAACTGTGGTAGTGCGACATGAAAGTCAGGTGGGGCATGTTGGCAATCCCGCTCGGAATGGTTGAGGCACGTATTCGCATCAGAATCGATGGGGTTGTTCCTCTAAAAGACATGATGTTTGCCAACTGATAAAGTGCGCGCTGGAATGTAACAGTCCAATTGTATCATCTTGTCTTGGGTATACACTACAGGTTCCATTCTCAGGATTGTTGGCCAAGCACACATTATTCACGTATAATCTTGCCATCGGTTTTCGAGATTGTCCATCGTGATTCGTGAATATTCGCACCTTACTCGTATATTTCACCAGAAGTCATTTCCAAGCGGCTCTCGCTTGAGAGGACGACATCAAGTTCCTCATGTAACCTTATTGTAACGCAGTTCTTTATCCGTTCTGGAGCCGCCGGATGGATCACTCCCCACGGGGCCCAGTACTTTATGGTGATTAGATGATGATTTGAACCCCACTAGAAGGTCCAAGTCCCTCGACATTGTTGTAAAATGTACACATGCAATCTTCGGAATTGATAACATGCCAACACCTTGTTCACCGAACACAATCGCAATCGATGCTTTATATATTTGACATGTGAAATGCAAACGGCATTGGTAGGGTTTACCACGTACAAACGATCAATCCTGAAATCCAAGATTCCTGCATTCGGGTTTTCACACAGGGTAAGGCATTCTTTAGTACCAAGTTAGCTACAAAATGGGCCCGGACCCAGCCTGGCAGTTAGTGGACATGACGCTATAGTGGGGTGCTATCTTTCCCAATCGGGGCAATTGACGGTTCCCCATTCACCCAGATGATGGAAGGAACAGGCAACTTTGACTCACCTGCAAAGTGCACCACCAGATTCAAGGTATTTTGTGCCTAGCAAAGCTGACTACCAATTCATCAACTTCGTGGGATACATACTACTTTTCCCTTGAAAAATAATTGTCAATATCTTTTGCGAAGTAGCTATACTTACGCTAGAAATTCTGTCGACCTACCTTTTGCGCTTATCTTCTTTCGCTCTTCTAAAACAGCGAGATCGCACGCCCCAGTCAACGACGTCATCGACTCAACTTTGACGCAATTCTTTGCAAACGCCCGGCGCAAACACCTTAAACAAGAGAACCGTCTCTTTGTTGAAATATTTGTTTTTATTTCGGTATCCGCCGCTTGCTTAATCTCATTAATTTTTGGGGTCCCTTTGCACATTTGCAAACAACACCTTCGAGAACGATCCGACTCACCAAACCCGGTATCTGCTTGGATCCACAATCAAACACAAAACATTTGTATTCCCGATCGCCATGTCTTCCGCCGCCGTTAGTGGGCAGATGCCCCCCTTAAACAGGTTCATTCGCCATGTCAACTCAAACCCGCTCGAGGGCAGTATCCAAGCCTTGACTTCGTAAGTCGAATATTACCGCTAGAGCCTGAAATTCGTGGAACCTATCGTATGATCTAACACAAGATGACACAAATAGTCTTCTCAAGAGACGGCAGATCACTGGCCAAAAAGACTGTGCTATTGCTACCTCGCATCTCCTTTACCAGGTCGTCAAGTACTCGAAGTGGAATAACGAGGATCAGCTGGTCGACGATGTATGCCGTGTCGGTAGACGTCTTACCGAGGCTCTGCCAAAAGAGCATGTCATTGCCAACATTGTCCGCCGTGTACTGAGTCTCATTCGTGACGAGGCCAACGAAGATCGTGACAACGATGGATTCAGCGAGTCCGACGCCAGTGCCCCTCAGAGCCCTTGCCAACCTGAAATCGTTAGCTTTGCATCGGCCGACTTCAGCAGCAGTGGCATCGCCCCCCCCAGATTGCTCCGACAGCCCACCATGTCAGCCATCAGCTCATTCAGTACACCAAAGTCTCTGTTCAACATTCTGTCAGGCTCACCGGCTGGCTCCGCTTTCGTCAGCCCTAGCCGGACCCCCGGCACTCTGACACCCCGTACCCCGCACGCTATTAATAGAACCGCTCGGATGGACTCTCTCCGGTCAGAGGTCATGAACGCCATTGATGAGATGAAGGATGAGATTGAACAGGTTGCCGAGCAGATTGCCAGTTTCGCCGAGGCCCAAATCCGGCCTGGCGAGTTTGTGCTTGTCCATGAGCCATCGAGTGTTGTTCAGCGTTTCCTGTTGAAGGCTGCCTCAAAACGCAAGTTCACCGTGTTGATCGTCTGCAAGGCCGGAAACCGCGGGTATGAGAGCCGGACCCACAGCGTATTTGACAAGGAGAAGCAGCATGCGCCCTACGAGAGCTTTCACAAGGAGCTTAAGAAGGCTGGCGTGACTGCCATCAATGTCATGGCATCTGGTATGAGCACCTACATGTCGCTAGTGACTCGCGTTATTCTCGGTGCCCGGTCGGTTCTGGCCAACGGTGATGTTATCCTGCAGTCTGGTGCTGGTGCTGTTGCTATGGCGGCGCGTACGAACGGCCGACCAGTAGTTGTTCTTGCTGGTATCTACCAGCTTTGCCCCGACAGCCCCTTTGACGAGGATGCGCTTGTTGAATGGCACGACCCTTCTTCTGCCTTGGCCTTTGAGGATGGAGACTTAGTGACCCAAAACATTTTCGTCAGCCAGCCATTGACGGAAGTCATCTCGGCTGACTTGGTTGATATGTACATCAGCAACTTGTAAGTGTTGTGTGGCTGTTTGCTTGATTCTTTTAACTGTGACTAACAAAATATTGTAGGGGCACCCACTGCCAGTACCAGCTCTCGAGTCTTATTATGGAGCACTACAAGGCCGAGGATGTGGAGTTCTATCTCCAGGATGATTAAACGCCTAGTAGGTGATATGGGGATGCAAAGGTGCTTCAAAAATTGGGAGTGACGACAAAAGCATTGCATTTCTTTTTGTTTTTTTTTTGTTCTGGTTGTTTCTTGTTTTTTGTTTGTCTTGGGTTTATCTCGATATTTGTTCTACTTAATTGCGGATTAAGATATCCACTGTCTTGTACAGTTGGATATTTGCCGCACCGAAGTTGAATGATGTTAGTTGTTGAGATGGAAGTTTGGCGTTTACCTGGGATCCATTGTTGTAGCATTGATAGACGGCGCTTTGCCAGGAGCCGCGTCCACACAAAAATTGATGAGTTTTGAATGTTTCTTCATTATCTTCTATAAATGCACTCGTGAAAGCCTTAGTAGCAAAGAAGATGATTATTTTAAGCCTTCTTCGCCGCATCAGCTTCAGCCATCTTCTTACCCTCAGCGTTCGACTTGACACTGCCAAGAGAACCCACTGGTTCACCGTCATCCTCGATTTCCTCCTTGATCTCCTCGTTAGCCTGTTTTAGGATAGAGGCAAGATCAAGACGCATGTCGTAAGCATCCTCGCCATCAGCGTAGTACTTAGCCTCAAGCTTATGGGTTTGGAAGCCGAGAGTTTCACGGTACAGGTGGTTCGCGGCCTTGTTCGAGATACGGACATGGAGAGAGACGTACCTAGCGCCAAAGGTCTCAACCATGGCCTTTTCTATCATTACGAAAAAGATTGTTAGTCACTAGAGGTCATAATGTAGTTTTCATACAAGTCGGGAGACTCACGGCTCTGGCGCATCAACTTCTCGGCGATACCCAGACGACGATGCGTGCGCATGACAGAGAGAGAGGTGATATGTCCATGCTTGACCCCATCGGTCATCTCCTCGTCCATCTTGGCAAGAACGTAGCCTACAATCTTGGGGTAGTCATAGGGGGATTTCGGGGGCGACGAGACATCGACGGCGACAAAGGAGAGTTGTGGCCACGAGAGGGCGTGGTAGAGGTGGTATTTTAGAAAGTAGTTCTCGGGGAGGTTCTCCACGTTAGCGTGTTGGATGAGGGGGACGTCGGAGACGCGGATTACGCGGATATCCATTTTAAAGGGGGTGTGGGCGGGTTTCGCGGGTTGGGCTGGTGGTATCGGTGACGTTGACGATGAAGGTGATGACGTTGATGACGTTGATGATTAAGCGTGGGCGTGGGCGTGGGCGACTTGCAAATTTGGCGGGGGTTTAGTGGGGTGGGATAATTATGGTGGTGTGGTTTACGCTTGTCATTGTTTTGGCGGGGGATTTACCCACGTCCAAGACATTTGCGGAATGACCCTCTAGATGCATTTTGACATCCCAATGGCGTATTCTTTCAATTGGAAATATCTTGGAAGTTTCTTATCTTTAATAACCAAGGCTTGCCGGAGCTGTTGATGACAATTGCGCCGTGTCTACTCACATTATACCCTCGTCTTTGAGTCCCATGTTGGTTCCCCTGTCGCTTAGACAAACCCTGAACCCCAAACATTTCAGGCTATGCGATAGGTGCGGCTATGAGAAGCGGCTCATAACCGGACGTAACGTATGTCAGCAACTTGCATAATACGGTATATGGCAGGAGAGTAATGACAGAAGAAAGGAATAATACAGCGTATTATGGGGATACGGTAGGAACCATGAGGGGTAGACCGAATTGCTTATGGTAGCTGACGGGTATATAAAGAGTCGATGGACCGTCTCTTTGGGGACTTTGTAGATACCCATTATCCAGTTTATACATCCGTGACTTACACAATGACTCGTCCCCTTGAAGGAAAGTTCGCCATCATCACCGGTGGCTCCAGAGGTACAAACAAACAACCCCACCTATAACACAAACCACCATACTAACAAACCCCACCTAGGCATCGGCGCCGCCATCGCCGAGAACCTCGCCTCTAAGGGCGCCAACCTTTTCCTCGGCTACACCAGTGCCAACTCCGCCTCCACCGCCCAAGCCCACGCCACCCACCTCTCCAAAACCTACAACGTAACCGTCCAAACCCACCAAGCCGACCTCTCCACTACCACCGGCCCCGCCGATCTCATCGCCGGTGCCAAGGCCGCGCATACCGGCTCTGGACCCTTCCGGATCGATATCCTCATCAACAATGCGGGTATCGCGTTGAATGGTCGTATCGAGGAGATTACCGTCGAGGACTTCCATGCCACGTATGCGACGAATGTGTTGGGCCCGTTGTTGCTTGTCAAGGCGGCGCAGGAGTACCTTCCAACTGACCGCTCCGGGCGCATTGTGAATCTCTCTTCTGTTTCGTCGTCTGCTGGGTTTGTAGGACAGAGTGTCTATGGCGGGACTAAAGCCGCCATGGAAGCCATGACGCGGACCTGGGCGCGTGAGCTTTCTGAGAGAGCTACCGTTAACTCTGTGAACCCGGGCCCAGTCGAGGGTCCTTTGTATGAGAGTAACTCTGAGGAGTTCAAGACTGCTATCCGACCCTTCATTGAGACGACGCCGCTGATGCCTGCTCGGGAGGGTGTTGATGCGCCCGAGGTCATTGCATATGCTAAGAGTGCCGGTGGTAGACCGGCTTATACTAAGGAGATTGGTGGCATTGTCGGTATGCTTTGCACTGAGGACGCTGGGTGGTGTACCGGACAAACCGTTTGCGCCAACGGCGGGTTTGTTATGAAATAGATAGATTGAGGGTTAGGGTTCAATTAACGAAAACCACTTTAAATCCTGGCATGTTTCCCCGCTGAAAATATCAAAGGCACATTTGTAATACGAACTGAATAGCTACAACTCACTTTTTACATTTCATTTTTTTCAATATGACGACAGACATAGATGACCTCTTCGAGGGGACCTTCTCATTAGAAGATTCCATATACGAAAAAGCCTATGATGAAGGCCACAATGACGGTCTCCGCGCCGGAAAAGTAGAAGGCCGCACCTTCGGCATGGCCAAAGGCTTCGACAAATTCCTCGAGTCCGGTCGACTTTTCAGCAAAGCCGTTGTCCTCGGAAACCGGCTAGCACCAGCTTCTCCCTCTAACAATGCAGAGAAGAAACTCCCAGGGATCAAGACGAATGCACGGTTGGAAAAGAATGTGGTTGCGTTGTGGGATTTAATGGAGACGGAGACGCTTTCGACGGAGAATGTGGATGAGGCGGTTAATGACTTTGATGATCGGTTTAAGAGGGCACAGGGGAAGGCGAAGATTGTGGATAGGATGTTGGGGGAGAGGGAGAAGGAGAAGGGGAGAGGGTTGTGAGGTTTTGGGGGTTGGCGTTTTGGAGTTTGGGATTTGGGAATTGTGGGTTTAATGAATATAACATGGTTTGATTCTGTAACTATCTGACCATCTTCTGGTGTTCTGTGTCTGTTTGCTGGTTTGTTGTCTGTGATTGCAATGTGACTGGACCACATCTGAACTTAGGGTCGTATGTCTACTGGAAAGACCGAACCTGGTATCTATGCGAGGGTTAGTATTCTCTCGCTCATTCTGTCTTCTTAAGCCCGTTATACAACTTACCTATCGGGGTATGATGACTCCCCAATCTTATACTTATACGTCCCCCAAGCCTCCCCCTCCAACCGCATCCCACTAGGCGTCGGCGGCAACCCACCTACAAAGAACCCCTCAACAGCCCCTTCAACCCTCTTCCCCTCAACCAACCACCCAGCAACTCCCCCACTCTTCCCCTTCTCCTTCTCCACAATCTGCATATCCGCCACCGTAATTTCCTTCCCATCCGTCACCGCCCTCTTAACCTCTCCCGCAGCCAACAACCCCACTACATCGCCCTGCGTGAACACCGATCGTCGCGGGTACGCACGGCGATGATCGCGCTTCCAGTAGGGGTTCCCCGCGATGTCACCGGCGGGGTAGGTTACGGGGTCGCGGTAGCTTTTGGGATCGATGGAGCCCGGGGAGGGAAGGCGGTTGAGGGGGTTGAGAGGGACACCGTTGGAGCGGTTGGGGTCGATGGAGAGGAAGCGGCGGAGGACTTCCCAGACTCCGGTGGATTGGAGGGTGTATTTCTGGGGGTGAGGCGTGGAATGTTAGTTTATGAATCGGTGGTTTTGATATTGCGGGGATAGGCGTAGGCCTGATAATGAGCTAGTTTATGCGATGCTCCACACAATTGCGTTGGGAAGCTAACCTTGGAGATATCAACCACGCCGCTAGCAACAGCCTTGGCTGCCTCTTTAGACGCCATGTTGGTGATGTAGAGAGGAAATGAAGTGGATTGGGGAACAATTGATTAGACTCTACCGAAGTTTTCATGTCATTGCGGCGACGCCATTACTGCTCTATCGTGGAATTGGAGACGCATAACTTCCATGGTTTACCCGATGTAACCCTGTTGGGCATTGTCTAGGGTTATGCTCAGTGTAATCCAAGCTCGATTTGGGTAAAGACGACGTAGTAGGTGTGATGGCCAGTTCCTTGTAAGTTCTTGTGTGATAGAGGCGAACTGTTACCACACCGCGGAACAACAGGTTATGAGTCCGGCTGCGAGATATGCCTCCATGACCCGAACGTTGAGGCCCGGCCCGGTTACTGGTGACATCAGCCAATGCCCCAGAAGGAAGCATCAATCGATCAATCAAGCACATAGTGGTTTTCCTCGGGGCGATACAGAAGTTCATCACAACATGGGAGATAGACAGACCTAGATTGGAGTGGTATACTCTATGGCTAAAGCCACTAGAGATGTCCTCTCATATCCAGAAGGGTACTAAAGACGAAGTGGCAGAAATTCACAAAATCTTGGTACGCCAACTGGAGCAGGAACGTTCTCAGATCGTTTATACCGACGAATCAAAGGAAGGGAACCGAAGTTCGTGGGCCTTCTTCCATCAGAACTCGCGCATGAAATTAAGTAATGCAATGGGTAGTGAAGTGGAGATAGCCGACTGCGAATGCTGGGCAGGTATCCGGGCAGTGAAATATCTACAAAACAAACAAGGCAAGAAATTCATTTTTGTTGATTCTCAAGCCGCTATCCAGAGACCTCAAGGCATCAACTACTTTTCTCAGAAACTAAGGGCATCCGAGGCAATGAGATAGTAGATCTGGAATCCAAAAAAAGCTGTCGCCAGAAATCCACCCAGGAAGCAGTTAGCTTCCATAAGCAACATAAAGAGACGAGTAAGAGATCAGAGCATCATAGAGTGGGATGCCTCACTTAACAAAGACTAGGAGGTAGCGGTTGGAAAGCATTATGCTAGCATAGTATTGACTTGATCACGATTGAGTACCAAGGGTAACGTGTCCAACGATATCAGAGGTCTCACTCCCGCTTACTTTGGGTTGAAGTCAGGGAAGGACCACTATCTACCGTTCTTGAGGAATGCGAAGAAGCGGCAAGATGCAATTTGCAGGATGTGCAGAGGGGACAAAGAGACAGTTGCCCATGTACTGCTTGAATATTCAAGGTTCCGGTCGAAAAGAAAGAAAGCCGCGCTGGAGATGGGCGTGACAACCTTATCTTTAGAAGGTCTATTCCAGGAGAAATCAGGTAAAGTGGCTTTGTTGAACTTTATCAAAGAGACAGGCTTTGGCATGGAGCGGTGGATGATCCAAGGTGAAGTGGAGTTAGATGAGAAGACGGACTTGGTGCCGGTGCGGTGTTCTACAGGCGGTTTCCGGGAGCTAGACTTCTCGGAAGTCGTGTATGGCATTTTGAAGAAGTTGAAGGCTTTGTCACTGAGTCAGTGAGGCGAGAGTGACTATGATTTGATTGGGGGATTATGGTTTTATAGGTTGGCTTACTATGAACCAGAGAGCAGTCTCTCCATAGGTTAAGCCTGCATGAGAGTAATGAATAAATAAAAATTGAAAAAAAAAACACATAATGCTTTCTGCTGTTAGAAAGGAAAATCTATCCGCAGCATATATTCTATGAAGCTTCTTTTTAATATCTCAAGTTTTTCTTATTTATTCTCAAGTGACTTTAGCTATCCTATGTATAGCCATCTACCTACAAAACTGTTGTCTGGTGTTGAGGTGAGTAGGATGTCATATTAGTCCTAGCGTCTAGATTCTGTGTTACAGTGTTTCAGGACACAGACGATAGTTACAAAGACCTTCTTTGACTACTAAATNAGCCATTATATATATAAAAACCATAGTTCCTGCATTGTAGCGGATAAGTTCGGCTACAAGGAACTCAAATAAACAAACATCAATCAATCAATCAGTTATGTTTGGTCACGTGTCGATCTGTTTTTTGTTTCTGACAAAAGTGGAAGGTCCATTATGTGGGAGATGAAAAGACTCCCAAGTCGAAAAGGAAGAAAGCCGCTCTGGAGATGGGTGTGACAACCTTATCTTTAGAAGGTCTATTCCAGGAGAAATCAGGTAAAGTGGCTTTGCTGAACTTTATCAAAGAGACAGGCTTTGGCATGAAGCGGTGGATGAGTGAAGGTGAAGTGGAGTTGGATGAGGAGATGGACTTGGTGCCGGTGCGGTGTCCTACAGGTGGTTTCCAGGAGCTAGGCTTCGCGGAGGTCATGTATGACATTTTGAGGAAGNGCTATCCAGAGACCTCAAGGCATCAACTACTTTTCTCAGAAACTAAGGGCATCCGAGGCAATGAGATAGTAGATCTGGAATCCAAAAAAAGCTGTCGCCAGAAATCCACCCAGGAAGCAGTTAGCTTCCATAAGCAACATAAAGAGACGAGTAAGAGATCAGAGCATCATAGAGTGGGATGCCTCACTTAACAAAGACTAGGAGGTAGCGGTTGGAAAGCATTATGCTAGCATAGTATTGACTTGATCACGATTGAGTACCAAGGGTAACGTGTCCAACGATATCAGAGGTCTCACTCCCGCTTACTTTGGGTTGAAGTCAGGGAAGGACCACTATCTACCGTTCTTGAGGAATGCGAAGAAGCGGCAAGATGCAATTTGCAGGATGTGCAGAGGGGACAAAGAGACAGTTGCCCATGTACTGCTTGAATATTCAAGGTTCCGGTCGAAAAGAAAGAAAGCCGCGCTGGAGATGGGCGTGACAACCTTATCTTTAGAAGGTCTATTCCAGGAGAAATCAGGTAAAGTGGCTTTGTTGAACTTTATCAAAGAGACAGGCTTTGGCATGGAGCGGTGGATGATCCAAGGTGAAGTGGAGTTAGATGAGAAGACGGACTTGGTGCCGGTGCGGTGTTCTACAGGCGGTTTCCGGGAGCTAGACTTCTCGGAAGTCGTGTATGGCATTTTGAAGAAGTTGAAGGCTTTGTCACTGAGTCAGTGAGGCGAGAGTGACTATGATTTGATTGGGGGATTATGGTTTTATAGGTTGGCTTACTATGAACCAGAGAGCAGTCTCTCCATAGGTTAAGCCTGCATGAGAGTAATGAATAAATAAAAATTGAAAAAAAAAACACATAATGCTTTCTGCTGTTAGAAAGGAAAATCTATCCGCAGCATATATTCTATGAAGCTTCTTTTTAATATCTCAAGTTTTTCTTATTTATTCTCAAGTGACTTTAGCTATCCTATGTATAGCCATCTACCTACAAAACTGTTGTCTGGTGTTGAGGTGAGTAGGATGTCATATTAGTCCTAGCGTCTAGATTCTGTGTTACAGTGTTTCAGGACACAGACGATAGTTACAAAGACCTTCTTTGACTACTAAATCCAATCATGTAACTTCATATCTACGCAAAATCGACTGTCCAGCTCTGTACATAATATAATCTAAAGTTTGCCGAAATCATGTAGCGTCCGCACATACTGACAACGCAGTATAGGCATGTCTGTCAGCCGTACCCTGTTCATAAGGCCTATATTTACATCCCCCAGTCACCGGACACTTACATACATCCATATGCTCGTACAACCTTACAGTCATCAATCCCCTGTACAACACCCGAATGGCCCAAAAATGCGTCCATAACTGAGGGGTAATAACTGAGCTGGCCGACCATACATTCTCTTCTTTCCGGCGACCATCTAAACTGACCGGTAACTATGCGCGGCACCTTTGAGATATATCCTGTGAGGGGTGACTCTTCCGTTGGGTCTACATGGACTGGCGACATTGGAGCAGTAAGTGGTTTTGATATACACTTTAGATTGAGCGGGTCAGTTGAAATTCGGTACTAACAGGTTAGTGTCCACGAGGAATAACATTCAACAATGAGAACGTCGAGGTAAGAACTCGGACTATCCTACAGCTACATGGAGCTAACATCGTCAGTCGCTTCGGGATATTGTGCATACCAAGGTAGACGGCGACCCACGAGAGTCTTGCTCCGAGTACAACCGACGTATTATCGACCAAGTGTCGAAAGACCAAAAGTGGTGTCCGTCGTGTACTGAGATTGTCTTCTCTGCTATGCTCGTCAAAGACTGTAAAGAATGTATGGCAGACTGGCTACGTCCGCAAAGTAGCTGGCACCCTTTGAATTTGCATCAAGGCCAAACCAACGAGGAGTTCTCTGGAGAACCACCACAAGATAGTCCCAGGTGGTGGACATTCCAAGATCCCGATATCCAGGCGCTTCTTTCCGTCCAAGAAACAAATGGCCCAGACGGTCTCTTTCCCTGGATAATACCCGCCAACGATACCGATGGGACGGTCTTAGCAAGACTCGGCTTTGACACAGCCTGTCCTATCTGTTTCGGGGTAGCCCGGACATTGCTTTCCAAGATCCAGGCACTTAAAGAGGTGCCAACCCGGATTATACTTGAAAGCCTCCGTTATTCAGGGAAGTGGTTTCGTCCGCAGGAACCACGAGAGCCATTGATTCGGTTCAGAGTGCTATTTGAATGTTCTTGGATTGGAACATACGATGGGGGAATATCTAAGCCTAGTAGCACATTTGAAAACTTCAAGATGTTACTTAATAAGGATTTAGATAAGCCGAGGTTTTATTACTATGAGCCACGGCGGTTTAATCCCCGGTTCTTGAAACAGAAACTGGATGAGCAGTTTGAGGGGTATTCAAGTTGTCTAACGTATACAAGAGAACATAATGCTAGTGAGTTGGCTGTTCCTTCTATTTGAACTAGTAACTAACATGACATTACAGATCTTCCATCATCATTCCGCCTCATCGACGTCAGCAAACGATGCCTCGTCAAAGTCGGAAATACCCTCCTCAAGTACTCTGCCATCAGCTACAGATGGGACTCCACCGACAATAACATGCTCACCAAAGAAACCGAGTCCATCTTCTATCAACCAGGCTCCTTATCTCTGAAAACCATGTCCCGTCTGCTATTCGACTGCATGTCCCTCGCCCAAGATCTAGACATCCCTTACATCTGGGTAGACCGCTACTGCATCATCCAAGACAGCGACATGGACAAGGCCGAGCAAATCTATTCCATGGGGAACATCTATACTAACTCCTGGTTAACGATAATGTGTGTCCACTGGCAAAGTATCCATGATGGAATCCCTGGGTATAGTCGGGATTTCACCGGGATGCTAGAACGGCTAGACCCCAAAGACTTCTACGGGAGTGCTGACATGTGGAATTGCTGGTATCGTAGTCCACGGCCCGAATGGGTAGATCGGGGTTGGACGATGCAGGAGGAGTATCTCTCGCCTCGCAGGCTGTATTCCATGGACCGGACACTTCTGTGGCATGTTAACTGTCCCACGGTAGTCTATGATCACATCGCTTTGAACCAGCCTGTTAATCCCACCGGACGATGCTGTCTCGATTTCAACAAGTCGTTGCCAGAGATCCTAAGCATATACGTTGGTCGAAACCTAACCATGTCTACCGACAGAATCAACGCTATCAGTGGGCTATTGCAAGCCCATAACGTTGAGCATATCTACGGCATTGGTATCCACAATATGAGATATAACCTAGTCTGGGGATTTGGTTTCAACCAACATACCACACAATATGCGGATGAGTTTCCCACCTGGTCATGGGCATATTCCCATTCTAAAAGCCAATGGCCCTCTTACCCTCGGCACAAGCACCAACCAAAGTCCTCCATCTTACACTGCAAAACACCCTTCTCTAAACGACCCAAGTTACTTCGACACATGGGAATACCCTCAAATCTCACAACCCAACTCACTGACCGCCACCTCATCCTCCTCGCCCCCGCTGCACGCCTACACCCCTCCGACCGACCCAAATGGGATTACAACGCCATGTGGAAAGACAAACCAACATGGAAACCTCCCTATAAACCCATTCGTATAAATCTCTACACAACATTCCATTCCCACGCAACCGAAGTCGTCACACACAGCATCGTAGTCGAACCCTTCACTCCCCCGTCTAATCTAAAACACCCCAACGTCATCCACGCCCGCCGCGTAGGAAAGTTTCAAGACGGAAAACCTCTTACTAGCGATTCGCTCATGTCCCGTATGTCTCGGGTTCGACCTATGGCATATCAGAGTTTAACCCGGTTGAAGGCCTTCCGACTCCGGCTCCAGTGCTCCGTTGTCAAGCGAGGATATCGGAGAGCGTGTGAAAAGCAATGTCCCTCCAAATCTAGACGACAGAATGATGTTGATAGTCTTCAGAAGCGTCTAAAAAGTACGTTCCTGACCAATAGTCAAAGTCAGAAATCAAGATCTCTGAACACTCAAAAACCAGTCAACAAGGCGTTCTTTGATCGCAGGATCCAAAATTGCGATTCTTCATATCACACCTTCATTCTTCACTGATATACCTACGTAGTCAAAAACATAGTTTCGCTATATACGCTGGTCATGTATTGTCTAACTATAATCATGACATCAACCTACGCTTAACGCCGTCTGAAAGATCCATCCCAAGAGTCCGCTAATTTCTCAACCTTCATCTTACCACAATTACTATGCTTTAATATTATCCAGATTCCCGCTGAACGCCAGCTCCTCGGTCGCTACGGCTGTTAACGTAGCTCTAGAAGTAAACGTCGGATGCCCAAGAACCACTCATTCCTCCTTAGTAGCAGAGTCAGTGGCAGGAGCATCCTTTGGCTCTGCCTCGGGTTTCTCCTCATCAGCTGGCTTCTCTGTTTCCGTCTTTTCGGTCTCCTTTGAGTCGGCGTCCTTCTCTTCGGTCTTTTTCTCGGAGTCCTCCTTCTTCTCGGAGTCTTTCTCCTCGGGCTCCTTCTCAGTGACCTCCTTCTCCTCTACTGGGACCTCAGGAGAGGCACTCTTGGCGAGATCGATGGTGACATTATCATCCTCCTTCTGGTCATCAGTAGCATTAGCATCCTCAGACCCATCGGTAAAGAAAACGCGAAGAATAGCCTCATATGTCCCGTTAGGAGATCCTGGCATGTGGGCAATAACGTCTCCCTCCTTGATGTAAATCCAAACACCACGCTGGATTTTACCATTAGAGTTCTTCAGACCAAGTTTGCCAGCAAGAGCAAGTTCGGGATCAGATAAAAAGGTGTAAGTGTAACCCTGCTTCTTTTTCCACTGTGCGTTCTTTTCGACAGAGGAACCTGAGAGGCCGTAAAGACTAATACCGCCCTTTGTGAGAGAATCGTGGATTCCGTTGAAAAGTCCGGCTTGTTTGGTGCCTGTGGAATATGTTAGCTGTAATGTACGACAAAGAAAATTCAATAGTTAAACTTACAACCCCCAGTGTTGGCCATTGGGTACGTGAAAATAATAACGGCCTTCTCGGCCTTCTCAACCAGCTCAGTGAACTTAACCTCCTTACTGTCGTGGGTCTTGACCTTTGAATCCAAGTCGGCGATCTTCGCAGACTCATTGACCTTCCATTCCGGGAGGTCTGTGATAGTGAAAGATCCAGCCTTGAGAGTCTGAAGGGTCTTCTTCTCCTCGGCCGACTTCTTAACCTCCTTAACCGGTTTCTTCTCCTCCTTGACTGGCTTCTTCCCCTTAGCAGTGCCGTTCTCCTTGGGAATCGCCTTGGTATCCTTTTTAGGGAGGCTAGCCTTGCGCTTGGCCGGAGGAGGAGGCGAGGCGGCCGTATCGACCTTGCGCTTGCTCCGAAGTTCAATAGGCATGTTGAGTGCTATTTGTAGCGCGATGCGATCGAGGTAACGTAGGACGAGAGTAGTAGCTGTTCAACCTAGAATATGGTTAGATAAAATGACCATGATATTGACCGCAGCGTCGATCGGGTGAAATGTCTCCGGTGCCCACGGCTGTGGTTTCGGGCGCATAACTTGGCGGGCATCCAGCGCATTTGCGCCGGCTACAATGTGCGATAGCAGCGATGCGACCAGGGATTAAAGGCGCGCCGCCCCAAACGAGCAAGGAACTGAATCAAAACTTACAAGAAATCAGCGACCAGATCAACAAATATTTCAACGTGCGGTTGAGAAAAAAACTTGTGAGAACGCGACGATTTAGGCGGTTTATAGGCAATGTAGCAGCAGGTGGATGCAAGGAGAGAATCTGAGGAGACAATACGGGATAAACACAAAAGACGGGCTTTCTATTTGTGTTCACATACTCCAGCTTCAGTCCAAATCAAGCTCCAACTGAAGCCACAGCTCAAAGGCCGAAAAGCTTAAATTAAGCAGGCAAAACAGCAGCTGTGTTCCTTCATCTCCCAAAGGGGAAACTGGCACTTTCTAGCATCATTGAAGGCCTGAATTGCAGCGAGGAACCACCCCACAATGTGTGGTTATAGGTGCCGTTTACAGTGGGTCTCTTTGTCTCCTTTTGGGGGTGTTGAGCAATTTCAGGAACCGAGTTTACGGTTTTGGTGCCAGCTGGCGGGGAGGTTGACAGTTGGTAGTACATGCGTTTTTAGTATCAGACCACTCAGGACCGAATTATCGTCGTGATAGTCGGTGGACCCTCATTGAGGTGCGTTTAAGACGATAGATAGATGTATCTCAATCGAGTGTCTTGAATCTCATAACGCCCATCATGTCAAAAATAGACCCTCGAGTGCGTGTCCCTCTTTATTGTTTCACCACCATGACACCAACTCTCTTAACTTGACTCATTAACTAACATGTGCAGAAATTGACTATGCCACTGGCAGCCTTTACCATGGCATGGATGGTATTTTTGTAAGTTCTGGGTGTATATGTGCGTGTGTAGAAGAATTCCAGTTTATTGACTCCTGACGATCCAGTTATACCCGTTCGTCAATTCACGCGGCTCGCGATCAAGCTGTAAGTTTGAATCCCTAATGTCTTAATATGTAACCCTTTCGTTGTCCGTTAACCCTGATTTAGAGAGTTGGCCCAAAGCCGGATTCAAAGTATAATACGCGGACAGGCCGGTGGGAGTAGACTATGGAAATCTAATAACAACCTTAGGATTATAGTTGTGAAGTATTTTCATGTGATCAAGATTTAACATCGTAGTAGAATAACACACAAAGTATTCAATGTCTGTCCATATGCGCCTTACGAAAAAAAACAAATCTTTGTATCCGACGGAACGGCTCCTTTCATTTTTCGCAAGAACCACAACATAACCCGAGCGAGTACGACAAACAGGTAGGCCTTCTCCTTAGTCTCCCTCGTCCTTCCAGAAGCCCACGTCGCCACAACCATAAACACCCTATTGGGTAAAGTTCCAGGTCCCAAGTCTCAGCACCAGTTAACTTAACCCCTGAAAAATGACCCCATCCCACCAATCGGCGAACACCATTGAGACGAACCAGTAAGCCGACCCAAAATGGAAATGGTACATAATGCACCTGCACCATGAAGAAAAAAAAAAACCATAGACATATCGGTCAAGACCGTGGTGAGGCGGGGAAGGAGGAAAATGGACGGACGTGCTTGGGGGTTAGGTGGTCAGTGAATATGGGGTTGTGGGCTCATTGTTGGGCGATTTTGGAATTCACTGGAGGAGGGGTCGGGAAGGAAGTGAATATCTATACGGGTGGCTGCGGCCGAAGAGGCGATGGTGTGGTTATCCCAGGGGCAACAATACCCGTTCGTAGTCTATACGGAATTGGATATAGAAAGCACTCCGTCGCCCCTTGCGCGCCGTACAATCCAACCCACACGTTTCCTAATCTATCATAGCCAAAGATATCCAATCCTTCCAATCAACCGTGCTATTTTCCCCTCGTACATTCGCGAGACCACCAACAAAAAGGCTAAACCATCTTCTCTTTCCACTCTACATCAGCCGACTTGTTGTCTAATTCTGCTGCCTTGGCTATCCTGGCGACCACTCGTTATTATCGTTGACCCCCGTGCGTTCATCACTATCGTTATACATATACATACATATACAGACCCAAGTCGTTTGTCCAACCCCACCTTGTCGAAGAACTCTATCACCACATCCACATTACACAAGTAATCGACAAAATGGTCGCTCCTACTGAAGTCGACCCGGCCCTCGTCGACATGCATGGCCCCATCATCCCCGATTCCGAGCGCGACCCCATTGAGCGGAAGTACAAGGACTTCTTCTGGACGTATACCGAGGAGCCGCACCGGACGCGCCGTCTCAAGATTATCAAGGCCCACCCCGAGGTACGTACCCCGTCATCCTCATATTCTTCAAACCCAACTAACATGACATCTTTCCTCGCAGGTCACCAAGCTGTGTGGTCCCGAGCCATTGACCAAGTATGTCGTAGCCTTGGTCGTCGGTATCCAGGTGGCATGTGCCTACTACCTAAAGGACGCCTCCTTCTTCTCCCTCAAGTTCTGGGCTATCGCGTACATCGTCGGAGCCACCGCCAACCAGAACCTCTTCCTCGCCATCCACGAAATCTCCCATAACCTCGCCTTCCGGTCTCCCCTCGCCAACCGCATTCTCGCCATGTTCGCCAACGTTCCCATCGGTATCCCCTACAGTGCCTCCTTCCGCGTATGTCCCCCCACCCTCCAATCTCATCTATCAAAACTAACAATGTCTCAAACAGCCTTACCACCTAACCCACCACAAGTCCCTCGGAGTCGACGGTCTCGACACTGACCTCCCCACCGCCTTCGAAGCCTGGTTCCTCGACTCCATCGCCGGCAAAGCCTTCTTCTGCACCTTCCAAATCTTCTTCTACGCTCTCCGCCCCATGATGGTTTACCAGGTCCCCTTCTCCTGGGTCCACTGGGCCAACATTGCCGTGCAAGTCGCCTTCGACCTTGCCATCGTCCACTTCATGTCTATCAACGCCCTCTTGTACTTCCTCATCAGTTCATTCCTCGCCGGTTCCCTGCACCCCGTTGCTGGCCACTTCATCTCCGAGCACTACGTCTACGAGCGTGTGACTGCCGCCCAGAAGAACCCCGAGAACAAGCTTGACATTCCCGAGACCTTCTCTTACTATGGACCTCTTAACTTCTTCATGTACAACGTTGGTCTGCACAATGAGCATCACGATTTCCCTGCTGTGCCGTGGACTCGTCTGCACAAGCTCAATGAGATTGCCTCGGAGTTCTACGATGACTTGCCTGTCCATGAGAGTCTGGTTATGGCCATTTGGCGCTTCATTTTCGATGAAAAGGTCGGTATGAACTGCCGTGTCAAGCGTAAGCAGGGTGGTAGACTTGTTGGTGGTGGCTCTGGCAAGAACCAGTGGACAGAGGAGGAGATTGAGGCGAAATAAGCAAATTGTGTCTTTTTTTCTGCTTGGTGGTGTATGACTTGAAACATAAAAGTGGTTGTTGCTTTAGATTTTTGGTGCAATGTCGTGATATAGAGTTTTTCTTTAGGTTTGGTTCATAATAATCTTTTCATATTCTTCCATTAACTCAGGGCATCTCACTGAAATCACACCATTGCATGTCTTCATGTCGACCACGACACCAAATATTACACGACACAAACAATATAAGCCACAAAAAAAACAAAGAGAAGAGTCAGAGAGCCAATCGAGACAAAAGAAACTAGACGAGGTAAAAAAGCAGACGCAAGAAAACACAACCAGGAAAACAGGTACAACCCGACGGACAGAGACAAAGAGAACAGGACAAAAAGGAACAAGAAACACCAAGCTATACCCACCTCGTGAACAACGAGAGGCCATACCAGAAGACCGCCGGATCACTCAGTGACTTCAAGCCAACGGAAATCCCGGCCGACCTCCCCCTTAAACACCAATGCCATCTAAAAAAAGCCAACAAAAAGCCATACGCGGAAAACGAGAAAAATACAGATCAACAGATATAGCAACCTGCTACATCAGACTCTCACTCAATCTTTTCTCCATCACTAGAAAAAGAAGTAGGCCAGCAAGAAGCTGACCGTGCACAGAATAGCCACAATCTGAACTGGCACACCTTCCGTCGCATTCCGGTGAGAGGTAGTCAATGAGCCGGCGTCGGTAGGCTTGCTGGCAGTGCGAGGGGCAGAAACGACTTCATTAGAGAGCGCCACGGGCTTCTCTTCCACCTGCTTGGCGACGGCACGTTGGCGGAGACCGGCCGGCTCCTGGGCGGGTACAGGGGCGGGAACCTCGAAGGGTTTCGACTGAACGATAGGAATATCTGGGATAGAACGGGCAGGCGGGGTGTCCGTGACATCGGGACGGCGAGGAGGAGAGGCAGTGTCGCTGGCCTTGAAAACCGGAACAGGAGGAGCATCCGCAGGGGCTAAGTTGCCACTGGGCGAGGAAAATGCTGTCGCATCCTGCTAAGAGTTAGTTAGTATAGAATACACACGAGTGGCCTTCACATCACTTCTACTTACACTGTGAGGTTCGCGCTTGGGAGTGTCGGCGGGCTTGGGGCTAGCACCGCCCTGGACCCAGGTAACCCGGATTTTCTTCTCCTGCAGATCGTCCTTGCTGGTTTGCTCGAGCTGATATTGATTAGTACGCTGCTACCACGGCACATGCCAATATAAACGGCAAGATCAACTTACGACCGAAGCGACACTGAGGTACTCCTGCTCACCAGTGATGGTAGCTGACTGGACGAGGAATTTGTCGCGGCATTTGGCGTCCACAGGAGGCTCCTGCTTCATGGCTTGGAGGATGACTGTAGAATATCACATACGGTTAGCATCATGTTGGCACCGTCCTGACGGGTGGTTGCGCATGTGACACAAGCTTTGTTGTCGTTTATGTGACATAGCTCTGTGAATGTTTGCTCCAAAACTCACCAGTAACATCAACATCTTGACCGGGTTCAATGCGACCAGAGTTTGGGCGCACGCAGTATCTAGACGATTGGGAAACGTAAACGTTAGATTCGACATGAATAGACGGATTGGAGGTCACGATAGCGTGGCTAGATGATGGCATCTACACGGCTCGCGACATGGTGGTGAACATACTGCTTAGGGGCGGTGGTTTTGACCTATAGGGCAGATGAGGCAACCGGGCGTTAGTGAGGGGTCGTAGAGTTGGGATCGGTAGTGGAAGGGCGTACCTTGAAGGCGATGGGGCTAGTGCTGGTATTCTTGAGGTTAAGGATCTCTTGGACTTCCGTAGTGAAGGGCCCTAGACAGCAACACGAATTTTTTAGCAATGCGGCTCGCAAGTGCAAACCAAACATGACGTTGGCAGAATTATGAGGTCATCATGACAGGTGTCGCTCGGCCATGTGGCCAAGGTGTTTGCAGAAAACAAGCACACGCGGGCGCCGCAAATGACTAGCGACGGGTTTGCGACGCATTTTGCGGGTGGACAACGGCTCAGCCATAATTGGGTTGGTATGGAGACGTACGGTAAAAGGCCAACTCAGTAGGCGCAATCTCGATGGTCATGGTGGCGTTCGTCGGGGTTGTGGTAGCTGGATAATAATGCGGTCGACGTGGTCAATGGGAGGGATGGTTTTTGAAGGTGCGGCGGGCGCGACGGCGATTGAAGGTTATCGGGGGCGTGGATTGTGTGAATTGCAGGAGACAAAAGGGAAGAAAAATGACGGTGATGGATGACAAGAAATCAGTAGAACCAGCCAGCAAGTTACTTAATGGATTGACCAGAGAGCTGGGTTTTGCGGTGGTGTGGTGCGCGCGATGAACCAGGCAGGGTACCAGACCGGGGGTGTGTAGTTTTACTGGCTCTCTGGGTTATATCAGTGGACAAATTATAGGCTCGACAGGTGAACGGTCAAGTTGTTCAAAGGGTCAACCAAGACGCTTAAGCTAAATAGGTGGAAATGACTAGATTGAGTAGCATCAATAGACTGATAGACCAGACAAAAGTCTTCACTTCCCGTGTCCAAATGTGTAAAGAAACAGAGAAAAAGGTCAGAAAGCACAAGACTTGTTGGGCTACTGACATAAAGACGATTTGCTGGAAACAGCTTGAAGTGTAGCCTCGTAACCCGGGGTCACATCTTTGCAACGCACGTTATGATGTTCATCGGTTAAGGGAAGGGGCAGCTACGACTCATGTCACCAAAAGCAGGGAGGGCAATGTCCATCTGTATTCTATCTTGTGTGGTTCTCTCAGCCAAATGACCAGCGATCGTGGCAAGAGCCGCCTCCTCATCCTATATAACTAGACGGCCCAATGTGGCATGTAGTGCAGATGCGGCGAAGAGAAGCCTTGATGGGCGTCTTGTAGAACAATCTGTTGTGGCGACGCCCAAGTGCTGAAGCCCAACCGATTCTAACTCTACATGCGTATCCATATCTAGCTGGTATGGGACTAACTTGGCTGTAACCTTGCATTACCACGAGAAACTTGTTCTGGGCCTCAATAGCAAGCTAAGTTCCTGGATACTATGCCAGCTGTCTCAAGTTACCTGATTGGCCCATTTAGTCAAATTGTGGTGCTACTAAAGCCAACGACAACTTTTATCTCCATCGACACGCGAATCCTCTTCCAACGAACCCCACCTCTGCATAAACCCCGCCAGCTGCCAGCAAACCAAGCAATCGGGCAACCATGCACGCGGCCTCATCCTCCGACAGGAACACGGCCTCCGGATCCTGACTACTGGCGTCTGAATGAGATGATTTGTGGTGCCTCAGCTCGCCAGTCATTAGAATTATCTCGCATTGTTGCACGACATCACTTAAGACAATAATGACGGAGTTAAACGGCAAGAAAACCCTACAGTCTGTGGTATCTCTCCAAGCCTAATGTACCACTAAGACCTAACTTTCCATTGAACGAGTCGTTGGTCGGCAGACTGCAATGGCGGGAAATCCATCACGGACCCGCCCGTTGCTGACCAATTGATAAGCGATCGTTACAGTCGGAGTTGCAGCCGTCATGGGGCACATATTGCCAGCTGGAAACGTTGCAGTGAAGCACGTTGGAGTTGTCACAAGAGACGTTGCTCACATGGGAAAATGACATCAGCGGTTGTAATTGGCCTGCATATTGTATTGCCCTGTTAATTACTAAGCATAGGCAGCTCTTTGATGTAAGTTGCTGGCTGATTGAAGTCTGGTCGGTGAGTCTTTACCCCAAATATTTTAGGTAGTATGTATAACCATCAAAAAATGACACTTGAAGTTTGGAACATGCCTCAATGGTGATGATGTGTTGTAGTGCACACCCGTGCCCGCTCTTGAAATCTCGTCAAATGCACATGTCTGTTTGTAGACAATCTAGACGCACCTTCTTTCCTTATTTATATCTGCATCTAGGCAGGTAGTCTCCACAAAAACGGACGCATTATACAAAAATGGGGAGCTTAGTTAGGCCCCACTCACTAGACGACATAATAGGCAACCTGATGAGATAAACACCCAAATAACTGCAACGAGTTTGTGTATACTGCAACCCGCCATTAAACTGTATATACATCACATACCCACATATTCACGTCGACTCTTTTGTCATTCGTTTCACTTCTTCTCATCAAAATCGTTCAATATGGCTTCCGATCTTGAAACTCTGCTTGAGATGGGCTTCGACAAGGAGCGTGCCGAGCTTGCTGTCAAGCAGAACGGCGGTCGTAAGTTATTTACCCGAGAAAGCGTCACCACACCCATCATCTGACACAAAGTAGTCCAAGGTGCCTTGCAATGGTTAGAGGACAACCAAGATAAGCCTCTCGATGAAATCAAGGCCGAAGTTCCCGAGACTGCCGACCCGTCAGGCTCAGAGGAGCCAAGCGCCAACTCGCTTGTGTGCAACGAATGCGGCAAGCTTTTCAAGAATGCGGATTTAGCCACATTCCACGCCACCAAGTCGTAGGTCCACCTGTCTCTCCATACCGTCTCATCCCAAGCTAACAAAGGTCCGTAGTGGCCACTCCGATTTTTCCGAGTCAACCGAAGCCATCCAGCCTTTGACTGAAGAACAAAAGAAGGCCAAGCTTGACGACCTCCGTGAGAAGCTCAAGCGGAAGCGTGAAGCGGCAGGCAAGGATGATATCAAAGAGCAACGTGCCAACGAGGTATGTTGCTATCATTTGTATCCGAGAAGCATCTAATCTAACCTGCCACTGTAGAAAATCCGCCAAAAGGCCACCCAAGAGTCTCAAGACGCCAAGGACAACCTCCAACGTCAGGAGCAACTCAAAGAAGCTGCTCTCAAGAAGCAAGAGAAACTTGCCGACATCGAAGCCCGAAACCGGGTACGTGCCAAGATTGAGGCTGACAAGGAAGCCCGTCGTCAAAAGGCTGAGGCTGCCAAGGCCGCCCGTGAGGGCCGTGCCGCCCCCGAAGTGGTCGCTGCCCCCGCAGCTCCTGCGGCTCCAGCTGTTAAGAGAGAGCCCTCCAAAGAGGCCAGACTGAGACTCCAGACTCCTGCTGGCACCCTTATGACGGTGCAGCCGGCGGATTCTACGCTGTACGAGTTGGCGGAGTGGGTAAAGGGGCAGAATGGCACCGTGGTGGCTAGCTTCACCATGAACATGCCTCGTAAGGTATTTTCTGGGCCTTCCGACTTTGGGAAGACTCTGAAGGAGGCTGGTCTTGTACCCAATGCCTCGTTGACAGTCTCGGCTTGAGTGTGTCGGCATTGTTGTGTGTTTATAGTTTTCTTTTGCATTAATTAGATTCCCAGATTTGTTCTGCTTAGTATTATTATAATGTATAGCTAACAGCGAGATTATATTGGTTAATCAAGGTTATGTCTACGTTTGTTCAAGACCATATCAACGGGTCCATTTGTTAATGGGTGGCCCTACATAAATTAAAGTGAAAAGAGTAGGGTGGATATTTCTTACAGACCCACATAACAGCAAAGTGCTTGCATGCGATTCATTCCGATAGAGAATGACGACAATATCAGCACATCAGTCCGAATTAACGACACAGAACGAGTCACAATAATAGCCAATCAGAAGATGAGTTTACTGTTTTTTGTTCATTCGCAATTTTTTCTTTTGAACTTCCCAACTCCAACGACAATCAATCATAATTCACCGTATGACAATCATCGCACCCTCCTGGCAACGGTGTTGTACTCCACCGGCCGGTATCATGTGAAAGTTGTTTTAAACCACCCAGAACCATGCAATTGAAAGGAAACCCGGAATGAAGGAAAAGAGACAAGAAGGTATTTTGATTTTGATTTAGACAATTTAGTCGAACAGACCGAAGCCCATGTCGTCATCGGACTCCTCCTTCTCTGTGGGGGTGTTAGCGGATCTGTTTCCGGAGAGTATGTAGCTTGGTATGGTTGAAACTTACCCTCCTCCTTGGCCTCCTCAGGAGCGTCCTCAGCGGCACCACCAGCGGCAGCAGCACCACCAGCGGCAGCAGGGGCGGCAGCGCCACCGGAGCCAACGTTGGTAAGAAGGTCCTTGACGTTCTTGCCCTCAAGAGCCTGTGTGGTTGTTAGTTGACTGTCGATTGATAGGTCGTGACTCATCGAGCAATCTCTGCAGTGATGCCTCTGCCAGGAATGGCCCAATACAGATTCGCAATGGTGTGTACACCGGTTGTTGAAATCCGATTGTCTGCTACAAGAGCATGCGAGTGGCGGCACTGAGAGAATGCTCGAGATATCAAGTCGTGGGGTTGTTTGTATGTACCTTGGCGAAAAGCTGGGCCCAGATGGGCTCAACCTCGGGGACACCGGCAGCCTCGATCAGAGCCTGGATCTTGTCGGCCTATTATATAACTGTGGTCAGTTGACCGTCCATAACGTCGGTAAATTTCACACGTCGTCTTCGTCGTCGAGTTCCCAACGCCATATCTAGCCGTCGAACCACCGCAGTCTCAACGACCGTACGCTTCCCAAATCTCCCCCTCCAATGCAAATTCCCAGGCGTGATATCAAAGCGGTTGGCCGAATCATTCCGTGTCATACTTGGCGAATCTCATTATTTCGTGCATATGGCGGGAGGGACGGCGCGGGGTACTCGATTGACGAAGATGACGGTTGTTGTGCTGACTTACGGTGATCTCAAGACCCTCATCGGCCAGGATCAGGGCAGCGTAGGAAGAAGCCAGCTCAGCGTTAGACATTTTGAATGTGGTCTGTAGGGTCTGGTGGTATTAACAACAGCAAAATTGAACAGAGTTGATGATTCAAGGAAGTTCTTCACTTTGTCCTAGATCCAGTGTGCTGGCCTAGGAATTGCGGGCCAGAACCAATTGCGTCGCCTGCGCGCACTAAAGGGCTCAGACCTAACATCCGAATTTCGACCATAGAAAAGTGGGGGCTTAGTGGATTTTGTGCGCTTGGGATCACGTGATTGTAATGCGTTGTCGATAAGGAATCCCGCTAGTACTTAAGTGTGCTCTGATGCTTGATGATGCATTTTTCTGAGTCGCGTGATAGTGGGGCAGATTTGTCATTCACTTTCTATCGGGATTGATGTTGTACAAATGAATCATTGTCAACCCGTCTGTTAGATGGTGGACACTATCGTCGTGATTTCCGGCGCACATCGTGATGTTTACTCAGAATAAGGGTTTCAACCCACGGGGTTAGGACTCTTGATGGTCGTTGGACGTTTGGCTACATATCGTCATAATTGTCATTTACATGGGTTAACCCCGGTTCTCATGTTTGGAGAACCCCGCTCCCGCCACTCATTTATAACGCCAAACTGAATAAACCGGGATACGCCCTCAACGTCTGAGGAAACCAATTGGTGATGGCGGTGGCGAGATCTTGGGGCAGATATATTGAGGTTTGTGATAGACATTGCCGATGGTCGATCGAAACCATTATTACTCAGATATCGCCACTTAGTGTATTGACTAGTTGTGATTGGTTAGTTCAGGTGGTGCCTCAGCGCATGTGAATGCGAAGGGCCTCATTTCCTTCCGCAACCAATCAATACGAAAGACAAAATGTCTTTTAACCAGACAAAAAACTGCCGAAAGGGATAGTTGTCGCGGGCGCTTACATAGGGGGATATAATGTTCCATGTGCAAAGAGCACCAATGTGACTTATTAAGTAGGCCCTAGTTGAATACGATGGCTCCATTCCCGGTAATCATGACGCTTTCGGCATCTGGTGTGTCGTGTACCGGACGAATGATTCAATGGACGGTAATAAGGACGGAAACATTGGTCGTCACATTAGCGGAAGCGTCTCACCAAGATGGAAGAACGGCGAATTTCGTAGTATTTCAGGGCATAGTTCGTGGGAACCCGCTGTCCCACGTCGCATTGATAGCCATCATAGTGACACCATCCAGGCGGGCTCTCCAGGTATTTGAACGGCCTTGTCTGGGGGGTGGAGCGGGGAAAGTCGCTGGCGTCTAAACCCAGTTACTCTCTGTATGGGGAATGTCAAAGAACGCAATAACCCCGAGAGAAGGTTAACCGAAACGGTAGAGCAGAGGCGCCTGCATATCGAGAGGTCCAGGCTCAATAACGTGGATCTGGCGGGCGGTAGGCGGGGCTATTGAATATCCAACGACGTACTTTTTTGTTGTAGTGGTAGGAAATTGTTATCGCAAAATTGCTTTTGTTACATCATATGTACAAAGTTTTATTCAACACGGTGTATTTCGCATTATTTGTCTTGCCTTTCTTGTTGGTACTTTACGGATCAGAGCTTCTGGAGTGACGTCTTTCATGCGCTACAAGCTACTCCTCTTTTGTTTAGCGTGTTTTCCTTAGATATAAACTACACGGAACCTTTCCCTCATTCTCGCTTTCATTGTCTATCATTCAGACATTATAGTACGACCTATCGGCTATCACAACTTGTTTACCCCACCCAGAGTCGCTAGACATTCGCATGCTTGCGGCCTAAATATCATACCCATCGACAGCATCATCACCTAAATCCGGCCCGCCTAATCACCGAATATAATCTGATATCTGACTATCAACAACCATGGAGACCCCATCGTGCCCACTCCCTGCCGACAAGCAGGAGGTCGAGATCCTCAAACAGTTAATTGTTATTCGCGACAAGCTGTTGCTCACCAAAGGCGACCGCACTACTTATGTCCGCAGCCAGGATGTGCTACCGCAATACGAGCAGGTTGTTGATCTTGTGCGACAGCTGCACGCAGTTCGCGATAACAGACTTGACTCTAGAGAAAACCAAGGTGCGTTTGTTGTCAGGCGGGATATTGGAGTAGTCTTTGTTTGTTTATGCGACTGACCATGACATGCTATTGTAGTTGATCGTACCCTCGAAAGTTGTTTTCAACTACTATCCCTCTTCTTTATGACTATCGGTCGTAATCATGAAGCCCCTGCCGCCTATGCTATGACGTCTACTATCAAGCGCCTTATTGATCATCTTACCGAAGCCAACCTGGTATCAGACAAGGACCTAGAAAGTATTGCACATACTCTGAAGAAGTTGCGCAAGTACATTGAAAACGGTCATGACAAGCACGACCCTATCATCCTCAAGCTTCTTCTCAAGAGAGTGAATCTCTGTTCAGATATGCTTGATAAGCTTTCCGCCAGCATCCAGGACATTGATGAACCACTTCACGAAATCCACGAGCGTCTGATTTCAATCTTGCGCTCTATATCACTCGCCAACACGCGCACCAAGGTATGTTTGGCATAAGACTTTAATGGAATGCGCTAACGCAGGTGGTCCATAGTTCTCCAGCAGCGAAGTACACAAGCTGTCTGTGCAGCTGGGCGAAATCGACAACATGCGCAAAGACGGGAACTTTGTTGATTCAGAAGGCAAGGTACTGAAGGGCAGTGACAATGTCTCCGAGTTGCTATTCAAGTGTATGAAGTGGGCGGATATCGTACAGGTCAAGAAGGGTGCTATTCCAGCACCATTCAAGGCGATCTACAATGACTTAGTTCGTGTACGCTCAGAATTGGACAAGATTTCCATGACACAAGCTTGGTCATTGAGAGAGACAGACCTGTACGATTTCCAGAGATTGCTCGACCGCTACGACGAGCAAAGAGTGGATGGGAACTGGGTGGATTCCGAAGGTAAGCCGGCTGAGCTTTATGTACAGCGTATGCTCCTGTATTTACTCAGACGTTGCTATGCCTTCATTTACTCGCTCATGCTGTCCTCGGAACCTGTATCCGAAGGCCTTTTGCCAATTTACACCCAATTGCAGACTCTCAAGCGTTGCTTGATCGAAGTACGCAATACTGGTGGTATCAGCAACCCTCGGGAGCTGTACCCGTATAACCTCAAGGTCGGTGATTTATTTACATTGTATGATTTAATCCCATTCTAACGTATTCTTTAGCTTAACTCTATCGACGACCAACGCGTAGATGGGAAATTTCTCATTAACGGCGACATTCCCGAAGGCCAAGGTGCCGTCAATGAGATTCTTGCGGAGTGCTTTGATCTAGTGTACGAGCTACGCATGGTAGCAGAAAATGCCGCCGATGACAAGGCAGAGGCGGAAGAGGAGGCACGTGAGACGGAACGGGCCGAGCGGGAGGAAGAAGAGGAGCAGTTGGAAATGAAGAAGGGCAAGTCCCGTCAGCCGTCTACGGAACAGGTGTAGGATCCTGAACCGGAGGCTGCCAGAATAGGGCGGGGATTGTTTTGACGAGACATGATAGGAATATTATGATGACTTTGCTATAGAAATGATTATTTATTTAAGACATTGGCTCGTATATATTTGTCTACTCTTGGCGGAAAGCGCACTTGAACTGTTTGGGTAAAAATGTTAGTAAAGCGGGAAATTCACCTGATGTCTTGGAACCACAACTCACCGGCAAAATAGTAGCCTTCTCAACATCCCACACACCAGTCTGCGCATAAACATCTGTCTTCAAAAACTCCTTAACCTCTTCAACCGACCCGGCAACAACCACCAACGCACTCCCATTCATCTGCATAGGCGCATCCGCAGCCGCGGGGACCTCTTCGAGCGTGGCACCGCCAACCTTGACTTTCCCCTTACTGACATTATCTTGTAAGGCGGCGAAGTGGTCACTTGGCAAGTTAGTTATGTTCTTCTGTATACATATCCAAGACACTAAAGGGAAAGAACGTACGCGCGCACAGCGAGTCTCTTGCTGAGGGAATCCGGGTGGTCGGGGACCACGGCGAGGAATTCGAATTTTCCGGGGGGCACGGAGATCATTTTGCGGGGGGAGGTGGTAAATAGGCGGGTTAGAGGGAGTTTGGCTGTGGCTGAGGAGAGAGTGAGACGGGTTAGGAGGGACATTTTGGGTGGTTTGGAGGTATATATAGAGATTGATCATATGTTGGTTTATGGTGGGGTGCGGGGATTTAGGGTTGGAGGTTGGAGTGTCAGTTGGAGGATTATATTGGAGTGGCATGTACATGCATATGTAGGTTCGTCTGACATGTTGTGCTTTATGGATTTATTGTACGGTTATATACGGAAGGACACGGGGTTTCGAGGTTACAGCTTTGCCTTGACGCCCTTGTTTGCCTTTTCCTGCTTAGCCATTTCCTCGGCTACAATGCGGCGCTGAACTTTACCTGTGGCTGTCTTGGGCATGGTCTTTGTAAAGTAGACTTTCTTGGGGATCTTGAATTTGGCGACCTGGTCACCCATCCACTTTTGGACATCCTTCTCTGTCAACTCTTGGTTGTCTTTAAGTTGTACGGCCATGGCTACTTCTTGGCCGTAGTGCTCGTCGGGAATACCAAAGCTCACAGCTTCGGCTACGGCCGGGTGACGGCCTAGGAGGTTGTCAAGTTCAATGGGGGATATCTTCTCGCCACCCTTGTTGATGAGTTCTTTGATGCGGCCGGTGATGATGACGTAGTTGTCTTCATCTAACTTGCCCTGATCACCTGTACGGAAGAACCCATTAGGGGCAAAGGCTGTAGAATTGGCGGTAGGATTGTTAAGGTATCCCTTGGTGACGTTCTCACCCAAAATGCAAATTTCACCCTCCTGGCCCTGGGGTACTTCATCACCTTTATCGTTGAGAATCTTCACTTGGACGCCTTGACCGATACCGACAGAGCCGGGCTTACGGACGGCAGGCGGTAGTGGGTTTGATGTCATTTGGTGGGAAGCCTCGGTCATTGCATAGGCTTCAAGTACAGGAGCCTTTAAGGCCTTTTCCAAAGCAGCGAAAACCGTCGGTGATAGCGGAGATGAGCACGACCGGATGAAACGAATCTTGGGGACTGGAGAGGGAATCTTGTTTTTAAGGAGGATTTGGTGGATCGTGGGTACGGCTGTGTACCATGTCGCCTTGTTCTTGGTGAATATGGGCCAAAATGTGGAGGCGGAGAAACGTGGGGGTACGATGAGTGACCCTCCAGAATACAGCGGGGCCAAAAGCCCACATAGTAGACCGTGGACATGGAAGAGGGGCATCACCAAGAGAGATCGGTCAGCTGATGTTAGGGCGTAAGTGTTGCAGATGTTGACTTGTTTGTGTTAGTTGTACATAGGTCATCATGGTTTGTGTAGCTAGACTTACCCATGGTTCGTGTCAAGTTGCGATGAGTAAGAGGAACCTGCGGGTCATCGGTTAGATTTGTCATGTGATGTGGAGATGTACAAACATACAACTTTAGGTCTCGAGGTTGTCCCGCTGGTGTGTAAGACGAGAGCAACATCATCCGGCTGGGCCTCCAATACTTCACTCCTCTTCCCTTGAAGTTTGCCCTTCTCCATGACCTCCAACACGACTTCTTTCTTCCTTTCATCCCAGTAACACTCCGCCACCGCGACTCCAAACGTGTGCGCTGCTTTCACTACAGGTTTCCCTTCCTTGACGGCACCACGTGGAACCAAGACTAAATCAGCTTTGACATCTCCAATGTAGAATTCAAATTCAGCCTGTTTATACCCCGGATTCAACGGCGCAGCGACGGCCCGTTGCCAGGCTGTGGCTTCAAAAGCTACAATGAACTCAAGGCTGTTGATGAGAGCGATTGAGACAAACGAGTTGTGCTTGATTCCTAGGTCGGCAAGACGACGTTGGAAAGCACTTATAGTCTTCGCCAGCGAAGAAAATGTCTCCGTGTGCGCTGTAGGTTCAGTCGGGACAATCACTGCGGGAGCAGACGGGGCGCCCTGAATGGCGGTGCGGAGGGTCAGTGGAGTCGACATTATTTCGGGGTCGGGGTGTAAGTGATGGAGGTTAAATGTGGAGAAGCTTGAGCGCAAAGGATCGACAACGGTAGTTGATGGTAAGGGCGATGAAGGAAACAACCAAAAAAAAAAAAACAATAAAAAGTAACAGCAAACGATTGAGAATATTACTTCTGTGTAAATATGAGTTTGAACATTTCCCGAGGTCTTCAATCTTGGAGTAACCATCATGAGCTGATTTATGACCGTCAGTTATGGTAAAACCACGGGAAATCTTGGCTGTCGCCACTACACAGGGATCGCTGTATCAGGAAGTTTAACATGGGTGTCTTTTACGGTTCGGCACACGGCCCAGCTTGGCACCATCGGAAATCCGGATGTGGAAATCACCATTGTTGAGTCCGGATGTTGCGGTAAGATTTGTGGTATGTATGTATGTTGATATGGCAGGTATGTTATATTTGACTTCAAGTTTGGCAACCACGCACACTAAGTACGCGTGTGTATCTGTATGTATGTACATGCCATTAGAAGTCACTAAACCAAATCGACAGGCTATAGACTTCTGTACCTTCGCCAGCGTTGACTGTATGACAGAACATAGTCCAAAATACTAGTCTTTATTTTATATTAGAATTCAAATCAGTATATATGCATCAAGGTCTCCAATCTACTAATATTTTGTTCACGTCAATATGTCAGACTTCCCTCAATTGAGGGTTATGGAAGTTGTAGACGACCATGGCCACAAACGAAATGAGTTTTATATCATTCCACCGGTAAGATATTGTTAAATACAGAATAATCACACTTATATGCAGACCAAACCGTGACACTAACAATCTCAGCCCCTTCAAAAACTCGTTCACGAAGAATCCCCGGACGATCCTCGAGAAACATGCTTGGGTTAGAACCGCCGCATGTTGTCAATAATATCCGAACGAGAAAACTGGTGCTATTCTTGTGCCAATATGTTTACAGTTTCCATGGTAATCCCCGGTTGTAACGGCTGTCGAAATGATACCATGAGGCGGGCATCATGGATCCGTCACCGCTTGGGATATGCAAATTCGGCTGCGCGAGACGAGGCCTCCAAACACTCGCCGCCCGTCAACAGCCTCCGGTGGTGGTCTTTCATGCAAGAAGATACCATAGCACACTGGGTATTTCCTTTAGCGCATGGTGTGGGCACTGGGGACCCTTGGTACATACCCACGCCTCTTCGTGCGTCCAGTATTATGGCAAGAATTGGATTGGGCCCGAATTGTGCGATATGCTACGGAGCGCTACAGACCATGTTCCAAATCATCCGGTACAGGTCGGATAAGAGGTCCAAGTTTGCCTTATCGGCGCTTCTCATGCGAAAGCATGACCGAGTATCACGTGTGGCACCCGGATTAATAAGTCACTTATGTATTCAGATGGTCTTGGTATATTATGAGTCGAATGGGAATCAACTTCGACTTGAAACTTGTAATGGACATAGTTTCAATATCTCTCTTTGTATGAGCGGCCCGAACCTATTGGCTACGTACTATAACACCAATTTTGTCAATCTTTACTTCATGAAAAACATGATGATCAAACACGAGTCGGAATCCAATCCTGCTCCCAAAACAGTTGCAACTCAAAATCAGCTCGGTAGGCGTTTCTTTATATCCCCGGACTTGTGCGGCGTCCTAACCTGACTTCATAATATCAGATACCTTTATACGATTGATCGATGTCAAACGCAAATGTCTTGTCAAATTCGTAAACCCCGTCCCGAGTTACTTAGCCATCAATGTTCCATATTACTTTCGAAATTTTGTAAAACTCACCACATCAGAGTTGCACCAATTTTCTATTCCTGGGTCCATGGAACTCGAGAAATTACCTGCGACAGCTCAAGGCTTTTGGAAAATAGCCGAAGCATTTGGGATTCCGTATCTTTGGATTGAACGTTACTGTACCGTCTTCGGCAATGAACCAGAGCTGATGATACCACCGAAGGACATACTGAATGTCTACGCCGGGTCATTCCTGACACTCTTTTGTATTTGGACGCCGAGTGAATATGGCGGGGTACCTGGCGTTAACCGTCCTTTTGTCGACTATGAAGTTCCTGACGACCCAGAAGACTACTATGGACACTACAACGTGTGGCCGGTATGGACTAAACGTACCAGGCCATCGGCATCGGGAATGCCTGTTTGTTGGATCCTAAGGGAAGAGTTAGTGGCACCTCGACGATTGTACATTACCGACTATACAGCTATCTAGCATTTTGGCTGCTCTACACGGACGTATCACCATAGTGCTTGGCAAACTCGGCCTAAAGTTACTAGGAAATGTTGTTCAGACTGGATCGACCTAATTCTTGATTATGCCTGTGTACACGCTTCTCCCACCTCTATCATGTCAGATAGCCGTGAATTGTATGACAACAAATCAAAGGTTTTGAAGTTTTTACACTTACACGGGATTGAAAATGTCTGCGGTATCCCAACAAAGAAGCTGACATACTATCTTTGTTGGTCGCCAATGGCAATAGACCCTAGTGACATTTTCGATGTAGGCCCTCTCGGCGTTTTCCCTTCCTGGTCATGGGCCGGTTTTGACCGTACCGTGTACTGGCCGAGTACCTGGCCCCGTACAATCCCTCTACGCTGTCTTGCTTTACACGTGAAGACTCTCCCGAGGAAACGACCCTCTTTGATAAGACGGATGGGGATCCCTCTCAGTCTGGCTACCCAGATTACAAACTCCCATATTTTTTTGCGCGCGAAATTACGGTCCCCGAGTGAGAGCTGCTATTGGGCTTTAGATAACGATAATGCCGACAAAGTATCTAAGAAACCGAAAGGGCTCATGTTAGAATTGTATGGGTCGTATCATAAGGCTCTAGGTATCGGGTTGGACATCCTTGGTCTGGTTGTTGAACCCGGGTACAGTCCACTCAGTTTGGGGTATCCAAATCTCGTCTTTGTTAAGCGTATAGGCGTATTTTGTGACCGGGGAAAGCCCACGGTTAGACCGCACCTTGTACGGCCACTTGCTCTGATTAGACCAATGGCATATGAGAGCATGACAAGACTCAAGTCCTTCCGGCTCAAACATCGTTTCGCCAAGCAGAAGCCGTCTTCGAAATGGAAACGCAAAGCTACCATTAGTCAAGACCAAACCGGACGTTTCCCCCTCCCTCTGGAACAACCAGTTTCTTTGGCTCCACGGAATCATCAAGGTCTTTTAAGTCCATACCCCAGGCCGTCTAACGCGGTAGGTCTACGGGGTCGTAAACGTCTTTTAAGCGAAGATAACAAACTATTTAAAGGGCTGGGTGTGAAAAGGAAACGGTTAACGTCAGCTCGAGTAGTTAGAGGAACTGCAAAGGGGCTGAAATTGAAACGGGCGCCGATACAAAGACCAGTTGGAAAGGCTTATGCTCATCGAGGACCTCCAAAGGACGATGATAGGTATATCACTGTTTGTATAACTTGATTCGGATACGGATTCTTGTGAGTGGGTGATGGAAGGAGTTTACGTTGCTAGATCATTTTAGGTGAGTATTGATAGTGGCATAGCTCCGGTGTTTATAGTTAGAATGTATAACCCTAAATTGAAATATGGTTAAGTAGATAGTCAAGACTAGTTTTGACAGATTATTTCATTTGTGTAAGTGGTTGTCTCGTTGCGTAGGTAACAGAGAGAACTAAAATCCATGTGGCGATGACCTAGACTACTATGAACAATGGGACGCCTGTGTTACGTTTACGAGTAGGGTTGATCTACTACTATTATGTGACTCGGCTGTTCTTGCGGTTCTTCCATAAGTGTATGCTCATACCGTTTAACTATCATATTGTAGTACGATGGACAATCTCGACTATGCTGTCACGGAACTTGTGGGCAACTACAATGCTAAGGGGAAGCCGGTTATCAAGGCTTGTCGTTCTGACTATCGTACTACATTGACCTATAGTCACCCACGTTCCACTGTCCCGGTCCTCCCGGGACCCCAACCCGCCAGTTCCAACTCTCCATCCTCAAGGGAAAAAAAAGCCCCACCCCCAATCTTCAAGTCTTATAACCTCTAAAACTTGGCGCCTTCCCAACAAGTTGAAATCCAACAGGCTTCGATGGCGCAGTGGTAGCGCAGTGGTCTCATATTCATGAGGAGTCTGATTTTCAATATTCTTCTGAATAATGCCATCCAAAGGTCGTGAGTTCGACCCTCACTCGGAGCAGCTTTCTTTTTTGCCGCCGGATGGGGTGGAGTCGAGGGGCTCCGGGTCGGTGGCGGGATTGGGATTAGGCAGCTGGTGGGGTCATGTGATATGTAGGGTTAGCGTGGGGTATTTATACTTATACGGTGATGGGTTGGATTGGTTGCGGCCTTTTTGTTAGGTTTGTTAGTACTTATGAATATCTTATATGTTGACTTATACCATACATCATGACCGCAAGTAATACTCCGTCAGAGCCAATAACCTCTTTAATACCCTATATCCCACCTCCTCCATCCCCCCCCACAACGCCTTCCACCCCCGTCGAGGAATTCGCTTCCCTCCGCGCCCTAGAAAGAATAATAGACAACACGCTCGCCACCCTCCAAATCCGCACCGACCCCGTCTCTCTCCGCGCCCTCCACGGCGCCTTCACATCACAATCCCTTTACGTCGTCGTCATCTCCCCCACCTACCAACCACTAAACGGGCAATCGCCGCGACCCATGGCGCGCCCGTGGAGCTGGTGGCTTTACCGGACACGGGAGACAGATGGGGTGGTTTTGGAGGTGCGGAGGGTCGATGGGCCGGTGCCGAGGTGGAGAGGGAGACTTGGGAGGGGGGAAGGCACGGGGAGGACGGAGGAGGGATGGGAGTTTGTGAGGGAGGAGGTTCATGGGATTTCGGGGGTTCCGGTGGTTTGTGCGGTGAGGGTGGCGGGGGTGGAGGAGGGGATGGGCGAGGAGATGGAGAGGAGGATTGCGGAGGTTCCTATTACGCCGAGGGATGTGAGAAGGGGGTTAGATGGGAATGAAGCGCCCGTGGGAGGTGTCAGTTCCTGTGAGTGGGTTCTAGATGTCCTGCAAGCATTGGATTCGGAAGGGTGGATATCCATCACGCACAAGTTCGGGGTCACGGATGTATATGATGAGGTTGTTGACGTCGCTATTCGTGCTGAGATGCAGGATGTGGCGGTGGTGGCTGATAGTCGCTATGTGGATATGTAGATACTTCATTACATGATGAATCTAACATGTATATATACTTTTGATCTACGTGGTACAGAGGGTCAAATATACCCTAAGATCTCATAACGACGGCTGTTGAAATCACTCTGATGATTGGTTTCTTTGAAAGAGTAGCACGTTTCATCGAATCAAAATGTCTAAAGGAACAGGAAAACCGGGCTTATCACTTTATGCGAATCTTCTATCTCAGGAAGATGTCCCGTCCACGAGTACCGCGCCATCAAACCCCCCCGAATCAACCATAACGACCAAGAAACCCCAAGTAGACGCCGGTATGTCTCCCGTCCCTATACAGAAGATAATCCAACCTAACAAGTCAGCCCTCCTCCGCTTCCAACCCATCCGTCGGCTGCCCGCCCAAAAGCCCAAAACCAAGGTAAAACCCAAGCCTGTCGCCGCCGCCGCCACCGTAATCGCCAGCCCCCAACCCCCGGAAGCCACCAACAAGCCCACCCTCTCCTCCTTCCTCACCACGCCGTCCGAAACCTACGCGATTGCCAAACGTCCCCGTGGCGGCCGGAAGAATAAGAAGAAGGTAGAAGACCCTGTTGACACGGCGTGGGACGCGCCGTATGAGCCGGGGCGACCGACGAATCTAGAGGAGTATCTAGGTTCATGGGCACGGGATGTGGAGAATGATGAGTGGAGGGGGTATCTTTATGGGGAGGAAGTGAAGAGGGAGGAGGAGTATTTTGAGGAGGAAGAGGATGAGGAGATGGAAGAGCCCGTTCGCTCGTTTATTCAGGTGCACAGCCAAGAAACGAGTAAAGTAGCCGAGGCGGTAATAGAAGATGCCTCCGGTGAACAAGCCTACCTCCGCCGCCTCGGCCTCTCCACCTCCGCTCCCGGGGTAATAGCCCAAACGGCCCCCATCCACTACGAACCCGCCCAACCAACACCTCCCTCCCGCCCCGCTCCCTCAGCCGGCCAAGTCTTCGCCGGTCGTCTAATGAGTAAATACGGTTGGACTCAGGGCACCGGGCTCGGCGCCTCCTCTGACGGGATAACCAGTGCTCTCCGTGTAAAACACACATCTGGCACAAACACGCGGATCATCGGCGGGAAACGGGCGGGCGAGGGAAAGAACGCGGATAAGGTTGGTCTTAGTGAGGTGGTTGTTCTCCGTGGAATGCTCGATGGGATGGAAGATCTTGACGGGGAAATTCAGGCGGGTCTTGGTGGGGAGATTGGCGAGGAGTGTGGAGAGAAGGTATGTTTATGGTTGTCTTTTGGCTTCCCTTGGAGTTATGGTGCTAACGGTTTATAGTATGGACGGGTGGAGAGGGTGTTTATTGATCCTGTGAATCGGTTGGTTTTTATCAAGTTTGTTGATCAGATTTCGGCGTTGAGGGTACGTTTTCTGTTTTGTTTAGGACTTTTTTTGAGATTGTTTGACTAACTTGTATAGGCTGTGACGGAATTACAAGGACGGATATTCAATGGGAATACGATAACGCCTTCATACTATGACGCTGATAAGTTTGCGGCGGGCGTTTACATATAAAGTCTTTAGAGAGAACACAACCCAAGAGCCTGGCATGAGGCATTGGGCATAACGTATTGAGTACTACAAGACCCACCAACATAAGCTCAAAATGAACAACACAATCAACAGACACTCTCACAATGGATAGAACACAAGGCCTGGGAAAAATAGCAATCTCAATTCTGCTACAACTCAAAAGCTCATACGAACAAACAGATACAGGATATAAAAAAACGAAGTGCAACCCCAAAAAACATCACCAGAATATCGACCATGTAAAGAAACAAAAAGGTATCCCGTCAAGTCAATTACTCCATCACCTACACATCTACACAACTCTACGCTCAACAAGACCCATACATCTCCTCTATAATAAACATAAACCACGCCAAAATACTCTTTCATGTCAGAGATCATCGTAACAAAGCCTCATAAAGACCATGCCAAGAAAACACTCATGTGCTGCATTTACAGAAGAGCAGCGACGGCAGCAGCGGCAACGGCACCGATGAAGGAGCCCTTGACGACCGAGCCGGCAGAAGAGCTCGAAGAGCTGCTGGAGCTAGAGCTGGAGCTAGAAGAGCCGGACGAGGTGCTACCCGAAGTACAGGTGAGCTTACCCTGGATGGTGCCAGACTTCTTGTAGCTCTGGAAGGTGGTGCAAGAGTCGTCAACATCAGCAGTAGAGACGAGAGAGAAGGTACCCTTGACATCGTTCAAGCCAGGGAATTCAACACTGTAAAAGAATCATAGTTAGTACTAGGTTTGACGCAGTCACGAAATACGTTTAAAAACTTACTCAGTAAGGTTGCCCGAGATAGAGACAGCACCCGAAACCTTGGTGAGAGCCGAGAAGCCGGTGATGGTATCGAGCGCAGAGTTGTCAGTAATAGTGAGACCACCACCAATAGTGGTAAGAGCGTCCATGGAGATGTTGGTGAGGGCATCGTTGCTCTGGATCGAAACCGACTCGCTAACGGTCTCCAGAAGAGGGACAGAGAGGTACTCAAGGTTGGTGTTGTTGGACATGGAGAAAGAACCAGTGCACTCAGCGAGGTTGGGGACGGAGAAACCGGCAACACCACGGACATCAATGGAACCAGCAAGGGTGAGGTTGGTAAGAGTAACGTTAAGGTTCTCGCCGTTGGAGGAGATGGACAGAGAGTCAGTAATGTTGTTCAGACCAGTGGACCAGGTCTTGAGGTTCTTGTTGTTGTCAATCTGGACGGTATCAACGGAAATCAAATCCATGCCCTCGAGGGTGGACATGAAGGTGTTGGAGATACGGATGGACGAAACCTTGGTAACACCAGCCGTACCGAAGTTAACAGTGTCGAGAGTAGGAAGAGCAATCCAGGAGATGGTGCCGACCTTGCGGAGGTTAGGGAAGCTAACAGACTCAAGAATCTGAACATCCTCCAGGCTAAAAGTGCCGTTAACAGAAGTAACCGTGGTGGACGAGAGACCAGTGAGCTGAGTAGCGTTGTTGATGATCAGATCACCACCGATGGTGGTAGGACCGTCAATGGTGACGGCACCGGAAACATCAGTGGCGAAGGCAAGCGAACCAGAAACGGTCGAGCAAGAAATGGTGGCGGCCGAGGCGGCGGTGATGGTGAAGGTGGCAGTGTCATCATCGCAGTCAATGTCATCAGCTAAATAGATGTGTTAGATATTGACAGTCTTGGGGATTTAGCATGAATCGCTTGTTACTTACCACGGACAACACCGGCGAAGAGGGCCGCAGCAGCGGCAGCGTACTTGAAGGAGTGCATTATGAACTATTCACTCAAAAAATGCGGTCAGCGACTTGTTTTGACGAGGTGGACAAGATTGAGGTTTAAAGGTCGGCGAGGAGCAAATAAAAAGGATAATGAGTTTGGCAACGCCAGATGTTTGGATGATTTTTTATGGAGCCTGTTTTTATGTTGTGGTACAAAAAGGAACTCAAGAGGAAGAAAAAGACACATCGAGAGACACAACAAATAGACAAACAGTACTGGTCGATTTTTGCGCTGAAGGCAACAGAGGACCCAAAGCAATAAGCCGGTAGGTACGCGTAGGTTCCTACTCTTCTATTGGAGTAGACGACAGTAATACGAGATTGTCCAGATTAGGAAGTCTCAATCTGTCTCGTGTTTGGTGACTCTATGAGCAAGACGGTGGAGTGAAAGCTGTTACCAGCTGAGCACGAATGTGGTGCATCACATAATCGGTTGTGGTTGTCGTCGGTATAGTGTGTATGGATGTATGTATGGGTATGTTGCTCCTTATGACTGCCTCTTGGTGATTCTTGTTGATTCTTGTTTGTAGCCTTACCTTTTTGGTTCTGTATGTATTAAGTATCTTCCGAAGTAAAGGAAGATTTTGTTTGTTTGAGGGAAGGTAAGAAGAGAAAAGATATTGCGATTCAGAACGAGTGTGAGGAAAAAAAGAAAAAAGAAAATCAGGAGAAAAGTTGAAACTTTCGACCGAAAACTGAAGCCTCTAAAGTAAAGGTTAGAGAGGGAAAGGAGAAAGAAGAAGAAAATGCGAGGAACGAAACAGGAAAAACAGAGAAATAAAACCAAAGGAACCAGCTACGCTACGCATTCGAGCAGACGCCACGGCCTTCATATGAAGTTGACGAGGGGGGGCGTCGGTGCAATGAGGGGGCAAATGAAGGCAAATCAAGGCGTCTCCAGACACGCCAGACACGCCAGAAACCCTCCCTTTGCGTGGCGGCCAGGGGGCACGCTATGGATGGTTGGACATTTCTTAAGGGGGTGTGTCCATCAATACCAGCCGTTGCTTGGTTATAGAAGCCGGGATGGCCCGTTTGGCTTTTGGCTGTTGATGCAGTGAAGCAAATTGACGGTGCATTAGTCGGCAAGTTAGACCAAGATTCAGCTCAACTAGAGGATTTGGATAGTTATCTAGTGCTAAAGAAATCTGATAGACCGGCAGTTTATAGAGTAGGTCTTGATGTCAATAGGTAAGGCCATCCCAGAGAACTTCAAAACACCGTTATGTCTACGGCAAAGGGAGAATCTTATATGTAGCTGTCTTGTCCTCTCACTACCAGTTCACTTCGAGTACGAGTTATCATGCACCCACATGCATTTGGGCTTCACTAAACTGCATGCGCCCTCCACGTCCCCAGAGACAAGAGACAGTGCAAGACCACGCACGCGGCATCTCCAGATACCAGCGTTCTTGCGGCGCCGAAAGGCTGTACCGCGTGATATATACACGCCCCCACGGCCCACGGATTCTCTTCTTCCTTCTCGTCCCTGGACCCTTTTCCCCTTGTCCTGCGTTGACGACGTTGGCTGTAGTCGTAACACTAACTGTAGAAGGATTTGTTTTGGTACAAACAAATCGTTAGGGTTAGTAAAATAACACGCGAGTAGAGGCAGGGTTTGATCCGAGATGGATGGGGGTTTTCGGAGAAGCTGAGAATACTTAGGACTATGCTGGCTGGAAATGTTGATAAAGTTTAGAGAATAACGAACGAGTTGGATGAATTAAACTTGCGGTTCTTTACTGGGTCATCAAGTAAAGGTTAAATATCGCTAACTCGGCCGGTTTCAATCAAGCATTTTTATTACTTGTTTGGTGTCCGGGGTTATTATCAACCACCGGACCTCCGTCACCAAAATTGCCGGTAAATCAACATGACCAGGTCCAAGCCAAGGAACTGCATGACATACTGTCGTTGCGAGACAACCCCCCATAACGAAAAGTGACAGTAGTCGATGCAATGCGTGTTCGGTCGCAAAACCCAAGCTTGGTCATAAAACTAGTGGATGAAGTAGAACTATTGCACGTCCTCAATAGCCCTAAATTCTCTTCTGTCTGGTTGTTAAAAACCCCCCTGAGAAGCTATAGAATAAGGGTTCCAGGGGCCCGGGGACCGCAAGTCGGCCGTAGACCAAAGCGAAATGGAGGCGAAATTTGACATGCGCGTTGTTGATTGGGCCTTGGAGATGATAAATGTGGAAGGTGATTTACAGTGGATGTTTATGCAGATTATCTGGGACTGATTGCGTGTCGTAGCGAGGGTAACAGGAACGAACGAACCAGTGAGGATTCCAAGACAAAGGACTGCAGGATCGCGGGCAAATTCAGGAACAAGTTTCTTAGAAATTTCTGAACAGGACGTCGTTTCCGAGGAGGAATTTGTGGGGTTGTATTTTAGGAATCGTGGAAATTGGATGCAGGGGGACTTGAGATGGAAGTGACGAGAGAAGAACAAGAAGATGCGGAAAGATGGAAGTTGGAGACGTCATCGCTTGGCATGTATTGGGCTATATAATTTGGTTATTGGTGATGTTTAAGGTCTTGATATTGGTACTTTGTGAAGATAACTTTCTGACTTAAGTTTTGGAAAGGTGGCGTAGATTTGGTTATCGCTGGAGGGTACGGAAATACTACGACCGTTACAATGTAACTGTATGATCTGAATACGACCTATCCCGAAGTAGTCATGAATACAAATTCCATCCAGTCATTGTAATCTACTGAAAACCAACAAACAGTCCATCTTTCCAAACTGAGATACCACACGACCATCGGAATAACCACTAGAAAAGTCTAAAAATCCCCACTCTCTCACAAGGCACTTTCCAAAAGAAAATACCCCGATAGCTCCCACTAGTCTCCAAAGGACGTCTTCAGCTGGCCACCCCAGGCCACTGATTTTTTCATGATATCCTACGCAAGGGCGGTGTGATTTGGTTGGTGGTCGGTGGTCGGTGGTTGGGTGCATCTTAAAGATATGGAGATACATACATAGTGATTAGGTTTTCATGCGGCGATAGCGAGGAGGAAATCCCATGACATCCGTCAACATCGTCTCCGTTCCGTACTCCTTCCTTCCAAGTTGTCAGAACCTGTTTCCAAGGCACCTCCCACATCCCAAAATACTTTTCCACCTGAACAATACCCGTCTGTGCCACATCAGTGAGACTCTCAGAGTCATTTTTACCGATTGTTTCCTCACTGAAACCTCTTTGCCTCATCTAGAAACGATAGGGTTACAGACAAACACCAGGGTTAACTCGCTTTTTCGGCTGGATTTACTATGGTGGCTGGCTAACACACAGATAGGAAGGACGAGGGAATGAAGGGATCAGCGGATGTTGTTTCATGGAATGCACCTGATAGTCAATGGATTGCGGATTTATTTAGGGAGGCCTACGGAATGCCTAATGGCTATATGTTTGTAAATAAAGTAGGAAGAGGAAGAGGCCCGAGGAGGCGCGGCTGTAGGATGTGGGAAGCGGCTGACAACATGGCGTATGATCCTGTCACTGCGGAAGTCGACCAGTGTTTTTTAGACGGAAAGAAGTGTCTGTTGTATAAATCAAACAGACATAAAGGCGGTATGAAGTGTCTGGCCGACCGCCCTTGTTTCTGCATATTGGCATGTCGTTTGCTGTAGGGGTGTCTATCCATAGGTTTATTACTGCCGATGGTGGGTTCCTTATAGGGACTGTGAGTCCGAGGGGTTACTTTTATAGAAACATCTTAACGTAGATGCTATCCAAACAAGCAAGCAAGCAGATTGCCTGCTTATTGTCATCATGAGGCTTTAGTACGGATGGACTGTGATGCATTTCATGTACATATGTACAAATGTATGTCTAACGCAACAATGCAGTAATTCCACAAGCCGTACCAAAACCCCAGAGTCTAGACCAAGCATTAAACCCAATAACCATCGTCTTTGCCTGCAAGCTGACGACTTTTCACAAACAATGACACTGCCATGTTGGTCCTAACGCCCTGTTATAGTCTGTGTAGCCAGCCCGTGACGTCGACCCATGCAGCGCCTCGTTGTGTCAACACCGGGTTTTTGGGAATGGTGATGTGAAGTGGTTGATTGACTTGCTTGGCGGCGTCTTTTGCGTGAGAAGGTTGCCACATGGTTGGGTTGGGTTGAGGGTGGTTTGGTTCTGTGGGTGGACATGTAGGTACATATATGTGTTGATGTCTTGGGGGAGGTTCTTGCACGGCCGAGTGAAGATGCCTGATGTATGGTGAAGTCTGTGACCCGTAGAGGTCTAGATGATACACCTGTGACCTTCCTAGCCCATCTAGAGTTCACGACATCCGTGAATCATAGCCAACATATCACTACTCTCACCGTAAGCCCGGAACAAACCGTCTTGGCATCAAACATACACAACCCATAATATCACAATGAACCCCACAAAGTTACATCATACAACATAGTCATATAAAAACAAAATCCAACCAAAAAAACAAAGAGGTATATCATATCATCCAACCCAACTCCCAAACGCCCAAACCACCAAATCACAAACCCCCAAGCTCAACTCCTAAAAGCCTCCACAAACAACTCTCTCATCCCCTTAAACAAGACCCCCAACTCTCTCGACTCATTGACCCTTTCCAGAACCCCATCGACCTTCTCCTTCTCCAACTTCGGCCTACAATGCAAAACCTCATAATCCCGCTTCGCAAACTCAAGCTCAAACCACGCTTCTCTCTCCCAATCACGCTCATCAATCAACGTATACGTAATCTTCAACCGATCCTGTTTCCCCGCCCCATCAATCCTCAATCCCAGTGTTGACGACCAGAACTCCAATTCGGGGATATTGAACCGGGCTTGATATTCAAGATGCTCAGCCCGGGTCCGTTTGGCCGCGAGTCGGGCTTCAAGGTCTCGACGGGTTTCGGAGATTTGGCGTTTTAAGGCTTCGTTGCGGGTGATGTGGTGGTCTCGTTGGGCTTCGAGGGACGAGATCGCGTCGTGCATTTCCTTGGTTTCGGCGTTTTCCTTGGTTATTGTGCCTTTGAGGTTGGTTGTTTCTAGGTCGATGATTTCGATTTCCTTGCGTTTTAAACGGATAGATTCTATCATCTGTTAGATGCTGTCTACTCGCGGGATGCTGGGGTTTCAAAACCAAGCGGGGATACATACCTTCCATCTCCGTAATATTATTATGAAATTCCGTCCGACCCTCTAACATCTGCATACGCTTCTGCGCAAAGAAAGCATCTGCTTTAACCTGGAACTTGGCCATGATATCACGGAGCTCATCGAAACCAAACTGTACGCTGGGGAGCTGCTCAACAAGAGAAGTCCCCACACCCGGCGGACCGGAGCGGATCGAGGTAGACGGATCGAAAGACATTGTGCGGTTTTTGTTGTGTAGAGTATCAAGGGAATGACCGATTGTATGTCGAGTTTGTTTTCGTAGATTGTCGCTATATGTGACGTCGCGAAGGTGGGGTAGTCGTGGAATTTATTCAGTGATATTTTCCGGGGTCGTTGATAGCCTGGTATCCTTTCCAACCGAAGTCGTAGCTCATTAAGTTAAGAAAATGACGTAGCCTTTTTTATCGGTAGTGTACGCATTGAAGAATTGCCGGCTCTTGCTCTTTCCATCAATCGAGGCGCGATCAAAGGCGCGATATTTTGTTCAACATTGTTGCGACTGGGATTGTGGTAGTACACGGATTACATAATCTTACCGGATTGGGAAGTAATTAACATGTTGCTGACTTCTGGCGAGTTTTGAGAAGACGTCGATATAAAAGTGCTGTGTATATGGGAGCAATGGCAAAAATCAAGTTCTACATAAACAAGTGACATTACAAGCTACTGAAATCATGTAAAACCTCAACATATGCACCGAAACATCACTACCCTTTGAGCATGAATGATATCGGGATATTCCATCCCGGATGATATAGGGAAAGCTTTAACCACGAGACTAGCGATGTATGTGTCGCTAACTAATATATGTGCCCCATAGCCTCAATTTGCTCTTCTTTTTCATGACTACTATTTTGCCTGATCACGTTAACTAAGTCGCCAGCTAACCTCATACAATGATATAGGGTTCGTGACATGGTCTTCAGCGATACAGCTCCTGACATTGAAAAATTGATATGAACTTTGCGACTCTGATAACACATCGTTTCGTGACATCGAATAAACGAAAAGATACAGGAAAGCCTAGATATCACTTTCAGGATGTTGTATTTTTAGCATTTTATGTGATAGTACTTACCGTTCTATGCTTCATCCACGGACATGAATAAACTATCCGGACACCGTAAATCCGATCATAACAAGCTCGAGGCTCCCCAGTTGGTTGCTTTACGCGCGTAAACTAGCACTAAACGCTTCTCTCCAGGCTCCACATTGGGGCTGCTCGCGAGCTTCTACAGGAATATATGGTACACCGTACCGCACGTAGCGAGACTTGGGTCATGGAATGCTCCACGTGGCCGCTAGTTCTTACACAGCTCGTGCGAGCAACTGGCACATCACTCGAAGGGACCTTTTCACCGTTAGAGAATGCAAGAATTGAGAGATCACGGAGGTAGTGAGAGTGTAGATAATATATGAAGATGGGTGTGTTCGATGTAGCCAGTAACTCTACATCTGTAGAATAGGATAAGTTATAAGTCAAGCTATCCACTCCGAAGGGCGTAGTATGATGTGCATGTAAGTGGGGGCTTAATATGTTACACTATAACAAGTTTTTCTTTCCATTCGGTGATGAGATCCGAGTGAGGTATACCAAGAAGGCGAGCTTCTTCGACAAACAGAACCTCACCTTGTGGGGTCGCATTTCGTACAGCGAAGGCTTGCAGGAGTCCCTCAGCTAACACAACTTCGTCGTCAATTTGACTGTATGAGCAACCGGCGAACAGATTACCATCCGATAGAATGCCAATGTTATGACCCGAGCGATGCATATCCCACCAAGTTGAAACGAGGCTGTGATCAACATCATCATCATTATACTTGTCGACATCTAAGTAATGATCTAAACGTTCCTCGAGACTTGATCCAAAAGGCGGAATATAATTCAACCAGTGAAGTAAAGAGTCCCTCTCTTCATCATCCATCTTGTTTCCTCCGAAGCGTGCTGCCATTGCTTTTCTCAGCTCGTTGTTGTCGTTTTCTTGGAACAGCTTCACAACCTTGGCTCGGTACATACACTGAGCGTACAGCTTTCCCCACCCTGGACCACGACGAAATGTTGTATTTTCCAATATGTCAATTCTTGTGCCCGCAAATCGTGGGCCTTGAAATTTAATGAAGTGACCGTTCTAGATTTTGGCAGGAAATAAGATGGTTTTGCCATATGGAACCCAGGATACCAATGTATCCGCTGCAGGCAGCCCCTCGGGAACCGGTCGTAATCCGTGATTCTCCCAAGGTAGAACAAATCTACGCTTCGTGGCTTTGAGAGACGTCACTTTGTGCTGGGCGATATCCAAAACTACCTCTGTATCAGGTTTATTGTAGTCAACTACTATTTCAAGATTTTTGTAGAGCCCGGCAAGAGAAAATAAGCGATCGCGATCTTGTCCCACCTGAAGGGTTTGACATGAATAGTCATGCGCGCAGGCAAAGGGTATTCTTTTGTCCGAAGCGAATTTTAACTGGGAAGTTACTTTGAATGAAGATGGGTCAATGACAGCAGAGAATAGCCCCTTCGGTAGAGAAAAAAGAGACTGGTTCAAACTCCCAGTATCCGGCAAAGACTTATATATCTGTCGAGCATTGAGATCATGATTGGTCCAATAGATTGCCTCAGTTACAACTAAAATGCACCACAGAGAAATCTTACATTTTCCGTATAACAAGTAATCCGCTATAAATCCCCGGATTTTGGGCCATTGTGCCTGCCGTATTGCCAAAGGGTATTTGAATCGGTCCAACTTGTTCTCGAGTAACGGGAATAGTGCACGGTACTCTTCACGAACGGCGACCTCTTGGACAATCCATGCACGAGACCAATAGGCACTATCAAACACTGGACGAAGGTTGATCCAGTTGACCTTTGTGTGTGACGTGACCAACCGATGCCGAGTATCTTGATCCTTGTCGAAATTCAATGAAGCCCGAAAAAGAAGTTGCAAGTCTCGTGAGATGTCGTTGGTATCGGATTGAGCCGAACCAAGCCATGAAATCAACCGGTGTGCCCTTTCGAAAACTGCGCCCATCATCTGCACCTGGTGGGCCTTTTCTTCTTCATCGACCTGATTGATACATAAAGCATCGATCCATAGGCGAATTGGCTTTCTCTTGTGACGTATATGCCATAATGCAGTCATGAGATTCTCAGTGATGCCGATAATGCCGGAATCTAGGTACATGGAATATGTGCCCTTTGGGGTGCCCCATACATACGAGAGGCACGTGTATTTACCCGTACCAGACGGGAAATTGTGTGTAGACGTAGAACATCGTAGTGGTTCTAGTCCCGCTCCAGGCAGTAGTGTAACTATTCGGATTTGTGCTTGCGGTTGGTTTAATGGTTGATGGCTGTACGACAACGGCCCAAGTGGCCCGCGTATCTTGAAGCCCNCACTATCAAACACTGGACGAAGGTTGATCCAGTTGACGTTTGTAAGTGCTTTTACCAGTCGTCGCCGGGAATCTTGATCCTTGTCCCAATCCAATGAAGCCCGAAAAAGAAGTTTCAAATCTCGCGAGATTTCGGCGGTCTCCGACTGAGCCGAACCAAGCCATGAAATCAACCGGTCTGCCCTTTCATAAACTTCGCCCATCATCTGCACCTGGTGGGTCTTTTCTTTTTCATCGACCTGGTTGATACATAAAGCATCAATCCATAGGCGAATTGGCTTTCTCTTGCGACGTATGTGCCATAACGCAGCCATGAGATTTTCAGTGATGCCGATAATGCCAGAATCAAGGTACACGGGATATGTGCCATTTGGGGTGCCCCATACATACGAGAGACACGTGTATTTACCCGTACCAGACGGGAAATTGTGTGTAGACATCGAACATCGTAGTGGTTCTAGTCCCGCTCCAGGCAGTAGTGTTACTATTCGGATTTGTGCTTGTGATTGGTTTAACGGTTGATGGTTGTACGACAACGGGCCAAGTGGCCCGCGTATCTTGAAGCTCATGCTTGGAGAGCCGGCTCGCGTGATCTTCCGGTGAGTAAATCGATACTCTTTCTCTTGTGGATTTCCGGTCTCATCGTTTATCACTTTCGTGTCCACTATAGGGGTAAAGTCTTCATTATGCCCTGTTGGTAGTTAGTATCTCGTGTTTTCAAACAAGCTATCGACTGAGCAACACTCTGATCCCGCTTGATATGCGATATTCCCCGTCGCTCAAATACTACTGGGTGTGCTTACAATATTCATTGCATTGTTCTCGGTTCATAAAACCAATAGATTCATGACCTGACGGAAGACCCCAAGGGAATCGATAGAACACCATTTTGAAGATACTGCGCCTGGTGAGTTGGTGTAGACAACAGTTGTAGAGATTTCAGGAAACAAAAAGTCGATGGAAGCATTCCATGAGACCACTGCGGAGCTTTTAATCTTGATGAGCTTGCGACTGTCTATCTCTACATCACTACCGTTGTACCCAGCCCTCTGCCGACGGAGCCCCGCATTATTGATTTCAATCCTACCCTTTCGCCCCATCGATGTGGCCATAAAACACTCGCACTCATACCCAACGTTTATTTGAGGTTATCTTGCATGTGCATATGCCTGCTGACGTGGGCTGACATACACAGTGGATCAAGAGACAGCCACAAATGCAAGGAGTTGTGGGCTACGTCCGACCAGGGCTGACCAGAGATTGGTTCTATGGCCAATGACGTCATTCTGTGTGTGTATGTACATATGTACATTTTCATATTTTCATTTATTACTCTCATGCAGGCTTAGCCTATGAAGAGACTGCTCTTTGGTTCACAGTGACCCAACCTATAAAAGCCTAATCCCCTCAGCCAAAGCCTGTCCCCTTGATAAAGTTCAAAAAAGCCACTTCACCTGATTTCCCCGGGAATAGACCTTCCAAAGATAAGGTTGTCACGCCCATCTCCAGCGCGGCTTTCTTCCTTTTTGCCCGGAGCCTTAGAAATTCAAGCAGTACATGGGCGACTGTCTCTTCGTCTCCTTTTAACATCCTGCAGATTGCATCTTGCCGCATCTTCGCACTCCTCAAGAACGGTAGATAGTAACCCTTCTCTAACTTCAACCCAAACTAAGCTGGACTGAGACCTCTGATATCGTTTCACACGTTACCCTTGGTACTAAATCGTGGCCGAGTTGGCACTATGCTAGCATAATACTTTCCAACCGCTACCTCCCAGTCTTTGTTAAGTGAGACATCCCACTCTATGATGCTCTGCCCTCTTACTCGTCGTTTGATGTTACTAGTGGAGGCTAACTGCTTCCTGGGTGGATTTCTGTTAAGAGCATTTTTGGCTTCCAGATCTACTATCTCATTGCCTCCGGTGCCCTTATGACCCGGACACCACATTACTGTGATGTGTTTAGTCTCGAACTCCCTCGGTTTCTGAGAAAAGTAGTTGACCGGCTTGAGAATCAACGAAAATGTATTTTTTGCCTTGTTTGTTTTGTAGATATTTCACTGCTTGGATAACTGTCCAGCACTCGCAGTCGGCTATCTCCACTTCACTACCCCTTGCATTACTTAGCATAACAAATGATAACCCTCTCGTGATTCTCAAGTGTCGGCCATTCCCACTCGGGTACGACGTCCCCAATCGAGGGTAGTGATCAAGGCTGCGGTTTAGTTTGCGTAGGTACAAATGCGAGTGCAGGTGCAGGCGCAAGTGTAGGTGCAGGTGTCGGTGTTGTTGGTGGTGTAAGTGGGGTAGGGGATGCAACGCGACTCTCAGACAGAGAGAGTTCTACCGTTCCTGGGGTTGTGCTTGTACTTATCTGTAACAGTGACATAAAAGCCGCCGTTTTTTGTTTGAAGCTTAATGCAGTCTGCCCTTGGAAAAAAAAGACTTGGAATCATTGACTGTTTGGCTGGCTTTGTACTTCATAGGACCGTACGCGTCCGAGCCAATTGCCTCCTCAAGGAAGCTATACCAGCACTTAGATCTGGCATTCCTAACCTTGCTGCACAAAGTCCTTTTGATGGAGTGGAATTCTTCGACAGTGAGCCTTTGTTGTTTGAAATTCCTTTCGGAGTGTAAGGAAAATTTACGCTCAGCTTTCAGCTCATCTGTCAACCATGGTTTTGAATGTAACATGTATCAGACGATGATTCTGCAATGATCCAGGTAGATTATTTATGTTACGCAATAAATCGTTCAAAGCAATGGGACTTCTGTGTTGTGTGCACATTGATGTAGAGACAGCAATCGTATCAACTTCTTAGTGTCCCGTCTGTCTACCTCTTGACCCACTTAAACAGACAAAACCTCGGGATCCTCCCGAAGTGACAGATATATGTCAGTGCAGGGACCTTCCCCCTTTCAACAAACGGATTTGTAAGCAGGATTACATCATAACTTCATATAAAAGTCTAAATCTATATTTCTATCCTTTGATGTATCCAAATCTACAGACCAACAAACACATCCCCAAAGATTTCCCTCGCCTTCACCAAATTCAACACCCTCAATTTCTCATTATCCAAATGTGCCGAGTCGCTCGCCTGTCCACAAGGCAAATGGGCCGCAGGCGCCCCAAACTCCTTCTCTAAGAATCTAATCGCCGGAATCGATCCACCCTCCCGGATAAACAACGGCCACTTAGGTTTAACGGCGTCTTCCGAGTCATGGTGGTGACCTGCTACCGGTACGGAAACCTGGCTTGCCCGTTCTTGTTCTTCGAATACGGGAGTCCATGCCTTAACGACAGCGGCCCGCAGGGTCTGGAACAGAGGACTTGAGGGGTCACCGAGCCAGGGTTCGGCACGATTGTCGATTTGGATGGAGAAGGAGTTGCCGGAACCGAGGTCGGAGAAACGTCCCTCGAGGAAGGAAACTAGGGCGGCGATTACATGGTCAACTTCCTGGCCAGGCACGAGACGGATGGAAATGTTGGCAGAGGCATGGGACGACACCAGACTTCCGTCTGGACCTGACACCTTGAAGCGATGGATAGTCAGATTTGGTTCACGCCATCTTGCCTTCAGTTCTCGCTTAATAAGCTCAGGTGACGCAGTGGCGAACTCCCGAGGTCCAATAGCTACAGGTGTCCCATTAGCAGACCTCGCCTTGTTATTGCGAGCCAAAAGTGCAACAATCTCATCAAACCGTTCCTCTTCGTCACCAGTAATGGGAAGGATATCGTCATAAAAGCCTGGAATCATGATCTTGTTCCCACGACCCTTGAGTGTCGCCAGAACAGCCGTCAAGTCCGAGACAGGCTCGTCAACCAGGTAACTTCCGTCAACACCTGAGTGTCTGTTGGGAAAGGGGGAGTCAACACACACAGTGGCGTGTAACACCCCGCGCAGTCCATACGTCAAGCACGGCACGGCATCATCCAGCCAGTAACTGTTTGCCAGCAGTACGTAGTCGACGGCCCCAATCAGATCCTTGTTTCTTTTCACAGCATCCTGGAAGCCAGCGGAGCCAGACTCTTCCTCGCCTTCGATTAGGAAGACGATGTCATGTTCGAGGGCCTTGGCTTGCATGAGGTCAACCACGGCGAACATAGCGGCGATGATAGGACCCTTGTTGTCACTGACACCACGTCCATAGAGATAACCGGAGTCACCCTTGAGCTCGAAGGGGTCAGTGTTCCATGCCGTCTTATCCTTCCGTGTATCCGCACCAACTACGTCGTAGTGACCATAAAACAAGATTCTCTTCCGCTCAGCAGCAGGCTCTTTCTTACCAGAGAAGGTAGCGAGGACTACCGGATTACATGGTCCCATAGTGCTGAGCAGATGTACCCGCGCACCCATACGCTTAAACAGCCCTGCCAAGAACGTAGCACCTTGGTGGCAATCCTCGGAGAACTCAACACGTGACGAAACTGTCTTGTAACTAATAAACTCAGATAAGGCACCCAAGAAGGCATCCTTGGAGAAGTCGGTACCGTCGGCTGTCTTGTCGCTGGGCTTATCAGGCGGGCAGTCGCGGACTCTCCATACTGAAACTGAGTTGTCGTTGGCTCCGGCAATGTACAGACGGTCCCGGTTGTAGGTGGACACGGCAGACGCGAGAATCTTACCAGAATGAGCTTTCCACCGGTTGATGCAGCGGTACTTCTGGGCAAGAGAGTTGACGGGGGAGTTTTGATTGTGGTATTGACCGTAGTGAACTGTACTGTGTTTCTGGTTTTCGAGAGATGTTAGTGAATTGGCAAATTATAAATTGCGTGGAATTACTTACAGCAACAGAACCGCTAGCATCAGCACTCCACAGGCAACCCCAACCCATCTGCAATGACATGACATCTCCAACATGCGCCTCCATGACACGAAGCTTTTGCTTGGTATCAAGATCCCAGAGTTCGACCTGTCCATCTAGTTTGCCCGCATACAGGAAGGAACCGTCAATTGCAAGACTCATGACACTCTCAGCGTCATCTTCACCAAGTGTCATGACTTCCGTTATCCCAAGCGGATCACCGGCGTCGGCTCCTTCCACTATACTGTTCTGTCTCCACACCTTGATTGTACCGTCACCACCACCCGATATCAGGACTTCTTCGTCAGAGTCTACGAGGACTGTTGGCCCCTTGGCCATCAGCATGCAGTATACATAGCCGTAATGAGCGAATTGCTTGATGCAACGGCGGTCAACCTCGAGAATCGATTGTGGTGGTGGGATAGCTTTGCACTTTTCGTCAGTGCGTCGTGGGGTACTGGTGCCGCCGACGGCCTTTGAGTCGAAGAAACGATGATTCCGCCGTTGTGGGTGTGCTGCACTATCCTTACCCACTCTTTGACTGGCATCTGCGAGGCAGACCCATTGAATTGTCGTGTTCTGGGCTCCGAAGTAGACAGTTTCAGTCTGTGGGCTGTATGCTACACTAAATATGTCACCGACGTCATAGGTGCTGTAGATTTCGGTAAGACGGCGTAGGGTCCTTGGGTCCCATACATTGACAAATGCATCTCCAGCTGATGAGAACAGGTATTTTCCATCAGGCGACAAGAAAAGGCAGAGGACAGAACGGCGATGGGCCTGTACGGTGCAGATAGGACGGAAGGTTTCAAGAGACCAGACGACGATTTCACCGTTTTGTGTACCAGCGAAGATATGGCGAAGGTCTGGGGAAACGACGAGAGCAAGGACGGATGATGAGTGCTGGAGTGTGTGCAGTAGCAATGGAGGAGCTCCCGGGAAAGAATCTGGAGTGTCGATTGGAGTGGTGACGACGGCCTCTACAGGCATTGGTGGTGGTTGATTGCACATTTTGGGGTCTTCGTTATGTGTTAGTTATGACTTTAGGGAAAGAAGAAGAAACTGAAGTGATGTGGAGGAACAATGAAGACTAATATAGAAGCGGATAACAATGGCGCAATTGTTTTGGCTTCCTTAAAGTGGTCAGACAGACGATGGCGTCGTCGCAACGCTTGTTAAAAAGGCAATGACGCCATAGAAATGACTGTGTCTAAATGGCGATAAGATAAGGCTCAAGGTTACCCCAGCAATCGCGCTCCAAAATACCTAGGGTTTTACCAAGGGTATACTTGGAGCTCAGGAAATGGGTCTTCACATGCAAGTGTGATGGAAAAACTTACCATCGTCAAAACCACCGTCACTTTCGCTGGATGACGACCAAACAGTCGGGACATAGGTTGCAGTTTCCGAATCACTGGAATTGTCAGATTCACATTGTGTGATTTTTCGGCAGCCGTTGCAGCGCGGGGTATGCAGTTGCGAGTGGAGTTGGGCCACGATCGAAGGCGGAGAATTAGTGGGTGACATTTTGACAAGAACTTTGGGGTTTACACATAGAAGACTGGAAGAAGATGAACGGCGAGTTGCGTCGTTTATGAGGGTGCCTCACGGGAGCTGATCGGTCACACGACTACGGCTGTATCTGCATCCCAAGGGGGGTCTATCGTTTACCGACGGAAAAGACGAGACAAGGCAATACAGCTTTTGGGAATGGTCAACGCCTAACTAGCAAGCTTCTTAGCAAGCCCAGCCCAACCCGAAGTCTAATCCGATGACCAGACATAACTGCAGTTGTCCAAAAATGTCATTGTACTCTCCAATGACGAGATTGCACAAGTTACCGTTCACCCACACTAGAAGCCAATCACGCTTGGTTTACCCACTGAATATCGTCTCAGCCTCGAATGACAGCCTCGAATGATATCCCAGGCCCCTGGTGCCAGTTTTCTGTGCGTTACGGAGACACAGTTCACCCTGCATATCTGCATGCGTCGTGTTTATGTTGTACCCGATTTGGGTCACTCGATTTGGCCTGATGTAAGTGTGAGACTGGATGAAGGACTATGTTGTTTTGCCAAAACGAAGTAGTGTTAGGGGATTTTATTATACACGACAGTTTAGGCATCAGCGAAGTTAGAATTCGTGATCATCATCGCACCCAACATGGGGCTCACATAGGGCCTCCTCAATCCTATCAATCTACCTTAACCGCCGGTGCCCATATCATGCGGAGCCGGAGACCGATCCTCACCCAATTTAGTAACGTCTGACACCTGCCGCCAGCTGGCGCCTGCATGATCCTACTCCCGCATTAGTGGGTTGGAACATTACCGTGGATTATTCGGCCATAGTGTCAATCACACAAGTGAGATTGTATCAGGAGAGTCAGGAGTTGATCACAGACTTCTAAAGACAATAAAAGTTAACCCGCGAGGTAGCTACCTTGCAGTTGACCCCACTGATGTGACAGTTATAATCACGGTCTCTGGCTGCGCACAGGCAAAAGTATTGCTACATACATATGTCGGACCTAGTCAAACTGTGCGAGCAGAATCATGCACGACGATCGTGTTCACATCGATATAGATCTTTCCCGTTGGCTGTCTCCATTTAGATTAAGGTTTTAGGCCATAGACAGTACCAGATCTATGGTACCCGATGTCTACAAGCTTTTATAAGAGAATGATACATTCACCAACCCCATAACCCCAGACTACTTCTACGGATGTTGTAGAACGAATCACCTTTCTCCGCACCATATTTCCTTAGTGTAGATTGATACTTTGTAATGAGGACACTACTGTCGACTTATAGCCATTTTGTCAATAACTCAGCGGTTGTGTTCGACCCTTGATTTTCTTTTATCGTCTGCGATCTTTTCATGGGTGACGCTGTTGGTCTTTCAAGTTCGTTAATATATTTCTACCGTGGCGTATACACCAATTACGGCAGAAGTTGTATATCTTTCACGGGACCATCATTTTGCGTGCTTTTGGACATATGGCAAAGCCCCGCTGAGTACAACTATATGACTACTTATAACCTGAATTAATTGAATCCATCCCCTATATGATTGTAACTCTAGATCTTATCTGGCCAACCACTCTCATTAACGTTTATGCAACTGAATCCTAACAGCAGGGAGATCTTCACGGCCCGAATATGCCAAGATGTAGGAACTTTGAGGCGTCGTCAAATAGAACCGCAAACCCAATAGTTTTATTGATTCAACCCATCAAGTGCCCATGTAGCTACACTCGGGATCTTCAGAGTTTCGTAAACATGCTGCGATACTGATCATAAAGACCCTAGAGACAAAAGTCGCTCTAAGGTAAAACCCTGGTGATATGACGACAACACATAAAACTACCACATGTATGTACATTCCTTATCGGGGGAGTTGAAATGACAAGGAGAAACATTTATCCAGTGAATAGCTTTTCTGGGAACTAACACGAACTACACACTAAGACTGTGGTAACCGGCCGGGTAGACGTCAGGGCCTGTTAGGGTTATGAATGCCTAGTAGTCCAATGCGATGTTGATAATGAGTCGGTTATTGGAGATTGAGTCACTCACTTGAGGTGGTATAAGATTGAATTTGGTTCATTGTTTTTTGATAATCACAACTTACTTCAAAACAAACTTTTCTACTATATAAACATGCCCATCAGAGTTGAACCGAAAGAATGGACCAAGGACGACTTCGTCGTGTCCATGGACCGGGAGCTAATTGACCTCGAAGCTCTAAATGAAGTCTACGCCTCACCATTAATCCCCTGGACCGGCGCCCTCAAACTCGATGACCTGAAAAGTCAAGTTGAGAATAGTCTTAACTTTGTCATTTTCCATCTCCCCGATGGCCCCACCAGTCCCCGTGAGTCTTCGCCGTCCGCGCCAAGACATTATCCAACTAACACCGTCAGTTCTCCCCACAACGCCACGCACTATGATCGGATATGCCCGTCTAGTCACCGATGGAATCTCATTCGCCTACCTCACCGACGTCTTCATTCTGCCCGCCTACCAAAAAGGAGGTCTTGCGACTTTCCTTATGGCCTGTCTTAATAAGGTCGTTTCCAAGATGCCGGCACTCCGGTCCTTGGTGTTATTCACCCCGACTGACCATCTTGTCCCATGGTATGAACGGGAACTTGGCGTCAAAGCTTTGAAGGAGACTATGCCTTATTTGCATGTATTGAGCCGCAATGGTCCGGGATATAAGTTACCCCAGCTTTGAGGGTTCTTTAGGGTCCGCGGACTGCGCCGGACGGACTCCGCGGCGCCGTCCAGTTAGAGGTAGAATAGACAATGCAGACATATAAAATCTTACTCACAGACGTATTCGTGAACAATTACTCTTCTCCTTCAATCATTCATCAAGACAGCTCTTCTACTCCTCAAAAGCCGCCTCTTCAATTCTCAAAATCAGCCGCCAAAATGCCATCTTGGACACAAAACGACTACCTCGTCTCTACCGACGTCTCTCTCATCCCACTAGATGAACTCAACGCCATCTTTGCTTCAGACTTCGTAGTCTGGGCCGATGCTATCCCAATCGACGCTCTCAAAATACAACTAGAGAATAGTGTTTCATTCGCCCTCTACCACAAACCTGCATCATCGAGCCCCACTCTCATCGGCTTTGCGCGTTTGATAACCGATAACATCTCATTCGCCTACCTGACAGACGTCTTAGTCCTCCCCACCCACCAGGGGAAGGGTCTGGGTCGCTTCCTATGCAGCTGTATCAATGAAGTTGTTTCCGGAATTCCGCATCTCCGTTGCCTACTGCTTTTAGCTTCAGAAACTGGCCCGATTGCCCTCTACGAAAAAGAACTACAAGTTCGGGACCTCCTTAAAATGCTTCCTGGCACTAAAATCATGACTCGGCCAGGCCCTGGTATGCGCTTAAAAATAACCGATAAGGAATAGGGTTAGAGCCTTTCGTGTCATAGATGTCAATTGACGCCCTTTGCGATTCATAGAGGCTTGCAAATTAGTCATGCCATAGTATAGTAAGGGAGTCTATACGGAAATGGGCAATGATTGAAGAAAGCCAAGCCTTTAACACGTCACTTGTGTCACGGGAAGGATGAAGGGCGTTAGTGACAACAGTTGTTGACTCCCGTCCGGGGGACCCGAGTGCGGGATGACAATGGATAGAATTGAATGGAACAGAATTATGTGGACTCGATAGTTTTATATAAAAGAGATGATGTATCCGTACAATGGCGATAACTATGTATCTATCATTCAGCTTAAACAAGCAAAACATTCAATTCTATTCTTCACAATGACCGTTTCTCAGCAACCCATCGTCCGCACCTGGACACGCCCCAACTTCCTCATGTCCACGGACTCCGCCCTTGTCGATATTGAGACCCTTGGTCGCTTCTTCAGAACCCCAGAGTTAGGATGGACCGTTGACGTCTCCAACGAGGCTAAACAAGCTCTTGTCAACAACAGTCTGTGCTTTGGCATCTACTATTTCCCTGGCGGTGTTCCTGAAGGCCCGAGTAAGTCTATATATCTACATGTCAACCACAGCTCATGGTATTAATATTCCTAGTTACTCCTGATACACCACGCCAAATGGTAGGCTTCAGTCGCATCGTAACAGACTATGTGACATTAGCCTATCTCGCCGACGTGGTCATCGACTACGACTTCCAAAAGCGAGGACTAGCCAGCTGGATGATGAAAGCCGTAGACGAAGTCTGCTCCGACATGCCCAACTTCAGATATCTCAGTCTCATCACCATCGGCGGTGGCCACACCGAGCAATTATACAACCAAACATTGGGTGCATTCAACGTACAAAAGCGGTATCCTAACTGCATCTCCATGGTACGAGCAGGCCCCATGAGCAACTGTGATGGTGGTGAACAACTTACTCAATAAATGCATTTAACTCTATTCTATTGTCCCTGACCCCGTGCTCTTTTGTTTTCCAACGCCGACTTATACGGTGGTGCCGTCGGTGGCTGAACCGGCTCCAATGATACGTAGTCTTCCGGTAACCGGTAACTAGCCTCTGAATCCCAGCTACTCAAGTCACCACACGCCACAAATGGCGCTACCCATCTAACTCCCCGGCTCTCTTCATCATCAATATCAACAATTTCAACCTCCTCTACAGCTCCGCCCGTAGCCTCCCCGTTAACCTTCTTGTTCCCTTCCGTAGTGGTAGCCTTCTTCACCAACTCATCCAGCGCATTTCCAGTACCCAGTGGTCTCTCCAGCGATGGTGTGAACCCCTCAGGCATCCGGAAGCCAAGGCAGACAATGAAAGCCTCAACACTGGACGCACGCGAACTCCGTGGCTTAGCAACCACCACTCTCTCGAAGAATACCTTGAGCTGTGCATACAGAACATCAACGTTCTTTCCCCGGAAAATCTTAGCTACGAACTTGCCGCCTGGTCTCAACACACAGAGTGCCAGGTTCAGCGCAGCAAAGAGAAGCTGACTTTGCACGTAGATATCCAGATCGTGTAAACCAGTGACATCTGGGGCACCGTCTGAAATCACCAGGTCCACAGGATTACTAGTCTGACCAGCCCGACCCTCTTCATAATCCTCATCCAACGCCTTAAGCATCAGCGGCACCGTCGCCGGGTGGGTAATATCAGCCTTCAGGGTAACTACACCATCCAGCGGGCTAATAGGCTGCAAATCGATCGAGACAATCTTCACCTTATCATTCCCCTTAACTTCCGACTCCGACCCCTCAGGCCGAGCCGACCCAGCGGGACTCGTCCGCGACCCATTCGCCGAAATAGAAAGGAACTGTTGACGAAGCGCAGCCTCGGGGTCCGTCCAGGCGGTACGACCGAATTTCTCACCACGAATGAGAACACGGGAAAGAACCTGAGACCAAGAACCGGGGGCAGCGCAAAGATCAACAACACGAGTGACGCCAGTGAAAAGATCAAATTCTAGTTATACAGTTAGTGATGTATCATGGGTCAAGCAGGGTAAAAGACGTACCCTCGTCCAGCTGCAGAAGCTTGAAAGCACTGCGTGCACGCCAGCCTTGTTCCTTGGCTAAACGGTAGTAAGCGTCTCTCTTATCTTTCGAAGATTTCCCCATTTTGAGTGTACTTTGTTTTTGTACAGATTCACCAAAGTGTTCACTGAATAATTTCCTGAATCGTCGTCATAGATTCACTGAAAATTTCAGTGTCAAGGTGGGGGTTAGGGTTGAAGCATTAGTTCGCCGTGTTGATGATTGCGGGTTAGTCGCGTGGTTAACCCTACAGGTGACTTATTATATGTTCAATGGTGCTGAACAGGCTCAGTGTATTGACAGTTACAGTAAGAACAAACGGAATCTGTTAAATAGTCAGTTGAGAACTATCTGGCCGTGTCACTACTTTCTCATTAGCACTCATGTTTTGTCTCAATAACAAGCAAATTTTAATTGTTCTTATATATGTACCTAGAGTCCCTAACCTATCTCCTAACTTCCCAAAACCGTAACTGAGAGTAACTTAGTCGCCACCGGCCCTGTTTTATATAGATAGTTAACCAACTTCATCGAATGCACACTTCTTGATCTCTCCTCCAGGGACTAAGGTAAGCCGTGCTCAACTCACTCCGGAAATCTTGTATAAAATAACCATTTCCTCCCTCTAGTCAGTTATGACCTGTGAATGCTGGATTTCCACCAAAACGTGCCTTTTCAACAAACCTAACATCCCCGTTGTGATTCTTCTTGCGTACAATGAACGGATTATGGAAGCCCTCCACAAGGACCACCTCATTGCTGATTCGACTATACTCACAACCCACAAAGAGGTTGCCATCTGATAAGACGCCCAAGCTGTGGTCATTTTTTGATATCAACGAAAAACATTCGACCAATTCCTGGACATCATTGATCTGATACCCGGTGAAGAAGCCATATATACGTGTTGGTAGGGGAAAGTCAAACAAATGATAATCGGATATTGGTATCTCTAGCATGAGATGTTCCTCTGTATGGAGATGTTATCTTGATACAAATAACCTACACCTTTTGGATTAAATACCCTACATCACTAGTACTATCAACACTCCTCGTCTAGACTAACTTACAACATCTCCTAGAATTAGGTGACAGACAAGTCAAACCCTAGTAGCTTGCTATACGGTGCATCCAAACCCTGACATAAATGCTTATACGAACAACGCTGAAGCAGAGAGCAGATATTAGTAGGAAGAAATAGTATTGCCAACTAGCTCAAGTGTCTAGATGGAACCTTGGTGGCGCATTGAATGGTACTCCTGTATATTAAGACATAGATTGAACGACTATCTCAGTTCAGATGTCCACATTGAGGTACTTCGGGTTATTACTAGGCATACTACATCTTTAATCCACAGTTCATCAGTGGCCAGGGTCCGTGTTGGGATATCCCAATTTCCCGAAACATTCATCTTTCAGAGGAAAGCTCTTAAGGGTTAAAGCCAATTGTCTATAGCGCGTGTTGGAAAGTTCGTAGATATCACATCCAAGTTTATTCACGCTTTCTCAATTTCTGCTGCGCTTAACTACACCCCCGAAGATGCCACCCAAACGCCAACCCCGTTCGCGGGTTGCGAAGCCTGTCTTGTCCATTTCTAATGTTACCGTGTCCCACGAAATCAACCCAGACTCAATTGACCAGGCGCGTCCTTCCAGAACCCCTTCTGGACGTACTCGACGTACCAGACGTTCCCGAGCTTCTGCTGCCACAGCTGTACTTAGAAATCCTACCCGCGTCCGGAAGTCCCCTATGTCACGGGCTTCTGCCATTATAGCTGTTGCTCCCACTGTTACTAGTCTACGGCGTACTAGTCGGTCGCAGGCTCCTGCCACCGCACTTGCCGCTCGCAATGCTGTTGGTCGCCGCCTTGTAGAAAGAGCGGAGGCTGAAGCAATACTTCAAGAGATCGCGCCGGGATCGACTCTAACCCCGTATGATACTATTGACATCACAAGTAGCGGTAGTGTGGAGATGAGTTACCTTCCCCCCGTACCACCTTCAATCTTTTCTGCTCCTTCTTCTCCCCCACCAAGACGTATAGCTTCTCCACCGGATATAAGATCGGTTCGGTCAAGCTCCCGTAATTGTACTACGGTGCCATCCAATGTTCCCACTGCGAGCCTTTCACTGTACGGCTCCGACACTGCGAGGCCGACCACCCACGAGGTTAATGATCATTCCCCTATGTCAAGGGCTTCTGCTATTACAGCTGTTGCTCCTACTGTTACTAGTCCACAGCGTACTACTAGGTCGAAGGCTTCTGCCCCCGCACTTGCCGCTCGCAATGCTGTTGGTAAACGCCTTGTAGAAGGAGCGGAGGCTGAAGCATTATTCCAACGGGCCCTGCCGGGAGCGACCCTAACCCCGTATCATACTATTTACCGGACAAGTAGAGGTGGTGTGGAGATTACTTACTTTCCCCCCATACCACCTTCAATCTTTTCTGCTCCTTCTTTTTCCCCACCAAGACGTATAGCTTCTTCACCGGATATAAGATCACCGGATCGGTCAAGCTCCCGTAATTGTACTACGGTGCCATCCAATGTTTCCACTGCGGGCCTTTCACTGTACGGCTCCGACACTGCGAGGCCGACCACCCACGAGGTTAATGATTATTCCTCTAACGGTGACGACGCTGAGCCTCCTGCCAATTATGTTCCCAGAGTGGCTATACCTTTTCCGGATCTCGATCGCGAGTGGGACTCGGCAGACGAAGTGTTTGAGTACATTCAAGCTTTCTATTTGACCCACGGTGCAGCCATCATAAAAAGGAAACCTAGTAGTCGAAGAGTTAACCCTGATGGCTCCCATTTTTATGCCCACTACACCTTTGCTTGCGATCGTGGAGACCGCCCTCAACCACCTCGGGGAAGAGGCCTTCGGAAAACCAAGACCAAGAAGATAAACTGCCCGGTACATTTTGTTGCGAGAACCGGGAAAAGAAAGGGTTGGAAGTGGACTTGCACAGCCTTTGGGTCACATAACCATGAGCCATCCAACCATCCCTCTGCCCACGTTGTTCATCGCCGGAGAACTGACGCACAACTGAAAATGGCGCAGGAGCTGGTTTTACAAAGTACACTTCCCGCCGCGGAGATGGCGTCGGTTATCCGGACCGAATCCCAGGACCCGTGTAACTTCATCGCAAAAGATCTGTACAACGATCGATACAGAATCCGTAGAGGGATGTTATAAGGCATGATGTCTCCCCAACACTTCGTTTTGAGGATTTACCATAAAATTTGCTATGTATATATCCTAAAGTGGAATGGAGACCCTGATTCTAGTTCGTGACTTAGCACCGGGTCTCCCGTGTCTCAATCATGATGATTGTGAACACCTCTGGTCTTAATAAATTAATAATATTCACTAATAATAAAAGAATATTGAAAGACTTATAGCTAGTATTGCTTCCAATTTCACTTAATGTAGTATAATCGTTTTGTATGATCGATCATCTTTGTACGGGTTGAACCCAAAGAACGGCCGGTAGATCGGCTTTTGTCGCTTCCGTCGGGAGACTCTTCGTCTCAGTACATTCTTTTTGACCTTCATTGAGTCAGATCTACTCACAGTCCGGTGTGGACTTTTGACCGAATACAGACAAATGCGTTGCCTTTTCAGTCTCCCCAATGTTTGAATGGCTAGTGGTCTGATTTTGGCAATCTGATCCATATGGGAGGGGTGTCGATTGTTTTCCCAAGTATACCCAATCCGGCGAGCGTGGATAATGTTAGGACCTCCATGATTAGATGGAGGCGTGAAAGGCTCAACCACGATAGAAAAAACTCCAAAGTTTTGGTGAGAGATTGGAATCGCAAAGTACGTAGACGTAAGATTGCAATTTTCACCGTCGCTGTCCAGGATGACGTCATCATCAGGTCGTATGTGCCTGAACCGAGAACGAAACAAAAGCTCACGATCAGATAGCGTATTGAAAAGACTCTTTGATACGCCAATCTTTCGACTTATAGAGACTCGCTTCTGTGGTGGACAAGTGACGTACAGGATTTGAGTTTTGGCCCAAGACTGGATCCAATAAAAGGATGTCCAAATCACGTTTCCGTAACGATGTGCCCATGACCAAGTTGGAATATCATTGCAAGGTATTCCTTGTTCACCTCGGGGATTCCAAGAGAGACTATACCGTAGACGTGAGGTTATGATTCCGTACAAATGATTAAGCCCCCGAACCTTGAACAAACCAGAGATAGCGTTGATCCTATCTCCGGGGAATGCCAATGATCGTTTTGAATAGTCCTCAATCATGTTATACACCGACTTGGATTTAGCGGTTGCACATCCGGACTTGCACTCGAGTTGTGTAGTAAAATCAAGAACGTCATATTCAACCATAGGGCAGTTGATATGACAGAGGATCGTAGCGTCAGCAAAATAGATTCGACGCCGAGAGAGGTATTCTTCTTGCATTGTCCATCCGCGAGTCTGCCATTCAGATTCGCCAAGACGGGTGCTGTATAGATTTGGTTCCATAACTCCCCGGATCATAGATTCCGACGGAGTGCCTAGCCGTGCATCGAAATCGCGAGTGACACCGGGTAGCCCAGAATGTATGTCAACTGCGAGTGCACAAATCATTGTCAACCATGAGTTGGCATAGATATCTCCCATTGCATGAATTTGCTCGGCTTTCTCTCGGTCGTCATCTTGAGCGATGCAGTACCGGTCAACCCAGATATATGGGATGCCGAGATATTTAGCTACATTCATACAATCGTACAGGGTGGGTGACATAGTCTCGAGGGACAAGGATCCGGGCTGGAGAAACTTGAACTCGGTCTCTTCCGTGAGCATATTGGTATCCGTCGCATCCCATCTATAGCTGATGGCAGAATATCTGACATGGCGGTTACCAATGTGCACAAGACAGCGTTGGTTCACATCGATGAGACGAAATGAGGGTGGGTATCCTACCAGTTGACGTTAGTCATATGAAGTGTTACTTGGATGGCAATTCTTACCTCCCAACTGATGGAGATTATCCTGTGGATACTTGCTAAATTGGGCGTCTATATGGGCTTTGAGGACAGCAGGATTGTAACGATTGAGCTCATGGTACTGCAAGGCTGCACCATTGACATCGAGGGTTGGCGACAGCCTGAATATCATGTCTGATTTGGTAGACAAGACGCTATTTGCCTCATCACGCTCATCCCATTCAGCCTCAATTGCAATTGGAAATGACTTTCGACACCCACGAACCGTTCCCGCCGACCAGTATCGCCATTCTGTCTTCATTTTCCGAAGCCTGAAGTTTAAACTGTCTGCACTTGGGTTTTTGGACATGGTCTTTAATATACAAACTGCCAGACCGAAGCATACCGGACAACTTGCGGCAAACCCAAGCTTCTCTATGCCTTCATGATTGGAGTTATTGATAGGTACGAGCCAAGTAGAGAGGTCGTTCGGCTGAAAGTCCCATTCAGTGGCTACCAACTTCTGGATATCTGCGTCCTCAAAGGACCACCAGTTCGAATCATCGAAACCCCGCAATTGTATTTGTCCATGATGCCCAATGTCGACAAACTCTTCCAGGCATTCTTTACAACCCTTCGTGCGCATAAATCCAAGAATCATGTCAGTACAAGGTGAACACCAATTCTGATTTTTGGCCACGTCGTTGACAACTCGATGCTTGTGTTCTGCACATGATTCTCGGGTGCCGCCCTGGAGCTTTTCATGGGTTATTTCGTCTAGCTGTGTGCTTTGTCAGTTTTTCATTGTTATGATAACAATCTTAAACTAATGCTAGCATAAAACGTTACCTCTGTGTTACCCGCACTAAAGGACAAGTACACTACCCCCGCCATAACGTTAAGTTCTTGAGTGACGATTTCGAACATCTTTTAGTTCTAGGCCAGGTCTCGATAGATAACAAAGTATCCTCTCAGAGATCCTCCAAACGATATAGCAATGCAACTTCGATACCAAAACAGGCGAACATCGGAAACGAAGCAAATACTCAACTATTCCATGTTGCATCCCCCCTTTAAACTTACTTCATACCTCGATAACCCCAATTATATCCCATGCATTTATGCATAACCCTAGATATTTCTCCACTGCCGAAATCGAGTAGTTGGGGTCATTCTCTTGCAGAGACTACATCCCCAAGATATCAAGTGCCCATCGACTACAATGGCCGGGCAAAAGCTTACCACATAACATCATTGTCCCCATGTTAACAGACAGACAAGCCTAGATGGTGCTAACATTACTTTTCAAATCCCACGTCTGTTCTCTATACCATGACCATCTACTCGCTCTAGTCAGTAAGGAGTTGTGAAAGTTGTATTCCTACCAATAGTGCCTTTTCAACAAACATAACATCGCCGCCTTACGGAAGCCAGATAACAAGGATTATTCTCAGGTTAAGTCCTATAGAGTGATCACACTTCTCAACCGTCTGGGCAAGGTGATCGAGAAGATATATGCCTCACGGCTGAGCGATCTAGCTGCTGTAACAGATAACATGCTAGACCCATCTCAGTTAGGCGGAAGGAAACAACTGTCTACTATAGATGTGTTGATGCCTTTAAAAGACCAAGACGAACGGTAGAAGGTCAAGGACCTGAAGAGATCTGTGCTTCTCATGGATATCAAAGGCACCTTTGACCATGTCCAAAAAGACAAATTGCTAGACAATTTGAAGGACCTTAACTTTCCAGCGAGTTTCACCCAGTGGGTGGAGTCGTTTCTGACAGGCCGAAGCATTTCCCTTCGATTTTAAGGACAGCAGAGTCCCGTTCAAGACATCAATGTTGGTATGCCACAAGGAAGTCCTATCTCTCCAAGATGGTGAAAGCTTTGTCATTGAGCTAGTGAAACTAGAGTGACTACGACTTGGCTGGGGGGATTAGGGCTTTATAGGTTGGGTTACTGTGAACCAGAGAGCAGTCTCTCCATAGGCTAAATCTGCATGAGAGTAATAAAAGAAAAAAAGAAAATGTAGGTACATACATATGTACATATGTACAGACACAAAATGACGTCATTGTACATACATGGAACCAATCTCTGGTCAGCCCTGGTTGAGCGTAGCCCAAAACGCCCTGTATACTTGGTAGTCTCATACTCCACTGTGTACGGATATATGTACATATGTAAATATGTCGGCCCACATCAGCAGGTACATGCAGGTATGTAGGATTCTCGGCACCGCTGGCTTCTAGTAAACACCGAGTGTGCATATTCATGTTTCATCGTTACGTCAGTGGGGCGAAATGCTGGGAGTAAAACCAATGATACAGTGATCCTTCGAGAGCGGGGTACATACGATCATACTGATGTAAACACATATGTACTAATAGATAGTCGTAAGCTCATCAAGATCAGATGTTCTGTAGTTGTCTCATGGAATGTTTGCATCGACTTTTTGTCTCCTGAAATCTCTACGACTATTCTCTGCACCAACTCACAAAGAGTAATATCTTCAAAATGGTGTTCTATCGATACCCTTGGCATCTTCAACCAGGTCCGGAACCTATTGGTTTTATGAACGACAAACAATGCAATGAATATTGTAAGCACGTCTAGTAGTGTTTGAGCAACGGGGAATATCAAACATCAAGTGGAATCAGAGTGTTGCTCAGTCGATAGCTTTTTTGAAAACACCAAATACTAACTACCTACAGGGAATAATGAAGACTTTGCGCCTATAGTGGATACGAGAGTGATAAACAATGAGACCGGCAATCCACAAGAGAAAGAATATCGATTTACTCACCGGAAGATCATGCGAGCCGGCTCCCCTAGCATGAGCTTCAAGATACGCGGGCCACTTGGGCCATTGTCATACGACCATCAACCGT
>MJMS01000065.1:0-163984 GCA_002018275.1 Huntiella bhutanensis
GTATTTTCCGCAGGCTATGGTCGTATGTGGAGTTTCAACACCAAAATCCGGTTTATATGCACCATGTTCAAAATTTGCGGGCTCCGAATCCGAAAGCCGACAACCAAAACCCTCTGCGGCGACAGATATTTGATTATATTGCTGGATCGGCTGCAGGCCAAAAACACCAGGACGAGTCTGGACCCCGCGGGGTGTCTTGCCTTAGGGCCATGCTGTGTATAGACCCTCTCGGTGTTTTTTATTTTTTATTTTTTATTTCATTTTTATTTTTCCACCTGGCTCTTTGTCTGGTCTTGGGAGGACCTCTATGCTCATGCATTACTCGCAATTGCCGACCACGCAACGGAGGATACTGGGATTCAGACTTCATTTTGGCCCGTCGTTGCCTGGAGAGCCGTCGTATTAACAGATAAAGCTAGTTAGGTAGACGTTAAAGAACACAACATCAACAACGACAGTTGTTTTCGGGTCATAGTTAGTCGAGAATCTTTTTGCTTTTTACCTGACTTCATGACTGGTCTTAAGAGGACCTCTAAGTTCTTGCATTCCCGCAACTGCCGATCAACCAAGGGAGATGTCGGGCGATATAATTGTCTGTATCTAGAGGACTATCGTGTTAACAGATAAAGTTAGTTAATATAAAAGTTTAGTGAATAACAGTGATGAATCGTTAGGATATGGTGTAAGTTTTGGTTTCTAGTGACGTTGGTATGATGAATCTTGAATGTCAAGTGTACACTTATGTGTGTAATAGTATAAATTTGAGTATGTTAACTCTATGAAAGTCCATAGATAGATCTTATAACCCTCATAACCTACTTACCACCCTTCTTGTCCATACCCGTAACCTTTGGCTTTTCTGGAATCTCAACATCGAGAGATCCTCCAATGCCAATGTACGAGTCACTGACAACCTTGACCATCAACGTACGGCCCTCGGCCTCCGGTCCAATCTTCAAAGTCACGCGGGAAGTACGGGGTTTCATACCCGCACGGAGAATCTTGTCCTTGGGCTTATTTTGTTCCTCGGTAGGTTGATTCGTAGCCTTTCCTTTACCTTTGTCAGTGAATGGGGGACTCCATCCGACACGCTTGACGGCGAGGACTTCATCCGAGGTTTCATCGACAAGGAAGACGAAGAAGCCTTCGGTTTGCGGCTTAGGGAAGCGTGGGGCAAAGATGCGGCCTTCGTTGACAGCGAGGGCGTTGTTACGACGGAGAGAAACAACGACTTGGGAGACTGTGACGGTGTCGAGAGTGATTGAGAGGTGTGGGAGAGAGGCGGCAGCCGTGTTAAAGGCGTTTTTGGAATGTGAGGAAACTGAGAGACGGGATGCCATCCGGGAAAGGGCGCCGGGGTCACGAGAGACTGCCGCTTGGGCTATAGCAGCAAGAGTGATATCGGCCGGGGCGTTCGGACTGACACCTGGGAGGATGGAGGCTGGGGGGTGCTCCGGCCAAGTGGCCGATTTGATGCACTGAAGGAGCTCCACCATGCCACGGCAGCCACTCCAGATGGTACATTCAGCGAACACGTCAATAGCGGCTTGAATGATACGGATGGCTTGGTCCAAGACACTGGTTTGATCACCGACGTAATCTGTAATCGGCAGTTCAATTCGAGACATATGGGCTTGTAGTAGTAGGAAAGCCTTGACGTGGGGATCCCACAATGGCAGGTTACCCTCATATTTATCGGCTGACAGCGGCAAGTTCTTAGAAAGCTCAGCATTGATGAGCTCTTCATTGTGACGAACAGGAAGCTCATCATATTCGGTAGCATGAGACATCCACTCAAGCATATCAGATAGTGTGCCGTTGGGACGAGCGTGCTTGACGAGGTAGCGGATAGTCTGATGAGCAAGGTAGTAGTAAGACATAATCTTACCAAGGGCAGTGGGCTCTACATCACCGTTGGGGTAGGTCTCTACACAACGAGAGAGTTCCAGCTCAGCTAGGGATTTGTTGACCATTTCAATCATGTACGCATTTGCTTCATATTGGGCAGCGTCGGGAGTGAGGTTATCGGCAGCAGAGATTTGAAGACCATAATAGGTAGGGTTCTTGTGAAGACGGCGGAAGAAGAAAGTCCAGGTGAGGTAGTCAAGAGCATCTTGTTTACTTTGAATTGTTTCAGCAGAAACTTCAGCACACAAATGGTTGTCGAGAACAGTGTGAAGAGAGGATTCGACAGGGAAACCAGTGTGCAAGAAGTGCTTATAAAATTCCTTCTTGGAAGCCTGAGTGAAGATGCGGGCAACTCCAGAGTTATCGAATTGGGGACGACCAGCACGACCAAGCATCTGAAGTACATCAGTGAGGTCCATGTCTTTGTAAGCCTCTGTTTTAGCATCGAAGAACTGGGTACCTTTCACGACAACGAGATGGGCTGGCAAGTTGACACCCCAAGCAAGAGTGGAAGTGGCGATAAGAATCTGGATTTTGTTATGGAGGAAAAGTTCCTCGGCAATCTGGCGATCACCTTCAACAAGACCAGCATGGTGAAGACCAATACCGAAACTGATGGCCTCCTGCAGCGATTCATCCTTGACACGAGCCAGAATCATATCCAACTCATCGTCAGGCAACTTGAGAAAACGGCGGGGGTTCTCTTCCATACCGCAAAAGTTAATGAGATCCTTTGAAGTCAAGCGAGTCTGACGACGAGAAGGCACAAAGACAATGACAGGCTTGTCAGGACTATGAGCCTTGATGGCCCGGAAAGTGGGTCGGTTCATAGACTGCATGAAGGGCGAGAAGCCACGGACTTCAGGGAAACCATCAATAAACATTTCGAGCGGCACAGGACGAACTGAAGGCCTGAAGTTGAAGAGACCACCTTCCTTGACACCAAGCCAATTAGCCAGATCGGTAGCATTGGCGCAGGCAGTAGACATACCGAGGAGACGAACAGGTTTCTTGGTAGACGCACCAATGTAGTTCATACGGGAGACAATGATTTCAAGAATGGGACCACGATCACCGGCGAGCAAGTGAATCTCATCGATGATGACTAGTGCCACCTTTTGAACATAGCCACGAGTTTGCCACGAACGAGAGATACCATCCCACTTCTCGGGAGTGGTGATGATCACATCGGCATCATTGATGGTACGGGTATCCGGCGTGTTGTCTCCAGTCAGTTCTACCAACTTCATACCCAAAGGAGTACCAAGACGACTACCCCAATCTTTAATACGCTCACGAACCAGAGCCTTCATGGGGGCAATATACACCACCTTGCAACCGGGCCGAGTCTTGAAAGCCCACCACATGGCCAGTTCAGCAGCAACTGTTTTACCACTACCAGTGGGTGAACCCAAGAGCACATTGGCATCAGTATTGTAGAGAGTATGGAAGACTTGTGTCTGCATCGGGTTGAAGTACTCGAAGCGACGGCGATACAATTCTTCAATGGGTGGATTCTTAAGAGCAGAAATGTGTAGGGGCTGGAGTGCATGTAAATCAGTCCACACCGTCTCTGTATCAGGACGGATCAAATGTTGGAAAGACACAGGCGCAACGGTTTCGGCACCCAGCCAGCGGTCTGAAACGACACGTACGTAGATTTGCTTCGGTAGCGGGTCGGACAACGGGATGGTAAAGTTGAGTTCGTGGTCGTCATATAAACGACGGCGGTTAAGGATGACATACTCGTGATGGTAAATCATTGAAGTCTCCGAGTTCTCGACCCAAACATAAAACGCTTCGCTGGTACCATGCATCTGGTCGTTCCACGAGAAATCGGCAAACAACCGAAGCTTGATACGGAGTACCTCACGGTTAAGCGGCGCAAGATCTGCCTCAACTTCAACCACCGGGAAATGCTGAAGCAACTTATACAGTTTGCGGCCAGCACCCTCATTCTGTACCATGCTTCCGAGCTCACTAGAATCCATATCGCGAAGAGTTTGTATCGACAGACTACGCTTTGCGTGCAACGCCCGGAGAACCGGCTGTGTCAGTTCAAACTGGCCAAGAGGATGGGTGTACGCCCATTGACGTCGCTCAAACGACTTCGCAAGTGTCAACAGTACAAGACATAGCCGACCCCAGCGTCTGTTAAGTGCGATCATGAAAATGGCGCGGCAAATACGCCCCGATTGCTGTGCCACATAGTTGAGATCGTTCATCATGGCAAAGTCGTCAGGTTGCAACCGCGAGACATACGCCTGGAGTAGCAAGAACGTTTTGGTATGGGATTTATCGAAGTCCTTTTGGCTCACACGATACTCGACCCGATCGTTTATCATTTCAAGGTCCTTCTTTTCGCTATCACGTGCCTGGACGTTGTCGAACTCACCACTCATACTCATCATCATCAACATGTCTTCCTCGCTACCATGTTCGCGCATCATTTTGTTGAACACTTCGATGGTGTTGTGTCCAATATAGTACTGACTGGCAATGCGGCCAAGGTCTGTAATGCGCATATCCTCAGTGGTGGGATCAAAAATCACCATCTGGCACTTCTTGAGCTCTTTAGCTGCATCTATCACCATCTTGCGCCGACGCTGCACTAACTCAGGATCATCCCGGATCTCAGTCCATTCGATGTTATAAGTCTGATAACTACGCTGCATACGGACGAAGAGGTAGGAGTAGCCAAGCCATTGAGCTGCCTCGCCAACATTCGTCACTGTACCCAGTGAAATCTCAGCATTGAGATTATCCACCAGTTTTTGAGAGAACCGAGACTCAATTGGTTGTTGCTCCGTCACAGCTCTGAGATAATGCTCTAGCTTGTCGTGGGTTGTGCAAATCATACCGATACCTGTATCCTCAAACTGTGGACGACCGGCACGACCAAAGATTTGAAGAACATCCAAGATACTGAGATCAGCAAAACGACCAAGTTGCGCATTGTATACATTGGTGCCCTTGATGACAACAGCAGCTGCTGGCAAGTTCACACCCCACGCTAGAGTAGCCGTACAGCAAAGAACGCGCAATACACCCATTCCAAACAGTCGCTCCATCATGTTACGGTCCGATCTTGCCATACCAGCATGGTGAATACCGATACCCTTCGGGATCAACTCGCGCAGATCGCGGGCCTTTGTACCTTTCATTTGCCGCATCGCCTCATCGTACTTGGGGTGGCCGATAGGATCAAAAAGATCAAGACAATCCTCTTCCATAGCTTTTTGGATCAACATTTTGGCTGTGTTGGACGTGTCGCGACGCGAGTGCACAAACACCATAACTTGGTGATCACGTTCAAGCATCAGCTTAACCTTTTCAAACGCCACCTGGTCTAGGTTACTGCGACTATCCATCGAGTTGGGCTTGCCACGAACACCAATGAAGTGTTGCTCAAGAGGTACCGGACGGAAAGATTGGTCAAAGTAGAAAAGGCCACGCATCCGATTAACTCTTAGGAAGTCTGCAACATCCAAGTAGTTGGGCAACGTAGCACTGAGACCCACGATACGGATGAGAGACTGCGTGCTTTCCACCTGTCGTTGTGTACGGGCCACCAAAGACTCGAGAACGGCGCCACGCTCATCGTGCAACATGTGGACCTCATCGATGATGAGCAAACGTACTTTTTGGACAAGCTCAGTATCTCCTGTTCCTTTCCGCGTAACCACATCCCACTTCTCAGGCGTTGTGACAATGATCTGCGTCTTGATGATCTCAGCCTTGGTTAAAGACATATCACCAGTGTACTCGCGGCAACGGATACCCAGCCATGCCAGACGTTTACCAAGCTTTTCTGTGACTTCAGCTGCAAGCGCCTTCATTGGCGCAACATATACAATCTTGAAGTCTTCAAGGGCGACCTTGAAATTTTCAACTGTTGGATCTTCAATTGGGTTGGGCTCACAGTACTGACCGATCGTGTGAAGAACGGTCAACATCGAGGCATCGGTTTTACCCTAGTGAAAGTTAGAATTACGTCAGACGTCCAGAGGAGAAGAGTGTTAAACTTACCGCACCAGTAGGAGCACAAACTAACATGTTCTCATTGGTCTTATAGGCAACAGGATACACCAGACTTTGCATCCGGTTAAGGCTCGTGTATCCCTGGAATGTCCCCCGACACAGGCCATCCATATCAGTGATCTCCACCAATTTCTCGCCCGGTTGAAGTGTCCCCTTCGGACCAGCAGGGATGGAGTATTCCTCATACTTATCATATTGGAGTCTTTCAAAACCAACAGGAAGTGTGTATTTCTTTCCTGTAGCACTGATGGTGTTTCCCGCATGATAACTCTTGTACACATGAGGATACCGGACCTCCTCAGCACGAGCCGCCGCCAAAGGCATGGCCTTGTGACGAGCGTCAGCGGCAGCCAAGGCAGCTTCCCGTTCTTGGCGAGTGAGAATACGATGACCACCGGTCTCCTCCTCAATATAGCTCTGTGTCACAGACGTCAAAATGTCTTGACGATTGGTCAGGAGCTCAATGATAAAGTCAAAGTCATCATATCCAATCAAGTCTGCAAGTTCAGACTGGCGAACTTCATCCGAACTATTGGCCTCCAATAATGTGATAATTTGTTGTTGCAGTATATCTTTGGATACGCCGTTCTTCATAGCTAACTCATCACATTTACCCTGAAGCCAGACAGCATCGAAGCCATTAGAGGAGCTGGAGGATGAGGTGGCAATAGAACCACCTTGACTCTCAAAAAAAGCAAGAGCCTCCTCATCGGGGATGAAGTCCCAGACGTCTTGATCGTGGTTAGGGTCGATGGTAGAAAGTTTGGCATTGATAGAGTCAACTGGTTCGGTAGAAAGATTAAGAGCAGTGATGCTATCAAGCATAGCTTGGAACTGTAGATTCCATTCGGCAGCAGCCGCCTCAACATCGAGAGCAGCCATTGTAAAAGTTTATGGTATGTCCAAGAATATATGGGGTGTTCTTGAGAAGGCACAACAGGCTTGTCGTCGGTTTTATATGGTATTCTTCATGTCATCCCGAACTAGACCCACCATCATTATGACGCCAACAAACATCACTCTGTGCAACCACAGACTATTGACAGGGTTAGCGCTTTACCGCATTTAAGCATGCTTGAATCCTTCAGAACCCCGCCACGCCAACCCCCTGAAATCCCGACCCCTCCAATGCATCACATGAACCCTAAAACAGGCACCCATTTCCCGCATAATTCGGATGCTTTGTTAGGGTTCTCATGATCTGGCAAGGCGCATGAGCCGTTGAACAAAGTGCCTTTGATTCCGCCACGAGCGTTTATAGAATAGGATCTTGACTTTCCATTTGTCGCTAACCATTTATCAAGTGTTTATTCCATAGCTTCATCTATCTACTACATTAAAACCGTTGTGTCTTTGAATCGCCACCCCAACACACCCGAAAGTCTAACTACATAAAACCTTTTATCGCCCACCATGAAGCTGCGCTACATTGGTGTAAGGACCCCACGATCTATACTTCACGACGTCTAATTAGAGTTTTGTTGTCGACGCACAAGTTCCAAGGATACGGGGGAGAGTGTGTATCTTTAGAATAAGGGCTCGGTAGAGAGCAGATTAGTAGTGTCGGTCTCTAGATATCACTTTGCTAACGGATTTATGCGCTACAGATTTTCCGCACTACTGACTCGCCTGCGACCGAGTTGGTGGCTGTCAAGGAGCTCAGCGACTACTCCTACTTCACCCGCGCCTCGTAAGTTGATAGTCTTTCAAGGCCAGTGCATTTATAGAGTGCCTCGCTGAAACCGCAGTTTAGAGCGTGCGCTAACCTCGAAATCCAATAGTTGTACGTCTTTTTGCAACATTCTCACTGAAATTCTCGATCTTTGATTATTAGCCGCCCGAGCCGACCCGTCGGAACCCCAAATCCGATCATAGATACTAACCACGCACCGACAATAGATTCTGAGTTTATGTCCTTTTTCGCCCAGCAGGTTGCTGACGGTGTTAAGGATGCTGAGCGCAAAGAGGTTACCGAGCCTAACGGAGGTAAGTTTGCTCTGTTACCCATCATATTTTGGTAGGAAAGTCTAACTCATGAGATAGATGCTACCTTCTACATTTACAACCGCCCCAACGAGGGTGTAGCCAGTGTCGTGATTGGTGACAAGGAGTACCCTTCAATCGTCGCCCACCAGTTGGCTAGCAAGTAAGTACAGTTCTATGAAGAGTGAAGTACCCGCCACATGCTAACCGTCTGATTCTAGGATGCTCAACGACTTCCTTACCGAGCACCCCAAGCCTACCTGGTCCACCGGCAAGCCTACCCTTTCCACAAAGACCCTTCAGGAGGCCATTGACAAGTACCAAAACCCCGACGAGGCGGATAGCATTCTGCGGGTGCAGAAGGAGCTGGATGACACCAAGGATGTGTTGAACAAGACTATCCAATCGGTTATGGAGCGTGGCGCTAAGCTGGACGACTTGGTGGCTAAGTCACAGGGACTGAGCGCACAGAGTAAGATGTTCTATGGACAGGCCAAGAAGCAGAACTCGTGCTGTGCGGTCATGTAAAGAGGGTCGTGGAAGATAGTTAGTGATATATATGTGATAATGATTATACCCTTGACAAAACTTGGACCTCGAGGCTATGAGAAAGAGTGTCACTAAGATACTGCTTTCACGCCAGATATATTTCTGTGTCGCCTATTAGATAACCGTTGTTGCAAGGTCGTTAAGCGTTGCTCGAGTCCAAGTCTAGTGTAACCCATTCTTAAGCGCATTCCCCAAATACAGACACAGTGCATCTCGCACCCGCACGGCTCTTTAGCACGGCCCACCGAATGTGGCAACCGTCTTTGCGAAGAAAGAAAGAAGCGTCGCTTTCCTGACATCATCGCCCCGACTCGCCTGGCTGAATTGTCTTACCTAGGACGGGAGTAGTCGATTTTTTATAGATCTGGGGGTTTGATACTCTAATTGAAGGTGCTTTTCCAATTTCGTTTTTACTTACCTTTCTGTCGCTCGACGACACTCACTTAATTGCCGCGCCTTTTGATTTTGGAGTGGCGCAAGAAAGTAAAGCGAGCGCATTTCGGTCGATTGAGATTGGGGACCAGAGGATTTTGTCGATTTGAACGAATCGCATTGGATCGTCATACTTATTGAAGGTTTATTGGAAATAGTAACCTGAGATCCACATCTAACGATTGCCATCATGTCAAAACGAGTGCGCCAGCGCATCAGCTATGGTTTGTCTAGCTCTCTGCCGGCATGTCTCATGCACCAATGTTAACTTTGTAACTTTTTGTAGTTCTTGACCTCCCCAAGTCGTCTTATAGTGGCGCCGAGGGTGGCCATAGACTTGGCGTCAGCGGCTTAACAGTCGATACGTCTCGATCCATCCTGTGCGCTTCATCTTACCACCTGCCCGTATAATGCTTCGACAATTTAGACTGACATTTGCCCTTGTTTGCGCTTGTAGTTACTCTGGTGGTCGCGATGGTATGTTGTGCGCCTGGGACTTGAACCTCGACCTTTCCGCTACCTCGAAACCTTCCATTGCCGATGCGACGAACCCTTCTCCCCAAACAAAGTCGACTCTCCGTCTACAGACACAGGCACACACCCACTGGATCAATGATATCTGCTTGGTTCAGAACAACGACACTGTAGTTTCTGCCTCTTCTGATCTTACGGTTAAGCTGTGGCGCCCACATTCTGAAGATACAACGCCACAAAAGATTGGACAACATGCCGACTTTGTCAGAGTTGTCTCAGCCCCGCCACAGTCTTCATGGGTAGCCTCCGGTGGCCTTGATCGTAAGGTGCGCCTTTGGGATTTGAATGGGAAGGGTATGACGTTGGAGTTTGACGTTCAAGGAGAAGAAAAAGCCGAAAAGGGCTCAGTATATGCCCTTGCCACTGCTCAAAATGTTGTTGCTTGCGGTGGTCCTGAATCCATTGTTCGTCTATTGGATCCACGTGCCGGTGGTGGCATGGTCAAGAAGTTTGTCGGACACACAGACATGATTAGAGATATTCTTCTCAGTGAGAACGGCGACCTGGTGCTTTCGGCCAGTTCGGATAATACTGTAAAGCTGTGGAGTATGACTGCTGGTCGTTGCATGTACACCTACAGCATGCACAATGCTAGCGTGTGGGCTTTGGCTTCTGAACTGCCAGATCTGTCTGTATTTTACAGTGCCGATCGTGATGGCCTTATTGTAAAGACTGATGTTCGTGGTGTCCAGGATGATATGGACCGTGGGTTGTCCTTGGCTGTGGCCAAAGAGAACAACGGTGTTTTGCGCGTTGTTCCCGCAGGCCCGCACTTTTGGACTTCGACTGCTGGGTCTTCAATCAACCGCTGGGCTACTGTCGACACTGACGATGTTAACCTGGCACTGCCGACTTCTCCAGTTGTGGCTAATGGAATGGACGGTGTGGTGCGGACTAGAAATCACCGGTCTCCTTCAGCTGCCACTTTTGCCACTACTGGAACTGGTGCTACCACCAAGACGTTGGTTCTACCAACGCGCATCCCCAAGAGTAGTGTGCTTCAGATCTCGAATGCTGCTGATCTTCCTGCCGTGGTTCGCCCTGGCGAGTCTTCCGGTGACGTTGAGTATATTGAAGATGACCAGCCACCTGAGCCTATCCACCATGTTTCAGAAGAGACAATTGAGGGACAGAATGGCTTGGTTAAGCAGGTTCTGTTGAATGACCGCCGCCGTGTGCTCACGCAAGATACCGCGGGTGAGGTTCTTTTATGGGATCTTATCCAGTGTAAGCCTGTTGCCAAGTATGAACGTCGTGACATTTCTAGCATCCTCCCTGAGTTAAACACACATGATGCTATTGCTCCGTGGTGTTCAGTTGACATCAGTTCTGGCAGTCTCAGTGTTGTCCTGGAACCGTTTAACTGCTTTGACGCAGAGATGTACATTGATGAGCTTGACCTTCCTGCCGAAATTCATTCGAGTCTGGATTTCCGTGATGATCAAAGAGTTAATCTGGGTAAATGGGTCCTTCGTTACTTATTTGCTGGACTTGTTGATGAAGAGGCTCGTCGTGACGAGATTTACCGTCGCCATTTGATTGAAGGCACGGGCGGAAAAGGAAACGGCGTGATTGTGCCGATTCCCGAGGGCACAGACGATGAAATGACGTTCCCTTTGACGCAAACCATCTCCGCTGCAGTCGGTGGTGCCCCTCTGGGTCCAGCTATCAGCAGAATGTCCCAGATGAGCCATTTGACTCAGCAAGACGATGATGTCGAGGCTATCATCCCGCCTCCGACCGAAAACAGCGGAAGCTCTGATAACGGCCAAGACACAGTAGACAAGGAAGCTCAAGAAAAAGAAAAAGAAGCTAAAGAGAAAGAGGCTAAGGAGAAAGCCACCAAGGAGAAAGAGAAGGAAAAGGAAAAAGATGGCAAAGGCTCTGGGTTTAAGATGCTCCGCATGGGCTTCGGTACTAAGAAAAACCGGAGTAGCATGGATAAGGCTTCTGCCGCTGATGCCAAAGAGAAGGAGGCGGATGTGGTTGTTTCGGAGGCTGCTCCTGTTGAGCAACAACCTGCCTTTGACGACTCTTTCTTTGGTGCTGTTCAACAGATCCGTACGGACTATGCTCGTCAAATGGCGGAGAGTCCAGGTGCTCCCCCTATGACCAAGGTCATTCCCTCGCCGCCTAGTGATACTCCGCCATTGGTTATTCCATCAAATACCAAGGTGATTATTCAAGAAGAGACATCTTCGGGTGGATCTGCCAACATTTATGCTGGTACTGTTGGTACTCTGTCCAAGGATGCTGATATGATTGAGAGTAAGGGCCCTCTTTGGCTCGGCGAGGTACTTCTGATGAATGTACTTCCCTACAAGGAGCCTGTCAAGGTCTCATTCATATTACACCCTATGGGTGATCTTCCACGGATTGCATCTACTGATGGGAACAACCGCCTCAACGCCAACCGCATGCTCCGGGTTCGTAAGGTACTGTCATATGTCGCCGACAAGATTGACCCCCTGCCACCCATGACAGAGGCTGAAGCCGCCATCGATGCCGGTGAGATACCACCACCGGTACCCGCTGATGCCCCACCGGCAGAAAAGACTGAACGGCAAAAGGAAATAGAAAGACGGCCAAAACCAGAAGAGTATCTTGAGCTCTACTGCAATGACCAGCTGTTACCAGTGACAATGACATTAGCTACGTTGAGGTCACGGGTTTGGAAGAGTAGCAATGATGTTGTGTTTTACTATAAAGCCAACGGGAAACGGACTGTGCCGAAGCCGCCGCCACCACCGATGATTCCCCCGGATGGTACAACGACGGTGCTTTTGAGTGGCCACTAAATGTAGATTGGGCGACTCCAGGCGCTCAAGTTGTAGTTTAAATGATTTTATTGCTGTATTTGTTCTAGTTTCTATCTTGTGATGCGATGACGTTGGTGATTTCTTGGGGTATCATTTTGAAAGTGACTTTGTAGTCTATGTGTTTCTGTGCGTGACTGAGTATTATATCTAGGGTTGGTAAGGCGACAAGGTTCCAACCGTCGATATTGACTTCTGTCTTACTATGGCTTGTGGGAGGGTCTGATTTAATGTAGAGCGCCGGAAGAGTAAACCGAATGACGCCCTTGGCATCTTTGAACTTCTCTTTTAATATATCCCGTTGACTTTTCGATAGGCGACTTCGAAAAACAGCCAGGTGTTCGGGTGTCAATGGAGCAATCTTGAGCGGGGCAGTGAGTCCATTCGTGACTTTGAACCAGAACCGGGAGTCCCAAAGTGTGGTTGGAGAGGTATCTGTGGTAGTAGGAATGTGTACTTCGGGCTTTGTCTTGGTCGAAGGAAAAGGCTGTCTAGCCATGGTAAGTCCAGTTGAAGTTGGTGTTATAAGAAGGCCATGAAGTGAGAATGTAGGAGCCAGTGAATTGGTACGGTCTGTAGGGAAGACTCTGGGGAGAAAATCGGAGAGAGAAGGAAGAGAAGGCGAGTACGGATGAGGAGATATTGCCAGGAGAAGAGACCGGAATATAAGGGATAAGATGTGTAGAGGCGTCTTTGAAATAGATATGGTTGGCGGTATGGTGGCGGAGAGGGTTCCAGTGGAGAAAGATGGGGTTATATGTATGGTTTTGAGAAGTGTAGCTGACTCCTCATCATGAAGATCCTTTTGGGCACGACATTTGGCAGCGAGTGAGAGTATGGAGAGTCGTTGAAGAGCGAGGGGTAAGGTATAACTAGCTTCCATATGGCGGACGGCATTGCGTACGGTGAGAGTTGGATCCAAATTTGTAGAGTCCGATACAAAGGGAACCCCGTTCTCTACGCATGTGGCTAGTAACGCATCTTTGGAAACGGAGAGAAGCGGGCGATAGAGTTTAATACCGCCTTCTTCTGGAAATATAGAACATGATACCCGTTCAAAGCCAGTCCCAGACCTATGGATGCCATATAACCCTTCACATTCAGGAATATCCGCCGCTTCTTTTATCCCAGCGAGTCCGCGATACCCGGTAATCCCACTAGCCAGCCTCATAAACACCGTCTCATAAACGTCCCCAGCATGATGTCCCATGAATAAACTTGTGCTCTTCTTCTCTCGCATTAATTGTGCAATAACCCGGTATCTAGCCCGCCGTGCTATGCCCTCTAACGAGCCACTTCTTGATACCTCTTGAGACCCGGCAAATCCAAATTCTTGCCAGTTAATCTTGGCTACGTGCGCTGCGATGTTGCCTAGGTTTTCAACAGTTTTAGCGACCGTTGAAGCTTCTTGGGTGGCCTCGGGACGGAACCCGTGGTCGATTATGTAGGCATCTATTCCAGATATGGGGGCGCCGGATATACGTAAAGCGGGGTCGGCTTTATGAGCTGTGGAGAGGAGATATGCGAGGGCCATGGAATCAGGACCACCGGAAAGTGCGATGGATATGCGCCGAGGCGCAAGGGCATGTGCGTGAGATGGGGCAGCACATGTTTTGGTGAGAAGATTAACAAATTGATGTAAACCTATCGGTGGTATAGCCCGACGGGATAACATTGTACAATCAACTTTATCAAAACTCTACACTCATCATCACATAAAGTTGAATTCTTATACACGATACCGTCATAAGGGTTATCTGACAGGTAACACAACCAATTCACCGCAGACCGAGCGAGACCCACCTTAGTGACGAAGAACCTTCACCATCATCAACCACGTGCCAACTCCGACCTCGCATTCCAATTCCACTCTACCTCACGAATCCTTGTCCTTCTCGTCACACCCCGCTATCGCTGGCCCCCTCCTGCAGCCCACCAACGACTCCCCGGCTGATTGATAAGAAAGGCTATCTTGAGTTTGCTCAATCTCACACCTAGTCACGTGCGGCTGCTTTATTCATTTTGGGAAGCTGCGTTTAGGATTGTCGAATTGGGAGTAAGGGTGAACCAGGGAAGCTATTGACTTGTGGAGACTTTCCTTATTTGGCTAGATGCATCATTATTTCGTTGAAGCCAGTTGACCGATATTCTCTCCTTCTTGATTTTGACATTTGACGATTCAACCCTTAGATTTCTCCGTGTCACTCATTTCTTTTCTTTCTTCCCAATGGAGACTCCTTTTCAAACGGCTCTTCTCGCCGGTGGTTTGGCCGGTACTACCGTCGATCTTTCCTTGTTCCCGCTTGACACACTCAAGACCCGTCTTCAGTCATCAGCCGGCTTCTTCGCCTCGGGTGGTTTCCGCGGCGTCTACCGGGGTGTCGGATCCGCTGTAGTCGGGTCAGCCCCCGGTGCTGCCCTCTTCTTCAGCACCTATGAAGCCGTGAAGCAACGGCTTCCGAAATCCGGGCTTGGTCTCAGTGATGCTGCGACTCACATGATTGCTGCGTCGGCTGGTGAGATTGCCGCGTGTTCAATTAGAGTTCCTACTGAGGTTATTAAGCAGCGGGCGCAGGCGGGCCAGCATGGTGGACGGTCACGGATGGCGTTGAAGGCTATCTTGGAGTTGCGGGCATCAAGTGGATTTGCGGCTATGTGGGCGGCGTTGTATAGGGGATGGGGTATCACGGTTATGAGAGAGGTTCCGTTCACCGTCATTCAGTTTCCTTTGTGGGAGGGCTTAAAGAGAATGGGTCGGACACGGAGAGGTGGCGAGGGTGATGTTAGTGCGTTAGAGAGTGCAGCGTATGGGTCTCTTTCAGGTGGTATTGCTGCTGCTGCTACGACACCTTTAGACGTATTGAAGACGAGAACTATGCTGGATTTGGAAAAGAAGAGTGTAGCGCGGGTGTTGAAGGAGACATACCGTGAGGGTGGTGTTGGAGTTTTCTTCTCTGGTATTGGACCAAGAGTCATGTGGATTAGCATTGGTGGTGCTATTTTCCTGGGGAGTTACCAAAGCATTGTGAACACAGTAGCACTGAAACAAAGAAAAGAGGGTGACGGTGAGGTGAAGTTGTAAGATTTAGAATTGGTTGTATATTAGAATGTGTCAATATTACGGTTGGAATGATAGGACAAATCTAGTCTGAAGATTGACCGACATCCGCCCTGATAGCCCCGGACATAGTGCTCATAACTAAACTAGAGAGACCATCTCCCTTATTTCCCATGACAGCCTTGAATGACGAGACAGTGTGAGCAATGCGATACTCTTCACGAATAACAGTCGCTCCTCCATTAATAGCAATGTTACCGGTCATACTCTTTGCTTCAAAGCGTCCAGACCAACTAGTTGGTAATGAGATGTCCAATCTTCCAGAAATTGAAGAATGAGTACTCTTCATGCACCGCAGTCCAACTTCAGACAGTGTAGATACCTTAGACGAAGCCTTAAATGCAGAGCCCACATCCAACAGGTTAACCGGCGACAACCAAGAGGCCATTTCTCTGATAGCCCGGCTTTCAAGCTTCGCGCCGTTGTTATCACCATGAACAATCCCGGTTTCAAATGACTGAAGAAGCCCCGCATTTTCATGAGGGAACTCTCCGTAGAATGGCTCAGTGACGCGAACCTGCTGGCTTCCAGAGACCGTCTTGGTGGTGACCTGGCTGTTACACCCCTCAGCACCAGTGTGAATGACGGGTTGAATGAAGATGGAGAGAGCGCCGGATATGGCGTTGGAGTAACTAAGGGTAGACAGGAGACTGGCGACTACATGGCCGGATGTTGACTGCACCTGCGAGTAGTATTCACGGGTGGCTACTACAGGGTCATCGACAGGGTCAGACACCTTGACTTTCCCTGAGAGAGTCTTCACTTTGAGCAAAGATGGTCGGCGGTCACTCTCAGCCACAGGGACGACGTGCTTTAACTTGAGGTCGACGTTCCCTGAAGCCGAGTTGACAATAACCTGGTTAGTTCTCGGGAAGACAGCTTTAATCTTTCCCGAGACAGTACTCACACCCACGGTCTCCGCCTTAAGTGTTGTGCTCCGAGACCCAGATTCAGGCTCTTCGGCTGTGAAGCCTCCAGCCACATTGGTGAAGCCAATCACATCAGCATCCAGAGAAAAGTCCTTTTCAACGTTCATCTCCAGAACAACCGATGCCACATCCATGGTATGCAGTGAAGCATTCGCCGGTGCAACAACGGTAATGCGCACCTGCACACATGGAGATAGTTCATGGTGCCAGTTATGGATGGGACCGGGCGTAGTGACGTGTAATTTCTGCTCGTCACCATACCAATGAATAGCCGTCTTGAGATTGTCAGAGTTAGAAAGTGTCTCGACATAGAGGCCAGGACGCAGCTGGTCGGTGGCTGAGATGAAACGGATATCTCCAAAGGCGGAGGGACGGTAAGTGGGGTAGTTGTTGTCATCGTCGGTGTGCTCTTGGTCTTGGATGATGATGAGATTCCGGTCACTGGCATAGTTGACAGAGTAGAAAGAAAGTGGGGCGCGGTGCATTTCAGGATAGCAGGTCTCTCCGGGTGCCCATTCAACATTGCCATTGGGCATCGTCTTGTACCGACGGCCGAGGAGAGCATCATCGTCTCCAATAATAATCTAAACATCATTGTTAATAAAACCTCTAGTGAGAATATGTATGGTGTTGTGTGACAAACCTTAACTGCATCCGAAGTCTTAGCCGCATATCCGATGAACAGCAAGAAACCTGTAACAACCACTGCATATCCAAGCAACTTTTGCATCAAACGACGACTTTTCGTCTTCTTCGCCGTCCTGGCATGCAAAAACGCCTCTCTCTCCACGTCGATATGCTCCGGAGAACCCATATCTTCCTGCCTTGGTGCTGGGCTGGAACTAGAAGGGGAAGCTAGCAAACTAGTTGTTTCTGTTGGTGACGTGTCTATAGCCGGGCGTCTTGGCTCGTATCGTGGTGGTGGTATGTCGTCGTATTGTGAAGGTAAATTTGAATATCCCAGATACTCCACATCAAGAGCTCGTCTCGGTGATAATCCAAACTCCTCCATTAACGTCCCATATGACCTCTCCGGAACATTCTCTCTATATATACTCTGCTGTGTTCTCCGTACTTCCGTCTCACTATTCCCCCTATCCTGCTGCCTAACGCTGTCGCCACCACCATCGCTTAAACGTTCACTGGGCTGCTGTCCACCGTCCCGTCTAGGCACCGAAATATCCGCTGAAACAGAATCTGGCTCGGATCGCTTATCGTCTGACGGGCGACTAGCCGATGAAGGGGCTGCAGTATGCACTTGGTAACTTCGGCGCTCACCGGCCGGAGAAACTACCTGATGAATTGTTGAATATGTGGGAGACACCGGAGTGCGTGGTGGAGAGTCTTCCGAGGTCCGCGTGGACTCCGGTGATGGTGAGTTTGTTCGGGTCATTATCTTTGTGTATGTGTTGACAAGTTCACAATCAAGAAAACTGGAGAAGATGAATCTTAAAGTGGTTTGAAGTGAGATGTTGCGAGAGTTTTACATTGGCCTTATCGGATCTACAACATTCTATGTATCATTCTTTTTGGTTGCGCACTGTCCATCGGAAGTCACTTGGTCCCCGCCGTTCGTCAAAGAATCTCCATATCGGAACTGGTCAGAGTGACATTTGTGATCCTTGTTAATCTCGTCATACATTTCCTCATTGGGCCATCCAAGGACCCTTTGTATGGGACCAAACCCTTGAGATAATCATATATTGGAACTAACCCTTGCCAACTTGCCGGCCCATTATCTCCCAAAACTCGCCCGATCAGCACAAACATTTCTCCACCTGCAGCTCCATCCTTCAACTTTATTCTGGTGCCTAAGAAAGCTCACACGACAGAGAACCATAGTCGGCATTATCGGGAGAAAAGAAAACATGAATATTGAACAGCGCGTAACCCCAAATAGGGGTGGAAAGAGAAAAAAACAGAAACTAAAGGAAATCTAGAAGCACAAAGGGTTCCCTTAACCAAACAACGATAACAACTACAAGCCTCGTGGCAAAAGCCAATCCTACTATCCAAACACAACCTAGTTCACTTCATCCTCCTCGTACAACTGCGAATCTATCAGAATCACAACAGTCACCGCAGCCGCCCAAGCTTCTCTAATCGCACAAGAAATGCTACACAAATAAGGTTAGTACAATGCCCAAAGCCATATTTCCAATAGGTGACTAAACTTACCAAGTCGACGCAACATCTGCCACAACGGCACTCAATCCCCAATGGGAAGACCAGGCACGCGCGAGCACCTCGTTGTCCTTAACGCCGAAGGCTTCAATAACTAAAACCTTGGTGTCATCTCCCTCGTCATTTACCACCGAAGCAGTCCGGTATTGCTGACTGCCCCGATATACATGACCCCAGTTCTGAATACGGACAATCTTGTCCACTGAGACCCGCTCAAATGTGTAGTCTATAAACAGTGGATGAGGCCCGTCCATACAAGGCCACGCTGCAATGAATGAAACATCAAACTGCAGACGTAACGGCCATGACATACCGTCAATGGCAAAAATGACAACTGCGTGGAACCACTCTGGGGTTCTCTCCTCAAGTGCACCAGTGCCTGAAAGGGATTTAGTCCCTGCCAAGTCTTTCGCCGTAGACGGCCGGGCGCCTCTATCCTTCTCAGACAAGGCGCCTACAGCCGCAGTTGACGCAGACTTGCGCTCATGATCACCTTGCTTCTCTAACTGGGTCTGTTCGATCCGAACCGTGTCTACCATTTCGTGCTGATTTGGTAGAGGCATAACGTATTCTTCTACCAAATAATCATCTGCTTCGGGGCCGAGTGGATTGGAACCCGAGCGCATCTCTTCAATGTCTCGGGCCCGAATTCGCTTCTTCGGCCGGTTGCATACTAGACGGGCGATTTGAGTACGCTCTAGGTCGGAAGTTGGTCGTGCGGGTCCCACCCAACCACCAATTGAGTTACAAGTGGGCGCAAGAACCTTACCAACAATGCTGGTGGCTGACCAGTACGTGTAAGAATTACGGTACTGGAATCCACAATTGGGAAAGTCCAGGATTAAATGATCTAGCTGCATGCTTGCTGGATCGGGGTCTATATCACTCAATGTGTTCATGATGATATACGGGAAAGACGCCTGTAAGAGTAATTAGTATCGGACGTTTATTTCAAGGTTATCATGGGTCAACTTACGCCTGGCAGAATGAGACCACTGAAAAAGGCCAATGAATCTTCACTCATATGGACCAACTGTCCTTCAGAATCTAGCTGTCTCATCTCATCCAAAGTTGTGCGCAGGTTTGGCCACTTCAGTTCTCTGGCAAACAATCTTAAGCACTTCATTTGTTGCTTCTTGTTGATGAATCGCAGTTTCACTACATTCGTTGTTAGTCACAATACACAACCAGTTACCCAGATACTGAAACTTACAATCATCCGGAAGTGGCCCAATTGCGTCCACGCGAACACCTTCTTGCCACCTCCTTACAACCGCCAAACTCCATTGTACCGAGGGCGCCATGTCAGTGGTCATGCGTTTCCGTACTTCAGCGGGCAGTCGCCTATGCGTCAAGCGGAATAGTAACTCCCAAGTGAGCATAAGTTGATAGTAAAACCGTTTGTAGTCTTCCTCCTTTTCAATTGGACATGGCGTCCACATGAATTGTGTCACCAGCTGATTTTGATTTTGCGAGAAATCAATCCACTCTGGTCGTGACAGCACATATGCTAAATCCGTAGCTTGTTTCTCAATGGGTCTGTTGCCAGAACGGGATTTGTGTTCAGGGTCACGAATAAAGTACTTGTAGACGTACTCTTCGTCGTCAACGTCAAATACAGCAATCTCCTGGAGTTTCTCCAGTCTTTGGAAAATTTCAATCAAATCGACATCTTGAATCTCAATGGGTGATCTCCGCAGCTGCAGCTTTTCTGGTGTGCTACTGGCACCGTATGCCCACTGGTTCAAACTGATTGTACCAGGCAAATATCCATGATAGAAGGTGTAACTTGGTTGTTCAACAGTATCCCATGGTGAGCATCTGTTGTCTGGATTTACCCCTTGTAACACCATGGATTGCATTTCTGCCATGATTCTCTTGTTATTCGCTAAGCCAGTAACAGTGCTGGACTTACACGACGAAGAGGAATAGCATTGGAAGTACACTTTCTCTGCGTACGGGATGTACTTTTTGAATCCCTTATGTGCAGATGCACCCCGCGCAATGAGCTGTTGCGCTTTGCGTTCTGGCAGTGCATCAGTCCCGATTAGTCCCGGTGGTGGCCAGCGTTGAAGACGACCGGACGAATTGCGAGCACCGAGTGTCCGGTTTTTGTCTTTGGTCCGCCCACTACGGGACTGTGCTGGGTCAAAAGGTTCGGTATGATAGGAGCGGCGTCTATTCGTCGAATCCCCACTAGAGTCTGGACGTCCAGTAACCGAGGACTTTCTACTGATACCTGGCTCAATTGAACTTGATCTACGACTATCTTTAGACTACGATGAGTGTTAGTTTAATACGTCCTAAGACTAGTTGTACTATTGACGCAGGGCTCCTAAAAACGTGATCATGAGAGTGTAATTCTTACCTTGCGTTTTCCCGACAAGCTGACACTACGCAGCATGCTCATGAAGCCGCCCTTCTTTCTGCGATCCTCCCTCTCCGCCATGATGTTGGATTCCAGTCGATTTATGAAATATGTTCCACTCGTAATTCGTAAGATTTCACCGGGAAATCTTCAATATGTCAACGGTGCTCGTATAACACAGCTACTCACTCCAGTCAAGAGAGCTATGGTACACGTCCCGGAGGTTACCAATGGGTGGTCTCGAGTGTTCTTACGAGACAGAGAAAACTGAAAACAAAAAGTGATGCTGTAGTTGCAACCCTAAAATCTCGAAATTGGGCTGGAGGTAAAGGAAAAGTGGTGATTTTATCCAGCAGCAAACACTTGGATAACTGGTTGTGAGGTAATAACAAGCGTGGATATGTGAAGTCGCAAAACCCGAGAGTCAGAGAGACAAACGCGCCGGGAAAATAATAGAAAAAATCACTTAACGCGCGAATCTAGGGCCCCTTGTTCGTTTTGTTTCGAGGAACTCAAGTTGCGAAGCTTTGTTCTTAGGCCGTTTGGCGAGCGGCTGTGTAAGAACAAGGCGTGATGTTTTGTTGTATTTATCTGTGTTGTAGAGCCGAGAAAAAAGTGGCTTATATGCGTCGGTCAATTCTAGACGCGGTTCTATACCGTGAGAGGTTCGAAAATACTTGGGATTTGGCCGGCCCCTGGTCACTGACGATCACTGTCTGTAGGTTGGACGACGACAGGCGGATGTTCCGGACTTTTGGCTGCGAGGGTGGCGGGAATGCGTGGTGATAGCGATCCTGTTAGGCAAAATGGCCTGTGCTGCGGATTTGGCAGGTTGAATTGGCTGTTCCACTCGAGCAAGCTTTAGGTTCAGTATCTGCGATTGGCAAGAATATGCAAGTTGGTGACCTGAATGTTCAAAACACAGTACTCTAGACAATGGGTGGAAATGTATAAGAAATCGATCCGCGCGAGTAGATAAACCTGCGGGGTAGAGACGATTGGTGAAAGTTTCGTGGTGCAAGTACAAGCCTTATTTGACAGAGAAGACGCGAAGAAATAGAGGCCAGCATGCAATGACGTCGAAAAGAAGCTCTTCCCAACCTCCCACAAAAGCCCAATACCCAGCCTACTTCCCTTATACCTTCGCTAACTAGTCAAGCTGACGAACAAGAGATGTTAGACCAGATCCGAAGAACTGCTGGGGGTGTAATTAGGCGTAGACAGTGTATGCAAGGTTGAATGCAAGATCCCGTCTATCCCTGGGGCTCGCGAGACTGTAAGAACCGATGAGTGGGTGAGTGGCGAGGATCAGCAATGAGGTGATCATGGACAGAGGAAAATTTTGTTATTGTAAAAACGGAATTCGTTGTATTTTTTGAAGCCTGAAAAACAAGTTGGGTCGGGTGCTAGGTTTTTTTTGAATATTGTGGGTGTCCAGATTCAAATTCAGGGCTATCACTTGGTACGCATTCAACAACACGGTAGCTTCTGCTCTATTATATAGACATCCTTATGATATACGGACCTATGACGTATGTGTCATTGGGTCTGCTAACGCAGCTTCCGGCTGTGGACCTTGATTTTCACGGACCCTCTTGTGGGGTTATACATAGAAAGGACCACACAATATCGTGAGGCAAATGGTCGGTGAGAATCAAAGCATCATTGTGGAGCCAAGGTGGATTTTCTTCATGCAAGTCTATCGGGCTACGCCTGGGCGGGTCGAGGATTTTTGGCAAAGCAGTATTCTAAACTTTGGTTTAGAGGAAGAGGTTGCGGTATCTTGACGTTGTACTAATTACCTTCCAAGTACCCGACTAAATAAATCATTATCTGTAACTGCCTGATCAGGTTTTCGTCACGCTTGCTCTTTCAGGATGTCACCAGTGATGTGGCACTAATATGTAAAACGTGAAATGAATTTTGTTTTAAACAGATGCCGTGAAATGGGCAAAAATGACTAACAACGCAATGAAAACAATAGACAAACAAAGGGACCAAATCCTATAACACGCAAACAAAGAACCGCAGCAACTACATGCCATCAGACGCTACTATGACACTTTAAATCGACCACACTATACATAACTGCATTGACACAAGTCTACAACTCTAGACCCAGCTCTGGCACCGTAGCGTTACCCGAACCACCATCAACAAGGTAAAACGCCTTGCGGAACTCGAGAGTGAAGTTGATAACCATGGCAGCGGCCATGGCCGCCGCGATAACCAAAGGACCAATCAAGTTGTCAAAGTCCTTTCCACTACGCTCCATAATCATACGTCTACGCACATGCAACATGTAGTAGCCCCAAGCACCAGCAAATACGGCAATCAGAATGTAGGTTACACCCATGATTTCAGCAATAGTGTCCTTGCCAGCAGCTGAATACAGCGCGACAGCCAAACCGCCCAGAAGAACACAGATGTGCTGCCACTTGAGAAACGTCCGCTCGTTGGCCAACCAAACCTTAGGCTCAATCTTGAGTTCACCAGAGTTCTTGATCCACTCCAGCGGCTCCTCGACACCTTCGGGGAGGTCAACCTCGTAACCTCTCCGCTGCTTGGCGCGGCGGTTTTGGGCATAGCGGGACATGGAAAAGCTGGGCAGAACGCTGGAAATACCACTGCGCACCTGATCAGTGAGACCAAGTTCCTGCTGTTCCACTTCTGGTAGGACGCCACCAGTACGGCCCGCAGCAGTCAAGCTCTGGCTGAGACTCATCTCAGCGTTAGCCCTTTGCGTCAAGATACCCTCGGCGACGGGGGAATGTGTGGTGGGCTTAAATGAAGAGCCGAGTTTGCCTCCCAACAAACTGCCAACAATTTGCTCATCTTCGGCCTTCTGGATACGACGCTGGACCTCCTCATCGAAAGCTTGCTTGGGATCTTTGCGAATATCTCCCTCAAGCTCACTGATCCAGAATGGCAGAGCGTTGACGTAATCCTCAAAGAGGGAGGCAACGCCGTGAACAAACTTGGAGAAGCCGGGAGCGGGGTAGACCAAGTGAGAGCCCATAAGATCCTCAACCCACTCAGGGCGCTTGCGACCCTCCTGGATCTTGATCTCGAGAATGGCATATGGGAACTTGGAGATTTCGCTCTGGTTAATGTTGGAGAAGGGGTACTTCATGTTGCTGTTGTCAATGTCGGTACGGTGCCAAGTAGAAGGGTCACGGCAAGGACGGCTGCGGTCGAGCGTGTCCTCGCGGATGAAGGCAACATCGGTGTCGATGCTGATGCGGATGCGGTTGTCAGCAGGCTGTTGGAAGGCCGTTCTGACGTAGTTGGCACGGAGAACAGGTGACAACTTCTGCTCGACAATAGATTTTTGAATGCGCTCAGTAGTAGCCTTGAAAGTCTCCACCTCGGTGGACTGTTGTCCCTGGCGCTCCATCTTGGCAATGGATTTTTCCATGTGGTACGCGTTATCGAGAAAGGGGGTGATCCACTTCTGCTTGATATCCAACTTGTGCTCCTCGGCGTTTCCGCTCGAGTTAACGCTCTTTTCCTCCAACTTCAAAACTGGCGCAGAGTTGAGGTCACCGTACCAGCGCAGACGCAGGGAAGAGTGGTCTTTGTTGTGGTCCACCTTCTTGTTGTAAAGATTGAACTTGGGGCTGTCAAAGTAGAGAGAGGTGATGGTAGGGTCATTTGGCGCATCGTCCATAGAGGCAGACTGCTCAGCATAGACAAGAGCGGGTAAGCGACGAAGAATGTAGGTCTTGACCTCGAGAAGGTTGTCAGGGTGAACCCAGACTTCAAAACGAATAGCCGGTTAGTATATTTGTCTCATGGATTTTTTGCTGATGTTTCCACTTACACTTGTGCGCAGAGTGCTTGCCATCCTCCTGGACACTCGCATCCAGCTCGGGGTGCTGCACAGTAGTATCACCGGCGCCCGAGTTTTGGCGGACAATGTAGTACATCACAGAAAGCTTGTTGATAAGAGGAGTGTAACTCTTCTCGTTGTTGAAGGGGCGCTTGCTCAAACTCAGTTGCATTACAGGGCGCACCTTGTACCGGTCTCCACGCTTGCGGTCATGCTTCTTAACAATCTTGAGGAAGCCGGTATAGTTGATCGAGCTGTATTTCTTGAGTTGACGCAACTCCTCAGTGAAGGCATCAAGTTCTGATTCAATTTGCTTGGTCTGATCAGGGCTAATGTTGGGGGTATCGGAGTCGTTGTTTTCGGCGGCAGCGAGACCCTTGAGCTTGCCGTATGTCTCTTGGACACGTTCAGTCAGACTGTTGAATGTCTCTTCTTGGAAGGCGGCGACCTTCTCAAGTTGGCCAAAGATCTCGTCCGAAAACTTGGACTCGTCATTATCCGTCCATGGCTCGTCATCATCGTCATATTTGTCTTCGCGAAGGAGGCTCTTAAGTTTAGAGTAGTTGATGTACTTGCCCTTGAAAGGACCGTACTCGGCCTCACTCAAGGTTTTGCCGAAGCGCATGATGTATGGGGTGTATGTAGGTGATAAAGTCGCGGAATGAGTCGGTGGGTACTGTAAAAAGTAAAGTGTTCGAGGTCACACGGGTCGAAGAGGAAGGTGACGCCAAATAGTTCGAGAACAAACGTCGACTGCGGCTCACGGGAAAATCAACAAAGAAAGAATGGGTTCAATAAGTCCTGCAACAATTTACAAATAATGATAATAATAATGACAAGACATCTACTATACACCGTCAACTAAGAACGAAAATTAGAAGAGGTCGTTGGCTAGTCGCATGAGAAATCGTCGCAGGGACTACGTCGCCGCCAAAATTTCCCAAATCGCGCGTTAACCTTGCCGCAACTGCATGTTCCTACAATACAGCGCATTCCAACTATGTAATAGTTTCCAGCTCCTGCGCCCGCGACAAAGCCCTCCCAAAGTCTCCTCTAAACTGACAAAAAATTCACGACTTTGGCCCGAAATGGTTTAAACATGGTTCATTATGGCATCCAAGCGTCGGTTATATGTCAATGAATACTACTAAATATCACAGACAACGAACACAATACGTGCAATGGGTGTGCTACAACCAGCTTCGTCAACTTCCGCTCAGGAGCCTCAGGGAGCTTAAGCTGCCCCACTATAGCTGTCCTCGTTCCAGGCCAGAGACTCCTAGCAACAATCGCTAATAGCCAATCAGATGTGCGGAAAATACAACGTGCTTTAGTTTCGACGACGTAATATCGTGAGGCATTTGCTGTTTCTGTACTACTCCCAGCTTCGCTTCAACCACGACGACTAATAGTTCCGCTGTATGCCCCACCAATCACAGCAACCAAGCAACTAACTATTGAGACAAGCAGAGGAAGATTTTTCCTTGTCAAATGGTATTTCATTTCTACTCTCGCCGGCTAGTCTCAATGAGTGCGGAACATGTCATGCAGGGGTAACAACAAAAATCTGTCAAACGTGGGGGTCACTATTGCTACGACAGAACTACTGGTCAAGAGAACAACTCACGAATCAATGCTTCGATATTCTATGGTGAAAACCATGTCTTATTTTTAATATTTTGCTTTTCTACCATGAAAATCCAATGTTCAGTCTTTCAAAGCCATCAACACAACCAAAATTCAAGATTCACATGCATAAGCCAAATCTCCTTTGGGGCAGAGCAACGATCAAGTCCACTCCCATAGCTACACAGGGCTTTCCCTCCATCCCGAGAAACAAAATCATTATCTCGGAATGTAGTCTCTTTCCCTCATTAGTGCAAACCATCTTCACCCAAAAAAGCAGCCAACATCTGATCCGTCTAACAACAAAGATGTGCCTGCGCGGCAAAACCTCATACGCAGATGAAAAAAAACCAAACAATGACAGGAAAACATAAAAGTAAGAAAAGAAAGAAGGGTAAGGCGTGGACAACAAGATTCAAGCACCAGCTCTGAGCCGAGCTCTCCGCATTTTTGTTTTGTTCTGACTTTTACTTTTTGTATTTTTTGTCGTAACGAAACGATGTGGAGGGTGTCAAAGACTTGAGCGCAACGCTTACCACTCCTTGGGGGCGGTGGCCTCAGCAGCCCAGTCAGTGGGGGCAGCAGCGGCCCACTCCTCGCCGGTGGGGGCAGCGGGCTCCCAGTCAGCAATGTAGGCACCCTCGGTGGCGACAACGGCCTCCTCCTCAACGGGGGCGGCAACGATCTCCTCCTCGGCCTCCTTCTCCTCAGCCTCGGTCTCGGGGTCGCGGTCTAAAGTAACTTGTTAGGATAAAACGGTTCAATACGAATCACAACAATCGTGGAAAACTTACAGAAGTACAGATCGACCATGACGTCCCAGGGGTTCTCGCGGGAAGCGATGGTGCCACGGAGGCGGAGGACCTCACGGGCAAGCATCCACCAGACAAGACCGACGGAGTGACGACCCTTGTTGTTGGTGGGGATGGCAACATCAACGTAGGGGGTGGGGGAGTCAGTGTCGCAAAGGGCAATGACGGGGATGTTGACGTAAGAAGCCTCCTTGATAGCCTGGGCGTCGGTGCGGGGGTCGGTGACGATGATCAGGCGGGGCTCCTTGAACGAACGGGTGATGTAGTTGGTGAAAGAACCGGGGGTGAAGCGACCAGCAATGGGGGTGGCACCAGTGTGGGCGGCGAACTTGAGGACGGCACGCTGACCGTAGGGACGGGCAGAGATGACGCAAATGTCAGCGGGGTTCTCGATGGCGGCAATAATACGAGCAGCCAGGACGATCTTCTCCCTGTTATGAAGTTAGTATTTTCGTGCTTCTGGTGTTGTGCAGATTTCTCAGATATGTCGATTTTGGTTGCTGGTTGAGACCCATCACTGCAATTCAAAGCCCATGTATAATCCATGAATTTGCCAATTGCGAAACAACTTCTCCAAATCAGATACCAAAATCAAATCCAAACAAAACTGAGTATTCTGTATGGCGGTAAATTCTTACCAGGTCTTGCCGACGTTGATGACGTTGACACCATCAGCGCGGGTCTTCCAGAGGTAGTTCTCCATCTGGACCTGCAAGTTCTTGCTACCCAGGTGGCACTGGGCAGCCAGGAGCATCTCAATGTCCTGCTGGGTGGCGTCGAAGATCGCGGGCACGGTGTTGGGAGCCATTTTGACGGTTGTTTGACGATAGTTGAACAGACAATCACGGATCGAGGATTCCAACGTCGGAAGAAAAGGCCATTCACCTATATCCAGACTAGTAGAACCAGGGACCGCGAAAATTCCTGCCCCACTATCCCGTGGGTCAAAAATTCAATTTTTGTGCGCTCCCAGTGGCACCCTGGTGCCCTTCACAGATATGCAATCGATAAGATAGAGAAAACCCGCCACAGGTGGAAAAATGGTGTGGCGCATTTTTTTGGCCCGGGCAAGGCTGTGGTGATTAGTCAGTTTGTTACAGGGGTTGAAGTGTCCCGCACTGTCAGCCTCGTAGGTGGGTCGTACAACGCAGGAACATGGTAAATTTTGAGTGCAGTCAAGCGCCCGGGTGTCAAGATATCACGGAGTGAGGAGGGAAGAGACCCTACTAATTGACGCAATCCTACGACCGAAAATGCCCCCCAAGTTTGGTGTCCCTTCCGTGGCTGGATTGGCTTGTATGTTTTGTCCGTGACTTTCCCCATGCACTCCGATCTCTAACTCCGTATGCGCATAGTCCGCCCGGCCGTTCGGCCCACGATCTCCACCACCCGGTCCACCCTCCCGGTCACCCAAACCGCCACCATTATGACCAAGTGGGAGAAGAAGCAGCTTGCCAAGCGTGACCCGTACCGGTGGGCTCAGATTCAACAGCGCAAGGATGCCAATGTCAAGCGCCAAGAAGAACTCGCTGCCCGTCGCGCGCAGGAGTACGGTGACCCAGTTTGGGGTAAGCCCACTCCCTTTGTCGAGTCATTTGATGCTGCCGGTCAGGAGACTATGACAAAGGGTAAGGTTGACAAGGATGGTCAGGTCATTGAGGCTGGTCACCAACTTCCCACTGCCGAGGGTCTCTTGGCGTACGGTCTTCAGCAGAAGGAGGTTGATGAAGCCTTATCGGTTGCATTCGAGACTACACGGCCATACCTTGGTGATGAGCGCACTGTTGCCGATCCCCAATTAGACGCTCAAGAACTTAGTCTTCACAAGGAGCGCCATGAAATCGCCTCGGAAGCCGTCAACCGCATCTTGCGCATTGGAAACGCCAACACCTACGTTCGCCTTCACGCCAACATTCAACGTGTCGTTGAGACCTTTGGTCGCCACAATACCGACGCTGTGTTGAAACAAAAGCCCTCATCTATCCACCCTAATACCGAACCTGTGCCACCACGTGCGGGTCCTGACACCGGCAGTTCCGAGGTCCAAATTGGTATTCTCACGGCCAAGATTCGCGCGCTGGCACAAGCCCTGCTGGAGCCCCATGCTAGTCGTGATAAGGCCAACAAGCGCAATCTGAGACTATTGGTCCACCGGAGGCAAAAGCTGCTCAAGTACATGGAACGGAAAGAGCGCGGAAGTGAGAGATGGACAAACATGTTGACCACTCTTGGTCTGACTCCCGCGACCTGGAAGGACCAGATCTCTATGTAATGTTGAGTAAATTGGTGCACAGTTGGCATATAGAGGCCAGCAGGGGGTGGTTGTGTGTTACGATATGATGGGTTTGTTTTGATTTTCTCTTGTATTAGTATGGATTTTTTTGTCATCCGTCGGAGTTTGTATAACAGTATCACGGTTTGGTCTAGTCATCAGGCCCAGCATTCGCATTACACCTGGAATCATATATCTTTGTGAAAATGTAAAATATAATAGATGTGGCCAAGATGACTGGTGTAAATCAGTACAGCTTCAAGGTCCTTCAACATCCAAAATCGAAAACCAATGCGCCCAACTAAATATTTCAAGCAACAAGACAAAAACAAGCTAAACCATAACATGTGAACGTAACAATCAAGGATACCGCTAAACCCAAATCCTTCTGCGGGTGAAATCGCCAGTAACGGACAAAAAGGCAAGCAGTTGGACAACTACTGGAGTATATGATAGAAAGAGAAACGACAAAACAACCTCTCACACTTCCAAAACGACTGCCTTAGAAAACGCTGATATAGTTATCAATACGGTCCTTTTGGTTTTGGGCGATGCACTCCGCAATCCAAGTAATATTGCGGATTTCCTATGATAAGTGTTAGTCCCGACGAATTAAATGCATAAAAATAGAACAAAACTCACCTGCTCGCGAAGTTTCACCCAAGCATAGACAATGGAAAGGGTAAACTGGCGTGTAAAAGCACCTTTGGAGATTTCCATTTCCTTCCGGTAGAACATGTCCTCCAGACTCTTCCCCTCGGACGCAGCATTGTGGTCTCCACTAAGGCCAGAATCGTCAAAGAACTTTTTGTAGTCATGGACTGCCTCAACAGCCAGGCGGACACCCTCGAAATCATCGGCTCTGGACAGCATCAGAGTTCCTTCCGGGTAAAGGCGGCCAAAGTTAGGGTACAGCCTGTTGCGGCTGTCCTTGGTCAGTTCAGTGCCGAAAGAGTTGAGGGTGATGTTGATAGCACGACGGTCAGCTTCGAACTCGAGAACCTCAAGCATGACTTCGGAAGTCACGTCAATGTTGTCCTTGCAGAATTGGTAAAAGTCTTCGAGATAGTTCTTGTACAGTGCGTTACGGACAATCTCAATGTTGAGTTCGTTGAGATCTTTGAGCTATAAATCATAGTGAAGTTAGATCGCCGCCTCGTCATGAATGTCTTATAACGGGTACCTACACTCAAGCCATCCTTGAAGTAAGGTGCCAATGGGGTCTCAACCAGTACAGTGTTGTAAAGATCCTCAATGTTGGTGGTGGCGCACAGAGCAGGCATAGTCTCGAACCATCCGAGAGGGTGGCAACGGTCCAACAAATCACGGGTATCACGCTCGTGGAGAGTGCCAGTAATCAGCAAGGCAACATTGTCGATCATGTATCCATAGGTGAGGTAGTCGAGGAACTTGGACATAGCACCCACAGAGTTTGCGCGCACATATTTGAATTCACTGACGAGTTTGTCGGTGGTCTTGGCGGCCAAGCTTGAGGTCGATGGGTTGGGAGGCAGCGACGCGAGGAAGTCGCCGTATGCGGGGCCGAGTTGAAGCTTGAGGTCTACGTTGTGTAAGCTGTGAACTATTAAAGATACTATGGCGCATTGGAACCTACCATCAAGGGTTTCGCATTGGGTCAGGTTGGCCTATGGCAGAGGTTAACATCACATGTCGGTTAAAGTGGGCCGGTCGCAACTTACGTAGTTTGAGGAGGTAAGCAGGCTGTTGCGGTAACCTCTTATTATGCCCTCGAGATAGCTGTCGCATACACTTCGTTAGAACCCCTATTTTTCGGCCGTAACTCTGGTTCGCGATAAAATAAGCATACCCGTTGTTGACGTTGAAAAAGAGACCCTCCATGGCACTGGTGTTATAAAGTATTGTAGTCGAGACTGTCGGTTTGCGCAACTGGCGATGATGATGCTATTCGAGTCGCTCCAAAAAGATTCGAGCAAACAGGTCGTTTGTAAATGTGGTTTGATAAAGGGAAAATCTCGGCCGGCGAATTATTGATTTCCGGGTGTTGAATGGGTCGGGTATGGTGGATAAGTCTGATGTAATTGATGCAAACTTGGTGTTCTCGATTACGGCTTGAGCGAATTCCATCCATGTGCTACAGGTGGAGCCAACGATTGCCAGCACTTAACCAAAGCTCCTGCATCTTTCGAGCCCATGTCGCGCAGGCTCTATGCGGTTAACGGTAGGGTTACGAGGGCTGTATATGAATATTGGTGAGGTTGGTGTTAGCCCCACTCTTTCAAGGGGATTAAGAGTAACCTTGTTGGTCTAGAAGACATGGCCGAAGATTTCCCGTCGTTGTTACTGACGAAATATCACGACTCAAGCTGATGAATCATCTTTAAAGTTAAACACAATGTCTTGCTGTTAGTCTATGCGCCTAACCACCTTGGTGAAACTTGCCATTGAATTTTATTCCAGGTAGACTTATACTGCCCATAAAAGTTTCTAGACCGATTTTCACTTACACACAGTCCAGCCCTTGACCGAACTAGGAATTGCTGACATAAGCCTGCAGAAGGCCCACAATTCTGCGATAAACTGCTTTCAGAGCCCGATAACGAAAATTTTGGACGTTTGTAGCTTCCTGGCCATAAAAATTTTTGGTCTACGCTTTTCACCATTTTTGGCCATCTTGAGAAATCTTCTATTCCCATACTTCTCGAGCCGATCGTTTGCATCCCCGACAACGAGAGAGATTCCCACCAAAAAAAGTGGTGACTGTCGTTTGTGTCTTGACTTTTGCATTTCGTTGCTGTTTTTTTTTCATAAAAGTGTTTTCATAATGCCTCTCTACGTTCTGTCTGAGACGCCCGCGGGGTGCGTTGTCCCGGCCTTCCCATGTGGTCTGGTGCCATCACACACATGTCGTTGATTCGCATTTGTTGTATGGCCTAGATCGCATGTCGAATGGAATCGAGAGTTCATATGGCTAACAATCTGGCAATGTAGTTACGGTCTTTTCAAGTCCGCGGACAAGAAGCTCCACACCCGCGACGATGTGTCGTCCAAACTGGCTTCCCTTGAGGCTGTCTCCGAGATGTAAATTTTCCCTCCCCACCGCTTCAAGACTGCCAACACTCCTTTGGATCGATTTGCTCCAACTGGTTCGCAAATGAGAAAACCTGGTAGTTTTATGCGATATAGACTCCTAGCGACTAACCATTGTAATTTTGCTCTTCAGGTTCAAGTTGAAAGACTTCCGCAAGTACGAGAACACCACCATGGCCCTCGAGGAGGTCGCCTCCATGTCTAGCCGCAACGTCAAGGTTCCCCAGCTCCTTGCCGACTTCCTCGACGAGATCAAGGACGAGAAGCACGCTTCTCTGGCTCTTGCTGACAAGGCTCTTGGCCAGAAGTTGAAGGAGCTCCCTGGCTTCGAAAAGCTCGATATTGTCGCTGCCTCCGACTCCGCCGCCGGTCGCTCCGTCGAGGAGATTTTCCGTGCCATCAGAGAGAACATGAGCGCTCTCATGCCTGAGACTGCCTCCACTTTCGAGCGTGTCGCCCTGGGTCTGTCCCACTCCATCGATCGTTACAAGCTCAAGTTCACCGAGGACAAGGTCGACTCTATGATCATCCACGCCGTCAAGCACCTCGAGGACCTCGACCAGGCCCTCAACATCATGGCCATGCGCACCAAGGAGTGGTACGGCTGGCACTTCCCCGAGATGAGCCGTCACGTTTCCGACAACGTCGCTTACTGCCGGGTCATCATTGAGACTGGTCGCCGTGACACCTTCGCTGATGCTGATCTCACCACCGTTCTTCCCGAGGCCATGGCCGATGCCGTTAAGGCTGCCGCCGAGATTTCCATGGGTACTGATGTCGACCAGGACGACATGGAGAACATCAAGCTTCTCGCCCGCCAGGTCGTTACCTACTCCGAGCACCGTTCCGAGCTCGCCACCTACGTCGAGAACCGCATGCGCGCCATCGCCCCTAACCTGACTGCCCTCGTTGGTTACCTCGTTGGTGCCAAGCTTATTGCCCACACTGGTTCGCTCCTGAGCTTGTCCAAGTCTGCTGCTTCGACTATCCAGATTCTCGGTGCCGAGAAGGCTCTTTTCCGTGCCCTTAAGACCAAGCACAACACCCCCAAGTACGGTATTCTGTACAACTCTTCCCTCGTCGGTCAGGCTCCCATGAAGTACAAGGGTAAGATTGCGCGTATGCTCGCTGCTAAGACTGCTCTGGGTCTGCGTGTCGATGCTATGAAGGCCACCAAGTTGAACGAGGACGGTGAGGAGGTCATTGATGAGACCTACGAGCTCGACGAGGATGAGCGCGCTTTCTTCGGTCTCAACCTCCGTACCAAGCTCGAGAACAAGCTCCGCACTCTTGAGGGCAAGCCCCTTCTTCCCAAGGGTGTCAATGTTGGCCCTGACGGCCAGGTTCTCCAGCCCGGCGAGTTCACCATCCGCGAGAAGCGCCAGTACAACGCCGATGTTGACGCCGCCGCCCCCGCCAAGCCCCTCATCGAGGAGGTCGAGGAGGACACTAAGATGGGTGACGACTCGTCCGACTCCGAGGAGTCTAGCAGCCCCAAGAAGCTCAGCGATGAGCAATACGAGAAGCTTGCCGAGCAGGCCGGTATTTCCGTGTCCAAGTTCAAGCGCAAGTACGAGCGTGGTGACGTCGAGCTTAACGCCGACGGCTCCATCAAGGTTGCCAGCAAGAAGGATAAGAAGAAGGACTCCAAGCGCAAGCGCGACGAGGAGGTCGAGGCTACGCCTTCCAAGGCTGACAAGAAGAGCAAGAAGAAGAAGACTTCCAAGGAGTAAGGTGTTAAAAAGAAGAGGATTGGCTTGCCAGCTGGAGCCAAGACGCACAGCATGCCGACTGATTGCCAGTTTGCCTGGGAAAGAAGGATCCACGAGTGAGGCGACAGACCTACTGCGTATTGTACCAAGGGGTTTGACATCGGAGTCTTTAGAGTTATCACTCTGGCCCGACAAGACCACTTACAGCGCCGCCGCCTGTAATATGTTCACTCGTGGCCTCTTTTCTCCCTTGCCAAACGGCATAATGATGTCCGGCAGTCCTCCCAAAATGCTTTCGTTCTTTAATGTCTTCTTCTTTTTGCGCTCACATCTCCATGTACCATTTGTATTTTGTCTTCTGGTTTCATCTGCATATTCTTGGGTCTGCTTGTTTCTGTTATTTTATGGGTCTTTTTTGCTTTTGCCTTTTTGCTTTGGTCGTTTCTCTCTGTATTTGCGGTCCGTCCTCATTGTCCTGTCGCCTCTCCGTCTGTCTCTGGATTGGGTCTTCGCCCTACTATTTTCCGATACCCCAACCTCACTCTTAAACTTTCAAGGCACCCGCCCATTCTATCTGAAGCTCCCATTCCGTGTCACGATCTGCAGATAGGAGAGCGTGACAAAGATGAGCAGTTATTCCCAGTGCTTTCGGATGATAGCGTTCCTCGCGGGACTTTCCGTGTCTGGGTGTCCGGGGAATTTCTCGTTGAGGATCGGGCTCTCTACCGACTTGCTTTTTTGTGTGTTATGGCGTCGGGATGGGTGTTAACAATCTGTGTCTATTTAAAAGAATGCTTTTTTCTGTACATACTACATCATGACTTGCTTGACTTATATGCTGTGTCCGAACCCGATTAGTAGCTGGTGAACATCACGATAACAACAGAACGTATCCATGAAAATGAAGATTTATTTTAAGCTTATTATAATTTGGTGTCCTGGCCGCACCGAAATATCTGATCTCAGAACGACACAAGAGCCATTTTTCAATGTCCGAGATCATAACCGGGAGTAGATAATAGGGGTCGCACATGCGTAATAATTCTGAATAGCCTCAAAACAACAGATATTCGACGGCAGTCCAACTCGGGGACAACCGTGGAAACAGCGATTTTGACCATTCGAGGTTCATAAAACCGAAATGATAAAAATGATGATACATTGCACCGACAACCACAAACATGAGGAATGCGACGAAACATCGACTTAAAACATCAACTCGAGAGATCTGGGTCACGGGCACTCACAGATCTACCCAAGGATGAATAGCCCTCCGGAAGACCTACTAGAACCACAACAGGAAAAAGAAATTCAAGGGCGTCATATTACCCAGGTGAAGCATGAACAGCCTCTACTGTCCAAAAAAAATGTCGACGTCATCGACCACCCTAGAAAGGCTCAATAGTAGAACCCAGTTCATAGTCTCGAGACACAACTTTGAAAGATGTGAGAATAAGATGTGTTACCAAACGGAATGCCCGGAGGGGTTGGCAGATTGACATGCAGGCGGTAAGAAGATAACTTTGCTGTTGGCTGTCTTTGCCATGGACTGCATAGTCTCAAGATAGCGCAACTGCATTGCAGGAGGTGAGGAAATGATGTCGGCAGCTTTGCTTATGAGCTCAGCTGACTGTATCTCCATTTCTGCGTTTGCGAGCTTACTTTGGCTAGCCAATTGGCCCTGAACGGCCAGGGATAGAGCCTCCTGAAACTCAGACGAAAAGGTCATGCTATCAATGAGGACATCTACAACTTGAACTCCCCAGTCTTGAGTGGCGCTGTTGATACTTGACTGGACATGTGCCATCACGGAGGTACGTGAGGCGACAAGATCGCTGAACAGCGTCGCACCAACAACAAGGTGGATGATGTTTTGCACCCGTTGAACAAGGGAAGTCTTGACATTGCCAACGCCGAATACTGATTTTTCGGGAGCTACTATGAGATAGTAGATCGCCGAGGCTAAGGAAACAGTGACGTTGTCCTTGGTTAAGCATGTCAGCTTGGGTATCTCCAAGGTCTGTGGTTTGACATCAATCTCGAAGAGCTTTTCTGTCAACAGGTTGACACAGACTAATCCTGGAGGTACCACTCGGCGAAGCTTGCCAAACTTGGTTACCAGCCCGACATAGCCTTGCTTGACAACCCCGTATGGACTTGGTATAGGTAAACACGGAATCGAACCAAAGGCTCCCAAAAGGGCGCCTACGCCATGAACTACAAGAGAAACGAGATGATAGTTAGTATGATGTTAAGTTATTAGACGACTTGTGTAAACTTACCCATGGCCCCATGACATCCACTACTCTCGTCAGGCAAGATACCGGTCGTGTACAAGGGGAAATGAGGTTCGGCAGACGACATGACATTGGCAGTAATGCCCATAAGAGAATTCTTTTCAGGCTCTTTGGTGACTACATCTGTGTGTGTCTGTCTAGATGCAGTGCCTGATTGTAATGGCTGACCAGAATTAAGATGCTCGACAAACGATGACCTCTTGCCAGGACACGAAGTCCCGACAGGAGGTTCCATGCTAGGAATGATTGCTAAATAATAATAATGATGATATAATAAAGAAGGATGAGGGAAGAAGAGATGACTGAAGAGTCATCGTAGGAAATTCGGCGCGATGAAGAATAGGTGATGCTGGATGGAAGAAGAAGAAGAAGAAGAAGAGGAAAAGGGTCTGAACAGGCGGATGCGAGGAAATATATAGGTGACTCTTGTTTACCTTGAGACAAAGGAAGGTATATGCGTATGGAAACTTCGTGTGGGTCCCTTCCTGATGTTGATGACTGTCCCTACTGAAATGGTACTCACCATATCAAGTAATTACATTATCACCCATCAAGCTGACCAACGTCACGTGCAACCTAGCAGGCGATAATCATGAGGAGGGTCACACAGAGTGCGATTTTCGTATCCTCAATGTGGAAACATAGTCAGAAGTAATTTGAGTGGGGCAAACTGTCATCAAGGTACTCTATTGTATAAAAACAAAATATATATGTTATGATACAGTCATATAAACTATATATATCAGTTCTTTTCTGTGAATTCTTGTTCAATTTAAATGCATTCATCCCTTGGCCAGAGAACGGCTGACATCACTGAACCGTAACAGCAGGGTAACTTTGGTTGTTTGGTGGTATTTTCCATGAACTAACCGCACTGAAAAGACTGGGTATGTATGTGATACCCACCACCAAAATATTGTGTATCGATATTTAAAGGGTATGAATATCAATGGGCTATGATAGTTTATATTAAGGTTAAGTCTATGTTTCATGACATCGCTCATGACCTTGAGAGTTCAAAGGTTCCAACCAAAAAACAGTATTAAAACGAGGTGATCCAACATGTCTCTATCTCAACTTCAGGTTAGCAACTGACCCAGGGCCAGATAGCAGAGCTTCTGATGCCCAGTCGTCCAATGTTGCCTCCTGGGTCAACCGTGATTGCTTCCGCAACTCCATGCGTCTCTTTTTGCTCCCACCAACAGTAACTGGAATGGCGGGGTCGGTCAGGTCGGGCATGATTTCAAGACCTGGTGTTATTTCAGTATAATCTGATTCAATGGAGGGAAGACCGTCACCGCCGAGTGCCCTCTCTTCATTCTCCTGGGTATATATCTTGATTCCACGAAGGTGGGTATCCTTTCCGTTTTGGTGATTCTCATGAACAATCATTTGGAGGACCCATGCAACCAGAGAGTTACCATCAGAGCCGCCGCCGCACCCCTGAATTGGCACATCTTGCCAACCTACAGGAGTTGTCAAGTCAATTCCTGCGAAGTCGACGAGATGGTTCTCACTTGTTCCTGCTCTGAACAATACCTTTGTGGGCGTATAAGATTCATCTTCGTTGAAGTTGACGAAAAACCGAATTGTACGAATAGAAACCCGCTTAATGAAGTATATGGTGAGCTTGTGTGGCTGCGGGCCGTCAGATCTATAAAGGAATTAGCCATTCTGGTTGCTGATTCGAAGTCAGGGCGATTAGAGGAACTTACTGCCAATATAACTTTAAGTCATCGCTCCTAAGTTCTTCAACTCCGTTGCCATGCTTATAACTGTTGACCGTAAACTTAGCAAGATTTGATATCTCTTTTAACCCAATTTCAGAGAGTTTCAAGGGGCCTTCGTTGAGAGTGCGTTCAACATCATCTTCCAAGTCCTCTACTAATTCATCCACAATCTCTTCGCCGTCATATCCATCCGGGAGATACTCGTCCGGGTCCTCGTATTCTACTTGCTCTCCTTCGGATTCGGTGCCTTCGTATGCTTCAATCTCTTGCTCTAGGTCCTCATCAACCTCATGTTGGTTCATGTTACGGCCAGTTGGGCTGAGGTTTGTTACTGGCGATAGAGTAATACCGACTGATGGTGACACATGCCCGTTGGCAAATCGTTGGTTCGCTCGGGCAGCTGGGTGACTGGCAAGGTAGGAGGCTTCTATACTGGCGTCGGAGTCTGATTCTACTCCACTTAATTGTGGTGTGCGGTTAATGTGATGTTCGGGTTCGTATCCAGGGGTGGGTTGACGGGATGCTACATCAAGAGATGAAAGTTAGCAACCAAAGTGTTCATCTGAATGTATGGCTGACATTTGTAACATTATGATTTAGAAGAGGTAGCGCCTGGAAAAATGCGGACTATGTAGGAAAGACATGGGTAAACATCGATTTTAGGCCTTATATAGAGTTATGACACAAAAGGTTAAATGTAGAAAAGGATTCAGACCATTAGAAATACGATGGCGGGTGTAAGTCAAGACTGTCAAGAGATCGTCATTGCCTATAAAATAGTAGCCAATGTATATTTTAGACAACTCACTCAAGAATTACACAATATACACCAGTGGTAACAGGTATTTCACTACCACTTCGGCCAACACAAGCCCGTTTTAGATGTTGAAGATATCCTTGAGTGACAAGATGACGAAAGCATGCAAGTTGATCCACAAGATGCGGTTATTAGAAGTGGCTTTCACTCGACCCCTGTAGCAAGAAATTGAGGCTGTGAAAGGCGCCATGCATTTAGTCTATTCACAAGTTTGGTAGATTGATACAACCAAACCATCCAGTCTAGACCTAGACTCAACAAAACATAACATGACAAACATGAAGTCCAAGTCACATGGGAAAGACATGAAAATAAACCAATGAAAATAGCCCACTCACCCCTAAATTGATGGAATAATCTCCGTGCTGCTGGAGGTCCAAGAACACCCCCACCACGGGAATGAACACTGTCGATATCATCGGAACCCACACCATCGTCAAAATCAGACTCTTGTCGACTGAAAACGCCACCATCAGGGGTGGTCCTATCAGTCTCACTGTTTGTGCGGGAGACTTGACCCCGAAATGATTGTCCAGATGTAAGTCGAGCCAAGAATGGTGGCCGTGGGTGTCCATTCGAGCCCTCATCATTGGAGTTTGAGCGAGTGCGACGGGAGGACGCCCGAGTTACTCGATTGGGGGCAGGCATCAAAATGGATACTGTGTGGAACGTAGGTTATATGAAAACTGGTAGCTAAGCGGCAGACAACTCGGTGAGAGTATGTCGGTGTGTTTCAGTAGCCTCGGGGTGAATAATGCGTTGAATGGTGATCTTGTGAAGGTCAAATTTCAATGTGTGTATTTACTTGTGTAGCCATCACGCGCCGGCATTTGACAAGTTCTCAGGGTAAACAGGGAAGAGCTTGTATAACCCCAATGATATCATGATGGCCAATCAAAAGAGGTTACAGATGACGTCACGTGATAATGCATTTTTCATTGTTAGGGTATATGCCAACAGAAACCCTTAATATGTGCCATGTATACATGTTCAACGAACTCCAAGTGATGAGATAATCAGGTTAAAAAAATAAAACAAAAAAAAAAAGATTAAATCCAAGTGACGAAAATTGCGAGGGAGTAACTCGAATCTGAATTAATAATCGAAAGACATTATCAAGAGAAAACAGGATCATTCCAACGAGTCTTAGGAACATCATGTACATGCATACCATTTCCCGACACTAATGAACTGACTAAATGATTAAAAATCAGCGAGCATTATAAGGATTCTGTTATATTTTTAAATCCAGAAATCAACCTTGAAATTTAGAAACAAAAGATACATGAGTTCGAAAGCCCGAAAAAAGTGGGCGCACGTCGGATATCCCAGAATCGATATCAAATCTGGGCGAGATCCTTTTTTACGGATGGGTGGCTACCACCAAGATGGGAATGGAAAATGATTGGCTGGAGAGATGCATCATGGAATGTGGAAGAACAACAATGACGACATAATGGAGCGCAGGACGTCGTGTTAGTCGTCGTAGTGGATCCGTGCTTCAGTCTGTTTGACACCCGAGGATTTCCCTATTGGACTATGTTGGACAAAGGAGGAAGTCGAGAATGCAAATTTATCAGCCCTGGAGAGTAGATTTGGGCCTCTGAAGACGCCATTTATGGGGTATTCGGTAGATTGTCGGGGTAGGCTATCACCTGGAAGAGCGACAGGTCTGGGTCAAGTGTGTACAATGTGTAGTCTGAGCCCAAGTGGCTAACTGATTGTGGGCTGACTGGCAATTGGGCTTCATGGTCTGTTGGCTTCGATACGAGTACCTAGGACTAATGGATCTGAACTTGCTCCAAGACATGTTTTGGTTCATTGTACCAGATAAATCCATTTACCGGACATGAGTGGATTCTCTTGACACTCGCCTCGAATATTGACTCCTAATACAGAATGTGGGTTGAAGACTGCGACATAGATAAAAGCAGTCATCGGTAGATTAGCCGACATTGAAACTGATCGTCTATGTACTCGATCAAAAGAATCCCATCAGAAAAAAATGGTTGGGCATACACAGAATATATCGAGCAAATTACCAACCAAATACAGAAGCCCAAGCTTTTGTTTTCGCCACCGGTTGTCAGAAAACTGTGAACTGTCCGGACATGTGCATGTACACCTGAATGTGTTGGCTAGACAAGTCACATGAAAATGTCACTCGACAAATCTGGCAGAAGCACCACAATTGATATCTGTAACCTTATGTCCGACCATTTGAGCCAAAGTAATTGTGACAATGGGTGGGAAACACAAAACTTGGTCCGTGAATCCCAGTGTTGTGGCAGCCGAAGGTGGGGTTACAGTCAGTGACATGTGGAGGCGAAAAAAAGAAGGCCACTGATGATTTGTGGACCAGGAGGCAAAAAATCTAAATCATCGACGGACAGGAACGGATTTACTTGGGACTGTAGGCTAAAATACTGCCCTGTAATTGTCGAAAATACACTTTCAGCCCCAACTTTGTACCTAAATGACAGGGGGCGTGGTGGTGAAAATGTTGTCTAGTTTCGTCGGTGAAGTCAGACAGCAATGCTGAATAAAAGTGCCCTATTGTGATCCCTGATGCCCGACGAAGATAGACAATATTTTTTACCACTACGCCCCCTGTTGAAGGATTCATAAGGGTGACGGATTTGGTCCTTAGTCTCGAGGGTCGTAATTGTCGGACGCTTTGCTAGTGTATTGTGAATAGTAATCCATGGCCACCTGACCAAGGAAGTTGGTGATGTAAAGTAATCATGACGATACATGTCGATACTATGATTCTGCAACAAGTGCATTGAACATTTGTGTAGAGAGGATGCATGAGTAAAACTTGTCTGCGTTGTGGCGTAGACTGTTCACAAATCCAAGTCGAATCATGGAGATATGCGCAAGTGTGTATGTTCATATTGAGGCCAGACAGTCTGCATCCGCTTGCTGTATTTTCGTCTACCTAAACTTTCGTAACGCCATCAGCTCAAAAGTCTAGGCCATTCATTATGCATAGTTGTTTGTGTAAAACAAGCAGAGCAGTATGACTTGTTGCAACAGACCAATAGAATCCTAGCACCAACACGAGTCAGAAGATTCTAATCATATCCAAAACACTGAGATGAGTTGTCATATAGTGGTCACGTCCTAGCAAATAGGGCTCTACCGCCTTCCGAAATGAGCAGGGGGTTTCCCCCAACTGGGCAGTTTGTAAAGTGGAGAACTGACTCGGTCGCAAGATAAAGAGCTCTGATTGGCCAATAGAACACGCTTTTGTCATGGGTATCAGCAGCGATTTCCACTTCATGTCTGCCACTCCGAAATACTATTTTCTCCGTAGCAGTAGCAAACATAGGTTTCGAGCAGTTGAATTGATATTTGCTAACTTGATTGGCCTACCTGAAACCCTACACATCCATTAAGAACACCGATAGGTTGAAAATGGTCATTCCGTGGGATGTGTAGACGGAGTGAAGAATCAACCTACTGACATGGCTCCTCCTCAAAACCCATCAAAACCACAAGGCAATTGCCCTATGTTCACGCTTGGACTTTGGAGTACTATACCGGTCGGTCTAGATTCTGTTCTATACACTGGAAACCATCCAGCCTTGCTATAGTCTCAGTTCGCAACAGTGGTATTTCGTCGTATTGAGCCGATTATATCTGGATGTGTATATATGCATGTCTGTATAATACGAGTCTATGTCTGTACATCTATAATCTGTATGAAAACGTATTGGAATATCTGTAGATATACTCGTAGCATTGGAATACACCAATGAACTCGGTATATAGTAATAGCTAGAGCCTGTCTGCACATAATCCCGTGCCCTAAACTGGTGGCGAGATATCAATTGAACCGGCCACGGGTAACATGGGCACCTGTTTATCACCTAACTGCACTGCCAATTCGGTAAATATACAGTCCCGTTTCCATTGAAAAAGCGGCCCCCTTACGAGTCAGCCGTTATGTCTAGCCAATTATAGCCTTCCATGGATGTCGGCACCCGAATGATTTCCCAGATTACCCACATTTTAGCATTCTGAGGAAGCCAAGGCGGAAACTTCACACGCATGCACATTTATCAACCTGGAATTTTGTCCTGCCGCATGAGTCAGTTGAGTTTGCCCTTGTTTACATCGCCATATTTGGCCACGAGGTACTTTTCTTTATTTTGCTATTCTTCTTAGTAGTCCAATGACCGTGTTGTCGTATTACCATCATCAGATCCCGAGATCACACGCCCAAAATGGGTTCTTTTATTTTCTGTCGACCCGGAGTTCTTTTTGATCAATCCGACCTATACGGATCTTTCAGCAACCACTGAAAGAAAAGCCATGGGACACTAAACACCATACATCGCCATTGTTCCGTGGTAATCACGACCAAGAAAGGCCACACACACAGTAATCAACCAGTGCTCTAGCCCACGAAACTCAATTCTCGAAACCCCAAAGGAGTCAACTATTCCAGACATTTCCTTTCCAACGAGAAATACCGAGTTACTGCTTATACCAAACGAACCATCGCGATCAATGTTAAATCAACAGCTGAATAGACCACATCTATCAGTTGGAATCGAATGAATGCATTTCCCACCAACAGGTCTGGGTAACAGTGGCGATAGAAGCAGAGTTTGCACTTCAAATACTCCACACTGCTTGTTCAACAAACACTGAAATAAGACCCCGAAATTTCGTCTTGGGCTGGAAGAAATGCGTTGTGGCATTGGACATCCAACTGTGGGAATTGATATTTCACTTGGTTCCAGGACGGTTAACGGGTTTTCCTTCCCGCGCATCTTCAATTCCTGCATTTGTGTGTTTCACTTCACCTAATCCACCGTGCCCCGCAAACAGCGAGCCTCCGCTACGGTTCTTTTTGCATAGCCGATTAGCTCCGATTCTGACACAACAGCGGGTAATCCATTACCTTCACTGCGGGCGGTTGACTTTCCCCTGGAATAGCTCATAGAACCACAGGGGGGTTAGGTTCAAAGGCTCATCCTGAAATGCAGTCTCCCATTTGATCTCCTCAGGTACCCAATTGAGGTAAGATGGATGGCACTAAAGACCTACTCACATCAGTCTACCGTACCAGCCTTAGTCTGTTGGTACTCGGCTTGGGCTGTAGAGTGTGATGTGAAACATAATCTTGGAAGGCGAGCCATGTTGGCGTAGTTTCTCACATATCCTCTGCCGTTATCCGCCACAAGTCGTACTCTTGTTATTAAGATACTACGATCTTGCTTGCCCATATGGCTCTATCCTGGCTCGTTAGTCATCATATTCAACACTCAGTAGTCGCCACTCACCTGCCAAAAGTACTCAAGATATCTACTGTCTGTATATCGTTTAGCCTCTTGTTAAGTGGGCAATATTGGTAGGGCTGTGGGTTACCCATTCTCCGCTATTCCTCCGCAACAGGTCGACAAATCCGTTTTTTGCGTATGTTGTGATGGCTTACCTCTTTCCTAATGACTCCACTCGGACCACTGAACTTTGGCTCTCGTTACGGCCATATCCATTGCCGTTCCACGCAATCTTCTTTTTTTCAACTTGGCATCCGACATTGACACAACCGTTGCCGCATTGTTTTGTAAGTTAATATCTCGCTGTGCCCGAACCTTCTTGTTGTGGATCTTGTCCTTGCAGTGCGAGTCATGACACGATACCTCTTGGACTTTCCGAATCCTTTGTGCTCTCGCTGCCACCCTCTCGCACCGAGAATTGACGCCGTGGGGCTGCAACAAAAGCCACGCCAGTATCGCCATTAAGCGAGTAGTTACCAACCTGTGGAACTACTAGATTCGTGTAGTTTCCTCAAATTATCCACGTCGTCCGCTTTAGGTCCCATCTATCTCATCCGCTGTACCTATACTCCCACTGAAAAAAATCTTCACTGCTGTCGTTCCAACCTGTCGGTCTCCTGTTCGCCTTCACTTACCACGCCTATCCTCGAATCCACTGTCCTCATTCACCATAGCCATCACTCCACTTTCCTCGCTCTTCGCCAGTATTCGACCTTTCTGTCTTCGTCATACGTACATACCTGTGTCTAGTAATGGACATCGTGGCTACTCACTCGATTTTCCAAGAACGCTGCCGGCCCTCTATATCGGAGGTCGGGCGAAACATATCCGCAAACACGCCACTTTTGACAACACCCACCCACCATTAGACGCATAGTCGTAACATAATATCGAGCCTATTCGTTGAGTTGTCCAGGCTCTCGCAACGGTACGCTACCCTCGACAACAACCAAGCACATTCTTACCCACCGGTCGGATTCCTCCATACCCATCGCCGTTTCATTGACCGCTCTTCGGAGTGCGCCGTCAAAGAAGAATACATTTATACTTCTCTCATTAGGCATGTTCTTGGAATGGTTAGTTATGGTGATCCGCACTCTGGACTCTATCATACCACGAGGCTAGGATAAGCATCTAGTCAGGCTGCGTTGAAGCTGTCGACAGTTCTACCCACGATGGCGTGGTATTGATCATGCCAGTAGGTCGTCAATCAGGCTACCCATTTGAAGAGAGCTGGTTCATTGACCATGCCGGATGTGTAGCGATGTGATTCGGTGACCTCAATCTTCTCTTCGGCACTCCTAGTTTGACTCATAAGCAATCAACTGAGTGACTAATGAGTACTTCGTGGCGTATTCTTGCCTGACTTAACCCACACAGTCCCAGTGATTCTTTGCAAGACCACCGTGGTACTGTCAATCGTGTTGTTCGGCTACTCCTCCTTTCCGTACATAGTACTGTACTGCTTTTGTAACACACCTTTATACCAATCTGCGCAGTGTCCATGGGAAGACAAAGCGTCAAAGGCCATGTGTACCGCTTTCTGTTTTTCGATCAATATTTTGGCACATGACAGTCATCAGACATGATGCCCAACTGTCGTTACCAGAGCTAGGTGTTTTTGGCTTCCAGGTGATCCACCCATTGCACTGTAAAGGTCCTCTTCCAGTGAAGTTTCAGGCCTGACAATCCGGCTTCAGTGCTGGGAATCCACTGGAGTTGGTGGCTATGTGTGCCTGTTGCCACTATTCGCAGATTTATAACCTTGCCACCGGCATGGCCACCGATAGAGGCCTGTAGCCTAAAACGTTGAGGAAGATGCTAGTGCATGCCGTTCTTGGCTTCCCGGTGGCCTTTGCCACCTTTTGTCCGTACTGTTGTCGATACCTTGACTAGGCAATTTTTCCGCATAGGGTTGTCGACGTAACTCATTTACACTCTGTCGTCGTTCTTCACGGGATTTTTCAGCCGTTTCGTCGTCGTTTAATTTCCTTCGGCGGTTTACCCCAATCAACTCATTTTGAGCCAAAAAAAAAACTCTTTTCCAAACATTCCACCATCTGGAATCAAGATCTGGCATTATTTGTTAGTCAGGTTCCACTCCAGTTGCGGCAGTTACTTCCTTTACCAAGCGGCATCGACCATTCCACCAATTTTGTTGTTTCTGGGGCTGCATATTTTGTGTTTGCACCGACGAACTAGCCATAAAAGAACCTGCGTTTCGTCAGGTTAGGTTATGTCTAGCTGCAAAACTTTTGCGCATGATTGCACCGTTGAAGCGCTATAACGTACTCAACTGTAAGCGTTCAATACATCTCCGTTTAAATTTTCCTGGGCATTGGATCCCTCTTACCATCGATAGATGGCGAGCCATTTACCCGTCATCTGATTGCACACTGGTCAACCCGAGGCCATCCATACCCAGTCTATCTTTTGTTGGTGTTGTATCTCGACAACGTAGAGCTCAGGACACAGCAATCCAACACAATCCTGTTTTCTCCTTTCCAGTGGATGCTGCGTCATTGTCGAAGCCTTTGATTTAGCTCCAATTGGCGTACAGTTTCTGTTGCCCGTCAGTTGTCAAGTCGTATATTCTCTCTCGCCTGCGGTTACTTCCGGAGAGAAATCAACTGCCTACCGTAGTTGTCCAGAGTCTACTTGTCGGGCAGAGTCCCCATACCTCTCGTGTCCCTGTTTCAGCTGTCAGGTATTCCTGCTGCTTGATTAGCGTTTACCTTTTAGTTTTTGTCATTCCTTCCCATGTTCCTCGACCAGTTCTAAATAACCGGCTGCCCACGAGGTAGTCCCTCATCAGTGTTTTGGTTTTGGTACAACTTTTCAGACCCTGTTACAATACCGAGGTCTATAAACTCACCTCCAGGGACCTGTCCGTTCTTTTTTGTTAGTCTGCTACCGTTTGCAAAAGCCTGCAGAGCTATCAAAGACTTTAATAGTTTCTCGTGAATACTCACTGGCCGGTGGATTTTTCAAACATCTTGCAGTCCATTTTCTGGCATGGTCCAGTTCAGACACAACAAGTGATACTAGGTACTAACAGTTTTGACCGCCAACGTTTTAGTATTCATTTCCGTCGCTTCTGCCATTGAACCACCACGACTTCGTCAGACGGTATCCATCGAGCTGGTTTCTTCTTTCTATCGTCAGTGACTTTGTCATTCAAGATTTTAAATCGACAGGTTCTATTTGACCGTGTCGATTCGATTCCACTTACAACCTTGGATACCACTGTCATACTTTATAACCTAGCTTTTGCTAGTTCGTGATTGCTACCTCGTGGGTCTACAACTGTCAGTACACAGCCAGCTATTAGCCATCCCTGCGCCTGTGTGTTGCCGTTAAGTTGGGATTGGAATCTCGGGCGTGCTTTCTTACCGTAACTGGTTACCTCCCATCACCATCCTTTTCTGTGCCTAGGTGGTTCTTGAGATCTCGAAGAGTTTTGGCATCAGAAGTTTAGGAGGAACCTCCGGATTTGGTTCAATCACATACACACCTTGAGCCATCGGCTGACAGGTGTGTGTTTTACTATTTGATCAGGTCAGTAGTAGATTTTGTCCTCATCAAATGCGTCCATGGGTTCCGACTGTACCCCACATCAATCTGTGTTGTTGTTCCTGTCAAGTAGTTTGTTTCACCAGTGGCTGACATTTGCCATTGTCTTTATATAGCTGTCGGGATTCAAAGTTAGACATTTCTGTCTTGGAATTTCCCTTCTTTTCTTCTGGTTCTGTCGTTCCTAGAACTTCGGGACTAGGTTAGTTCAGTCAAGATCGCACCTTAGCAGGACTTTCTACTTGGTTTTGATCCGTCAAGGTCTTGCTTTCAGAGCAAGATCTCAACCAACGCAGTCAGTTCGTCCTGTGCTTCTTTCTACACTGCCAACGTAGTGTCTCGAATTTTTGGCGTCAACTTGTTCATCCTTCGCATAATAGCCTACGGCTCTCTTGGTGCGTTCTCCTTCTTTCCTCGATGTTTATGTATGCGTAGCGGGGTTATTGAAGAGTAGTACTGTGGACAAGGAACCCCGCTGATATCGAGGAGTACCTTGGGAAATATTACAACTGCTTCCTCAGCTTTATCGACGATATAAATACTGACATATTGTAGTATAGGTATACCAGAATAGTTTGGTTGCCGTATGTCTTAGACTTGTGTCGTTTAGCTTCGACTTTGACCGTTACAATCGTTGGTTTTCTAGCCAATTTAGAGATCTCCAGCGTTTTTCGCAACAACCAGATCCCCACATCTGTCCACGCAGGACTAGGTTCTCTCTAAACTGTCTAACGGCAGCTTTGACTTTTTTTTTCCTCATTCTTGTACGCCTGAACGTCAAGACAATTGAGGGGCATTTACCCTTTTGTTTTTCTTTTCCTTTCTTTTCGCAGTCTGGCACATTAGTCCATCGTGTGCTGCTTTATTCTGTCAGCATTGATCAGGACTTTGAAATCTGACTGCATCCGCCTGGTTTCTTCTCTCCTCAGTACACGTACAGCCGCACAGAGCGACGATCAGAGTGTTGATTTCTACCGCGAATCGTTCACCGGGCCATACTCTCAATACCAAGAACTTGTTCTGGGTTGAGAAGACATTACATTGGCGGCTCAAATAAATATAGAAGCCGTCGCGAAGCTCTGGGCCCAGCCGAAGACCCGGGGACACAACACTCTCTTCAAAACAAAGACAAAAAGTAGGTGCATGAAATTGCTTTTTTGTTCAAAGCTAGCAGCGGCGATTGACAATCTATATCTGTGCAGGCAGTTGTTCTGGCTCTTTCTGCTGGATTTACTGGGAAACAAAGTGCCTTTCGGCTTTTAACAACGTCCGGCTGTAATATTCACCGTCGGAGAGGTTGTATCCGGTTTGTTTGCCGTGCTTGTGGGTTAGCAAAAAACTTTGACTTTGACTTTGTCTCCCGCGCCCTCCCTACTCGGGCCCCGAGCTCTTGTCTCCAGCGCGCAGTTGTTCTGATTCAGGCACTCTTTCAAGGTCGTCCCCTATTTTTCCCTACTGGTACACTTACCATTAGGGCGGCCGATACCCGTCAAAAGTCCACATTTAGTAGTCCTGAAAGAAGCTTGCAGGAATTTGCACTTTGGTCAAGCTTGCCCCACTTGTACGTTGGCGTGTGTTCCCCAACCAGTATCGAATTGTCCCGATTAGTCCAAAATCACTAAGACGACCCAAAATGGACAAATCGCTGGAAACAACGCCATTGGAGATAATGACTGGCGTAGATGATGATCAGGACGCTGATCAACCACACCAAATTGGCGCAGGACAGTCGCAGCAAAATCAGAACTCGCGAATTTTGGCACCGAGGCCTAGAGATGACGATCCTACATCCAATCCAATCAACGCTGGGGCAGCCGGGACTCCTGGGTTCTCCAAAAAGCGCCCACCAGTGAACCCGCGTGGTGTCGCCACGATGACGCCCGAGCGGTTGGCTCGAAAACGTGCCAACGACCGCGAAGCCCAACGTGCAGTACGCGAAAGAACAAAGGCGCAGATTCGGGGGCTGCAAGATGAAGTTTTGGTGTTAAAGGGTGACCAGGCTCAGCTACAGCAAGTTCTCCAGGAGAATAGTGCACTGCAAGCTGAGAACGTTGCTATTAGACAAGCCATGGCCCATTTAGTACAACAATTGGACTCTCAGTCACTCACTGCTCAACCTGGGACAACAAAGCACCAGTCAGACGCACAAGAGCACCAGCATCAACCCCATGCCTCACCGAGCTTGTCAGCCCACTCACCTGTGCTGGCGGGGTTCAATATGCCCTCCGGTCACCATGCTCCAGATAGAGGATCTCCTAGACTCCCTGCAAACAACAGTCCAGTTTCGGGACAGAGCCATGGGCCGGCTCTTGCGACACCGCCGTCCAGTGTTTTGCGCAGCTACACAACATCGCAGCCTACAACCGGGTCATCCGGTTACGATTCTTCATCTGGCGCAAGGCAAGGAAGTTATGGCGCAGCAACTTCGGCATCACCAATACATCCGAACGAATCTGTAAGTCGTCGTGGAGGTAGTGTGTCGAGCGGTAGCGGTGGCGGTACAGGCTTCCGGTCGCCATATTCGAGCCTTGTCCTTCCTGGCATTGCCGAATTTACTCGTGGTACGCTAGCCAACGGTACTATGCGTAAATCGTCAGCTCGGGACACAGAAAATAGTAGCGGTGATAGCGAGGATTCTTCCACGCGGTACAGCCGACATACCCATGCGCTGTACAAACAGCGTCATCAAATGGTACTGGATATGGGGCCATCAACCACAAGTCATGAACAAGTCAATCTCCAGTTCGTGGCTAGGTCTCTCGAAGCCAACTCTTTTCCACTTGCTGTCGGTCATGACGCGCCATCATCCCCTAGTGGATATCTATCTCAACCAAATCACATGACGCAGGTGCCATCCACCTCGAATGCATCCATCGGATTAAGTGATGAACCGCCACCGCCGCCCAGTTATGATCATCATCGCCCGGGACATCGGCACACAGGCTCCGGTCACATTCATCAACAACATCCGCCGCATCGGCGAACTAATCCCGGTACATCATCACCACGAGCGTTTGCATCCGCGGTGCGTCTAGGTCTTGGCGACTTAGCAACTGTCACGCCACCTCTAAGCGCATTTGCCACACCAAGTGCACCCATGCGCCATGCTTTGAGTGCTATCAATGTTGCAGCCTATTTGAACGAAGTGCCGGTCGACCAGTCCGCTGCTTCAGCATGTGGTACTAGTGGGCAATTCTCCGGTGGACAAAACATGAGCAGCACGCGAAGCAGCAGTGGAAGCATCAATAACAATGGTGGTAGTGGGAATAGGGCACCTGATTTGACCGGAGGAACTCAAGTAAGCGACAGCACCGATGGTCTGGTGGCCGGCGGAGAACGCGGGAATGCATCGTCGTCATCTCGGGCTGCTGGAATTTCCAATAGCAATAGTTCGGCCGAGGATGTTCGTATGCGTGATGCAGAGAATAGCAGTGATGATGCTAGCTCTAGCACAGATGCCAAAATGTCCACAGACTCGGGTGATATCGAGGATGCGGGTGATAGTAAGAATGTCAGCCTGGGTGATGTCAACAAGCGGGCAGCTGGAAAGTCCAAAGGGAACATTAGCAGTAGCAGTGACAGCGCCATGGACAGTGCACCAGATGCTGGTGTTAACTCTCTATTGACGCCGGCCGGATCTTCGGCGGCGTGTTCGTCCCGGGCAACACCTTCTACTCGCCACAGTCACCACAGTCACAACCGTAGCCATAGTCATCTTCACAACCATGGGCATGGTCACGGAGGCTTCTCTCATAGCCGTGGACGTAGCCGCAACGTTAGTGGTAGTCGTGGATATCCATCATCTGGTAAGCATCGTGAGGCTGATGGAGATGGTGCCACAAACGAAGACGAGCGCAGCCCATCTCCATCGCCTTTGGTGCGCCTCAACATTGCTCATATCCCAGCCACTTGTATGATTGACGAACTACTGCTCAATCTACTGTCGCATCATGACGCTGGTCATGATAACCAGCCTGAGATAGCGTCGCTGTTGAATCCAGCTACTGCGTCGTATGAGACACTGCGAGATCGATTAGACCCGGTGTCCGCGGTACTATCGGATATCATTTCGTCATTTGGGACATTCAACAGGCTTCCAGAGCGTGTGGCTGTCATGTATTCGTCATTCCTTCTCATGAAGTACCTGGCGAACGCAACAGCAGACAATTACGAACGGGTACCTAGTTTTTTGCGGCCACTTGAGGAGCAATTGAGCGTTCCGCATGCCGCTTGGATTGATCTATTCCCGTTCCCTCATGGACGCTTACGTCTGATTAATGATCAGCGTATAATCCAGAAAAATGGTGTAGAGGGTCCAGATAGCCAGATGTCAGAATCTTCGTCTGGTCGTGGCATGGTTGCTCCTGGCGAAATGGAAAGCTTCTTTTCTTTGTATCTTGGGTGTTTGAGCATCAACTGGGCATATGAGGATACAGATGTTTTGTTGCTTACTCCCGGCAATGAACTTATCATCAATCCAGTCTTCGATCGACATCTTCGCCGACTTGAAAACTGGACGCTAAGCCCTAGGTTCTTGGACAAGTATTCCGAGTTCGGCCGGCTCCTTAATATCAAGCATCGAAATACATGATTCATTGACCCGAAGACGACGGCGTCACTCTCATCTAAGTAAAAGAGATGTGAGCATATGAAGCATTCGAAAAAGAATAAATATCGAGAAGCAAAACTTTGCGGTAGTGTTCGGTCGGTTGTGTAGATGTAAGAATGGAAAACGTCAAGCGCGAAAGATCCGGTGGATGTTTGGAAGGGGTGGACAAATGTGGAAGTCATGTGCAGCGAAGAGAGAGCGCAGTGCCTGTGTTTTGTCGCGCAACGCAATTGAGGGGGTGATGAATCGGCAGATGCGAGAGGATCATTGGGGCAAGAGGTTTGCTCTGGGAAGCTACGCTGCATATGTGTATTTCTGCGGGGGGGCGTGATCTTGTCATTGTCTTGGTTTTGTGTCTGTTTTTACACTTTATGTCGGCGTTTTTTTTTTCTTTTCTTGTTCTTTTGTCCAGTTGGCGACTTTTCTTTTTTGTCGTGCTTGAGCGGGATGACTGGGGGTTCTTATGGTGGAAGTGATTTACGTCCCAGGTGTGTGAGGGGATTTATGATTTTATGTGGGATGATTGGTGTTTTTGGTTACTGTTAATGTATTGTATACCTATATTTACAAGACAATGTGAATATTGATGCAAAAAGTGAAGAGATTGATTCTCCGTAACGTATTTATTTGATAGTGTGCTCTATGAGATTAACCATCGATGATGTGGAATATCCGCCCGGCTGAAATTGTGGTCATACATTTCTACAAGTGAAGCTCAAATTTCCCCACGATGTGTTTTTCCTGGCGGTTTACTGGGGTTACCCCGCATTAGAGGGGGTTAACCTACAACATTAACGATGGCATGTCATCGATTCACGACGAATAACCCGTCGACAGAAGTCCAAGCATCCAATATGTAAATTTCAACAACTGTCATATTGGCTTCGCCACTTTGCCGCCCTTTCATTAGCTACAATCAAGAACTATCATAACCCTATCAACTTCATAACGTCTCGTTCACATGGCTTTTGAAGAAGTCTTCTTGGATATACATACATGTTCAACAAAGCAATAAAGTATTCATTGTTTAGCCTAACAATCCAACCTTTCCTCTCGGATTATATCACATTAGGGAGTATCCAGTGTCACAATGTCCGCCTCTCCGCTCAGACAACTCCATCGTCGACGAAGAAGGGGGTTCCTTGTGTAACAGTGGGGTTGGCAGGCAAATTGTAAAATTCATACATGTGTATTCATGAAACGTGATGATAGTGCATTACCCACGATAACGGGAAGACTGTCCCGTGGGTCTCTTCATAGGCCGCATGGAAATCTTCGTTGGCTCCTCCCTCTTGATTTCCTCGGGAGAACAGGAGAACTTGTATATCGCCAGTCCAACACCCATGAATAATGACGGTAGCCCCGTGCCATCTGGCACTGAAGAGAACATCATAGAGGAAATTGGGATGTCTCCACCATCCACCTTATCTAACATCGGAGCATGTATTCTATCGCCCGTCTTGAGAGAATGGAGGAGTACCTTACCCTTCTCTGTTGACGAGCAGATAACGCCCAGCTCAGTAGACACAGCGAGGCCGGCGTCAAGCCGACTTGAGTTTTTGTATTCGGGGAATGACAATACCGGTGTCGTTGAGTGGAGTTGTGGTAGAGCGCGGTTATGTGGTCGTGTAGGTCTACTTTCCGGGAGAATCTTCTCCTTGTGGAGATAGCGTCTATCGTAGAGACACATGCGACTTCCCAAGCCCGCTACCAAGAGCTCATTCTCATTGGTGGAAACGACTCTGGTGACAGGCGTGCCGTGAGTGAAACTAATCATGGTACTGGGCGCGCGGATGTCTACACTCCAGATTAACCCCTTGGCGGCTGCTGAGCCGGCAATGATCACATTGTTATCTCCAACAAGGTGGTCGTGGGAGTGGAGATAACATGGTTGTGTATCGGATTGGCCTGCCACGTTGGTGTTTGGACTTCGGAGGATAAATGACGGCTCTCTGTACTGGTGGTAGATTAATAACCCCAGATTCCCAGCCATTGAGGCGGTAAATGATGAGTTTGGCCGGGCAGCACGTACTGAAGTGGGTACCCACCCCTTCGTTTCATCTTGGGACGAAGAGAACCTCACAAATTGGTCTACACTCTATGTTAGTATTCCAACACCCTTGATATCTTAATAATCCCACTTACCACTCAAAACTGCCCGTCGAGGTGCTGTGGAGTTAGTCACAGCATCAGCATTAGGCAGAAAAGCCGATGCCAACACCGGAATGCCACCGACTACTGGTGCACTAAAGTGGATGCCACTGCCATCACCAGTACCGTCAATATAGATAGGACCAGGCATTTGATCTCCATCAAACAGTGCATCAAAATCCAGCCTAACGTTCTCAAACTCCGTAGGCAAAATCCTCTCATTTGCATACTTCATATAAGTCGTCCATATCCGACCCTCGCACACTGAAACCCAGTTAGCCAATTGAGATCCATCTTCAATTGCTTACCCAAAACATACCTGCATAAACAACAGACTGGTCGGGACTTCCACAGTCGCCAACCCAAAATGCCGGGAGATTAGACTGTCTATTCCGATCATACCCGGCAATGACCACATTCTCATCAGCCGCACCCAACCACCGTCCAGCCACCATTCTAACCCGGCCCATCGGCCGAAAGTCCTTTGCCCACATCTTAATACCGTAATCCATGGTAGCATGGCCCATAGTCTGCTGCTGAGACCAACCGTACGTCCCCACGCCAAAGTCAGAACCAAGCTCCCGTCCGATAGAGGAGCCGGCCGAGATGTACCCGGCCAAATCCAACCGCTTCACATGAGCCGCCCGGCGTTCCCGTTGCCAGGTATCCTCCTCCGCCTTCTCAATCTTCTCGTTTCTAGCAGCGACGTTCTTTGAACTGTGGAGTGCATTTTCGCCGTCGACGGCCTTCTGGATCTTGAAATAGCGCTTCTTATCAGGGTCTAGGTCGATGTTAATGGTGATGCCCTACAAGACATCGCTGAAATATCCACATACCGTAGAAATACCCTGGAAGCTGGGGTGCCTGATTAGGAGCCATCTTAATGTTAGAAAGGTCGTTTGAATCTATTTTCTCGATGATTTCGATACTGTTATTGGACAAAAATAACGGATTGAATTCGGCTTGGTTTGAGGAAAACTATGTGTAGATAGCAAGCTTTAGATAAAAATACAGACAAGGGTCAAAATAGCCACTAGGTTTAGATGTATATTCAACAACGCACAAAATGATTATTAACGTAGGTTCTATCCTAATGCGGAATCACGACTCGGGAAGGCGCTCGCAATGAGAATAGGCAATATCAAGAGAATAGACAATATCAAGAAGGTTAGGAGGATCCGAATGGACACTTTATCAGTACCGGTATCAGTGTCTCTCATAAAGAGGGCAGCAAAATTTTCGCCGTGCGAAATTACAACACAAGACTACACAAAATATACAAAACACTACAACCGTAAATAAACCGAATACTAGAAAATGTCAACAACCAAAAGGTTTCAATGTATTAAGCATCAATCAAACATCGTAGGAGCCTCTAATGACCCGCAAAACCGGCCGTCTATAGCAAAACAAACTATAACAAGCAAAAGTAGTAACAACCACAATCCAGCTCCCTACGATGGAATCCAGTAGTCAGGAAGACTCATGTCACATTACAAAAGGGAGATCAGGGTTTGGAAGAAGGAAAGGAAAGATTAATTAATTATACTAGAACAAATTTTTCTTGGTCTTTGTTCGTTCGTGTCGGTCGTGAACTTTTTACGACGACTTCTCGTGCTGAGTAGACACACGCTGGAGGGAGACAACGAAGTCTTCCAGCGAGCGCTGCTTCTGCGAGCCCTTAACGGACTTGCCGTGCATGAGGTTGTCGAAGCCAACAGAGTCCTCAAGCATGTAGTAAACACCACCCATGACACAGAAGACACCGAAGGAGAAGATCCAAATACGGACAACAGCAACAATGGAAGTCTGCTCACCGTGCTCGAACCAACCCCAGATGCAGAAGCAAGTAGCGACGATATCGACAACAAGGATAGCACCAGTCAACTGCCACGAGGGGATGGAAGACCAGAAGGGACCGGAAGCACGGGTGATGAAGATCAACCAGTTCTCAGTGAGAGAGATCTGGAGGAAAAGAACCTCATCCATGTTACCGAAGTTCTGGACGATACCACCATCCTCACCCTGAGCGTACATGGTGGTGACAGTGATCCAGGTACCGACAGCAAGAACAATACCGAGGAGAATGGACATACCCCAAAGCTTGGGGAGGTTCCACTTGACGGGGACCATGGAGTAGGGAGCGTTGTCGTAGGCAATGGCAAGGGTAGCAATGTCAGCGAAGATGGCAATGAAGACAACAAGCTCAATGTTGAGCGAGCGGTTCATGATGGCAATCCAGAGACCAAGGTAGATCTCGAGATGGATGGACAGAGCAATACGGTAGACGACGTAGGCGTACATGCGGTGGAAAATCTGGCGAGAGGTCTTGAGGGCATCAATGATGGCACCGAGACCGGGGGCAAGGAAGACAATATCGGCGGCGGAGCGAGCGGCGTCAGAGGCACCCTCGACAGCGATACCAGTGTCAGCCTTCTTCAGCGAGGGAGCATCGTTGACACCGTCACCGGTCATACCAACAAGGTAGCCACGGTTCTGGAGAATCTCAACGACGTTGTACTTGTGCTGGGGGAAGACCTCAGCGAAACCATCAGCAGCCTCAACGAAATCGTAGATATCGGAACCGGACATGTCACCACCACCGCCAAGACCAAGGCGCTCAGCGTTGTAGACGTTGGTACCAAGACCGAGCTGGCGAGAAGTCTCACGGGCAATACCGACGGCATCACCAGTAAGCATCTTGATGGAAAGACCCATGCGCTTGGCCTCGTTGATAGTGCGGGCAGTGTCGTGACGGGGAGGGTCCATGCAGGGCATGATACCAAGAATTTCCCAAGAGCCACCCTCACGCTTGCGGGCAACACCGAGCGAACGGAAACCACGGGTAGCGAACTCAGCGACCTTGTTCTTGTAGTCGTTCTCAATGTCGGCCGGGATGGGGTGGTCGGCAGCGACAGTGGACAGAACGAAGAGAGGAGCACCCTTGACGCAAGTAATGCGCTCACCCTGGGGAGAGATGACAATGGCGGTGACCTTCTTGGAGACGGGGTCGAAGGGGAAGAACTGCTCAACGGTGTAGCGGGAAAGAACGGACTTGGCACGGGGGTAGAAGCGAAGAGACTTGAGGAAAGCCTTGTCGATGGCATCGATACCCTTCTTCTTGCGGGAAGCAGCAAGGCAGGCAGTGAGCATCAGGTCATCATCCTCAACACCGGCGACGGTGTAGGGCTCAGAGAGAGACAGCTTGTTCTTGGTGAGGGTACCGGTCTTGTCAGAGCACAGAATCTCAACACCAGCAAGGGACTCAATGGCGGACAGCTTCTGGACAATAGCCTTCTTCTTGGCAAGGTAAGCAGCACCGACAGCCATGGTGGTGGTAACGACGGCGGGAAGACCGACGGGGACACCAATGATGGTAATGGCCAGGGTGAAGCGGAGAATCTCGACAATGGGGTTGGAGCGGTAGAAAGAAGAAACCCAGGCAACAAGGAGAGTCATGATGACAAGAACCAGCAGAATCGTACCGATGCCGTTAAGGACCTCAGTGAAGTGACCCTGGCCACCAGCAGCGCGGTTAACCAGAGCAGCAGCGCGACCAACGTAGGTGTTGTCACCAGTGGCGGTAACAATCATGAAGGCCTTACCACGCTTGACAGAAGAGGAGGCGAAGGTGTTGTCGCCGTTGCGCTTGTCAACAGCGAGAGACTCACCAGTGATGGCAGACTGATCGACCTGAAGGAAAGCACCCTCAGTAACAATCTTACCGTCAGCGGGAATGATGGTACCGTCCTCAATCTCAAGAATATCACCGGGAACAACCTCAGGGGCCTCAATCTCCTTGAGGGCACCGTCACGGAGGACGACAGCCTTAAGGGCAAGAGTCTTCTTCAACTCCTCGACGATAGAACCAGCCTGGAACTCCTGGACGAAACCGACCATGGCGTTAAGCAGCAGAAGACCGCAAATGACACCGAAATCGACCCCTGTTAGATAGTATGTTAGTATGTGTACCCTAATTATGTACCTTTAGGTTAAGTCGGCTGGAGCGACAGCAGCGAGCAAGCGAATCCACAATTTTAGCGTATTCCTCCAAGTTACGGCCCTGAAAAAGTGAGCAGTAGTGCAAAAATGCTGTCAATGCGACGTCCCGTTCCGGAATCATCCTGTAGTTCAGGGGAACGCCCTGAGAAGGAACAGAAGAAATTTCGGTGGGAGCCCACTGTAGCACTCGGCAAAATTGCTCAAATGATCAAGACACAGAACTTGAGGGAAAAGCCGTTGAAATCGGATGTCCTGCTCGCAAACTGGCACGATCGAAATAACCGAATATGCGGGTAGTTGAAAACTTACAGTCCTGAAGACCGGCGCTGTTAAAATCGTTAGTATAATGTTCAATGGTTTGGTACGATCATTTCTCCATCTGACAGCGCACGTGAAGGACCCTGTCAGATCTGCCAGGAGCGACCGTTTTTAAAAGCGGTCACTAGTGGCAAATTCTGGAGCTAAGGCCAAGCAGCTCGTTAAGACCAAAAAAAGTTTCTTGATCAGATCGAGTGTGTGCGCTGGTAGGTAGGGGTAAATGGCGGGGTGGTAAGAACTTACGCAAGGATAGCAGCAGCCTCCATGACGAACTGAATGGGACCAACGAAGAAACCGAAGAACTTGAGAATCTGGTTCTCCTTCTCCTCCTTCATCTGGTTAAGACCCCACTTCTTCTTGCGCTGGGCAACCTCCTCGGAGGTAAGACCGGTGACAGTGCTGGTCTGAAGCTGGTCCTCGGGGACGACACGGCCACCAACACCGTGCTCATCCTCCTCCTCATCCTCGTCGTCACCACCATCGTGGGACTCGAGCTCCTCGATGAGGGCATCCATGTCCTCATCTTCCTCCTCATCAGCGCCCTTGGTAGGGACGTCGACGGGAGGCTTTTCCTCAAATTGAGGAAGGCCGGCAGACGTGGAGTCGGCCATTGTGTGTGTTTATTGTGTGTGTATGTGGGAAAATTAAATTACTGTAAAATGTATGGTTAGTTGGATGTTAAAAGACAGTTTGTGGGTATGTAATGATGAAAAACGCCAGACTAGAAGTTTAAGTCGGAGTGGTTACTCTGGAAGTACCGAAGAGGAATGAAAGCTGGAAGACGGGTCTGTTTTATAACAAGACGAGTCAACCGTATCACTCAAATTCCTTGTTCGGGAACAACCAGGGAGATGCAACCAACAACCAAAAACAACCGATTCGGAATGTCCCAAGGCATGCAGGCAGTATCGAAGGGATATCCAGGGAATGAATAAGACGAAATAGTGTATGATGTGAGGCGGAATGGAGTGATGGAAGAGGAATAGTCGTTGGTGTTACTGTGCCTATTCGTTGATGAGCTCGATTCAGATGGGTATCTGAGTGAAAACAGCAAAAAGTAGAGACAGAACAGTCAAGTCAGGTAATAAGTGATGATAGTGTTGAAGAGTGATGGTAATGATGATATTGATGATATTATTGCAATGATGCTGGGGAGTACTCACAAACACCGCACAGAAAGAGGGCCGGAGTTGTCAGGACAGTGAAGTCTTTATCAAACGTTCCGTGGGTGAAGAGAAAAGGAAAGAAGAATGTCCGGAAGTCTGGGGAAGATCAGGTCTTATATATTACTTGGACCAATGTGGGAACTCACACACTTGGCTAGTTAGTTCCCTTTGGCTTTTTCGCTGTTTCTCTCACAACGTTGGAGGTGGGACGGGACCTGTGAAAGCACTAGTGCTCGAGCCGCTCATGGCTACAGTACGACATTCCGTCCAAATTATGAACAGGTTCTGTTCTTCTGATTCCCGTGGCAGACCACTGGCCACCGTAAATTCCCAGGTGTGTGTCCAGTGTAAGTTAGTGGCCTAGTAGGAACGGCAGTACCGTAGAGAGCCCCCAAAGGTAGTCAAGTCCCTTATCCTCGTCGACTGTTTTGGGCGGACGAGGGCACCCCCCTTATGCACACACCCCACCTGAAAATTGAGAGAACACACCCCAAAAAGGCCCCAGTGCATCCAACTGCGTTCCCCCTAGCACGTCGCTATATCCCCGTTCTTTCTGTTGCTCTTGGCCGCCCTGGCAAAAATCAACAGAGTGATGGACATTACTAGTGTTTTGCAGTTACTTTTGACTTGAGTAGTTGTTGAAATTGGAGTGAATATCCTCCGCAGTTTACACGATTTGATGGTACCTGAACTAACGTGACGACCAAGACACAGCGGTAATAAATTAGCTCGTAGAAAACTAGAAAGTAAAACCCGCTCATATATCAAAGGTCTAGCGTAAGAATAACCTAAGTTGTAGTGAATAACGTGAAACTGCAGATTTAGTGACAAGTCGAATTCACCTAACGATTTGTTAGGGTTTGGTGACAATTCGGCACTATCCTATTCAAATTGGTTCGCCACCGGTAATAGCGAATTCAAAGTAGTGTCCGAAAACAAAATATTCAGGTGGTTATGTATGTATGCACCTGTACATACATAGACGAGGAATGCCTCGTTGTCTCCCCCAAGATTAAAGATACCGGCGGTTTTCGGATTCGAGCGATTACTAGTCCGGATCATAGTCGGAGTTGTCGCTATATCGTTCTCCGCGATTTTCAATACAAGGAGGGCATCATGGGTTGTCAGTTGCCAATTGCCGACGCCATCTGTAGAAAACAACGGCAAATGCTTGTTGCATGCATACAAAAATGCACAGTTGATATCATCAATGTCCCGTATTGTAGGTACACCCATATGTCCTATACTTGAGCGATATATCACAGATATGGACAACTGACGTATTGCAACCACCCAATAGGAAAACACCTGTTACTTTTTTTTTTTTTTCCCACTACCTATTCTCATTTGAGTAGTTTCTTTTGTTTTGTTTTCCCGCTCTTGGTGTGAACATTGAGTTCCTTACTTTTTCCACCACCAGGGCACAATTGAACGTACAGTACTAGTCAACTGTATACTTTTCTCATTGGTACCGTCTAGTACAATTACAGTGTAATCCCGCACCAAAAATACTTGACCACGTGTACCGCTGTGAATGAAGGGAGTGTTAGTTGGCGTCATAGGAGGGGTGTGCACATAATGCATGGGTTGAGTCGGATGTGGAGCCGCCAGTTAACCCATGACACTGTGTGATTTCCCCCACCCGCACGTCACTTCACAATGGACGTTTACCTTGAATGACAGCACCGTGTACAAACTGTGTTGGAATTTTTGCTCGTTTTGATATCACGAAAGCCAACTCTTCTTCCTAAAAACCTCGTCTGCATAGAGAATCAAGTTTTGGGATATCTAGATCACAAGACATGCTACAAATTTCTGGAGTAATTTGTTTGTTCTCTAAAGACTTGTATATTACGGTACGACTAGGGAAAACTGTTTTCTCCAGTATTTGCACAATGTCTCACCGTCTCTGACATTTCCTAAATGACAACTTACACGCTCTTACATGTAAATCCAGTCACACGACTAACCCTACAATGAAATCTCCATGAATCGTCGAAGAGCTATGGGAAACTCGTCCAATCGTGTCCAACCCAACCTAACTACAACGTTCTGACTGCAGAGTGTCATCCTGTCGCCTCTAACCCCCACCCACGAGCCGTCTGTTCGAACACTGATTACGGTGTCACTACCAAGCGGTAAAGCCTTAAGATTTGGGGAACCACGCCAACCCAAAGACGAACTAATGCATCCCACGCACGCAGAGACCAGGAGGTATACATACGCCATTCACAAGATACCGCAGCGGAGTGCGGAAAGTTGAGACGGACAGTCGGAAGAGGCAGAATCTTCCGTCGGGACTGATGGCTTACTGGAAATCAGCCAGGATACCATGCACGTGTTATGTACAACAGCATACAGAAGTACATATGTGATTTGAGAAGTCTTAGAACAATGTGATTGTGATCATAGACTTGTTGGTCGGAAGCGTAGGACGACCTTGCTACGGGAAGAGGTGCGGGATCCACTTGTTACTGACTGACAATAGTGAACGTGCCGAGTGGGGCGGTTCAAGTGATAGACCGTCTCTGTTTTGGAAACCACGTAGAAGCCTTATTGGAGAAGTGTATGCGGCAAGATATCTCAAAGCTAGATTTGAATCATACGAGGCTCAATTAGTTTGGTACCTGATTCAGGGCGCCATTGACGTGTTAGCTTTTTACTAGTGTAACCGCATTAACCTGCCAAATGATAACACTAAGTGGGCACTGGGAATAACACACTACAAGTCGATATTACGTCCAACTATGTCCAACGCATTATACACCAATCCGAAGCGAACAAGATCGTGTGGCGGGCACTACGTTGGAGATAGTTTACTAGCCATCGTAGTTCAAGCCCGCCCCTCCCCCGCCGCTCATGTGGTCACAACAGAGGCGAGAACTAGGGCCTACTTCAAGTCAAGGCTGGCTGCAAAAACCCCAGGCCTAGCAAAATAGCCCCGAGCCTGGCCCAATTCTGTTGTCGTCATTGAGTAGCAAGAGCAGGTCCTAGCATACGGCGGGTCTTTTTTTTTTTTTTTACAAGCCAGCCTTGCTACTCTCGTGCCCTCATGCTCATGTGTGTCTGTCAGTCTGGGACGTTATGGAAGATTTTGAAAGGGGCAGGTGATTGGCCAGTTGTTAGCAGCCTCGGCGGTGGTTCCTAAAATGGACGCTGGTACAGAAAAGCACAGGGTCGTTGGGCCCCTCCCAGGCCCGTTTTAGTGGACCTTCATAGCGCCTAAGAAAAGAAAATTCGCGGAGCCGAAGAGCGACGTCAGGTAAAAGTAAAAGCACGAAAGCTGTGGGTAGTAGTATGGATTACTAGCCGATAGCGAGCAGCGCGCCAGGACCACCGAACCCACTGTAACGCTATAAGATTTGGCTGTTGCTAATAGCATTTACAAAAATTCCACCCGCCGCCTAATGCAAGTTTGTTGTTTTTTGGCATTCCATTGGCACTACTGGGGGAGGGGGCACCTGTAGAACACTTGGGCCATGTTTGCGGATCTCTACGATAACGTCGCTGGGTGTGGTGCTCGCTCTAAGTAGCAGGCCAAAAAAGAAAATGAGAGAAGAAGGAGACAAGGCTAGGCACTAAGAAACCGCCGGCTGTCTATTCCCGATCGTAAGCAAGACCAGTTTACGGGCTATTTCGCAAACAATGGGATGCCGGAGATACACCGGACGTCTTTGGGTTTTGTTGTTGTTGCAGCAGGCGATGCGATGTAGGAAAAGGAGGCAGGGAGGACACGATTATCCGGGTGTAAGACGCCCCTGGGCACTCCCGAAGGCCAACTTGTACACGTACAGATGTATGTACATACAATACATATGTAGAAGGATAAGAGAAAAAGTACGGGACCCATGGGATATGCGAGCCAGAGCGGTGACTTACTGCGTGTACAAGTCCGGTCTGATCCCGCCGCCTCAAAGGGCGGCGTTGGCTGCTGATTCTCATTTCACCATCGGCTTGGTACTCACGAAACAACGGCCGGCTTTTCGCACAATTTACAAATTAGAACCGACCAACCTCTCTTTCTCTTCAGGACGTCGTACATACACACACTGTCCGCAGGTACATACATACAGTAGATACGCGCGCCTTCTCTCCCTTTCACCCTTCTACAAAGCTTCATCCGTTGCCAAGACGGCCTTTTGACGGTTTCTGCTCATGTTCGTTTGCTGGCCTTGGTATCTAATGTGGTGGTGAGGGCTCGTACAGTGTTTGTCAGTCTGTGGAACAACTGCTTCATTCACTCCCCCTTTGGCTTTTGGGGGGACACCAAACAACGCAGGGCAGACAGACGGGTCCCTCCACCCGCCTCCAAGATATTCCCACTTGATGATTTGAATGAAAAGGCGGCGCCTATATAGGTCGCATCGGAAGATAAAGAATGCATATATACACTTTGTCCATCGTCTGAGAGAGAGACATACATCATAGACGTCCGTTCGGGTGATTACTTTGTCGCCAGCCACCAAGGGACGCCCCAAACTTTGACGCCACACACAGCCCTTTACAGCAGTGAACTCTTGTGTCATATAACATCTTGGCATTAGAATCTTGGCGATCACAACCACAAATTCCTGTGTCTACCCACGACTTGCCAAGATCCAAGCCAAGAGGCCAAATTGTCAACCACCGCTCCCTTTTGTGTATATCGCTGTCTCCATGGTTTTTCAATGGTCTTGTAATCATGGTCCACAAACCTTGGCTCTGTACCTAGCCAAGCCGATGGCGTCCCTCGGGCTTGGCGGAGTGCCTAGCGGAGGCGGTTTTCTGAAGGGCCGATGTGAAGACGTCCTTGGCCAGGGTTTGGTATGTCTGCGAGGCGGGTTTATGTTTTGTTATGGAAATGTAAGCTCTACGGCTTTGTAGGGGCCACGGACGCGGCTAATGCACCATGACAGCCATGTCTGGAAACCCGTCAAGCTGCAAGGTGATTGGGATCCTTGTTTATGTCTGTCAGACGGGGAAATGCATATAGAGTGTACACATGTGTTGAATTCCTTTGTATGGATTTTGGCAAAGAGTGTTTACCGTATAGATGTATTTTGAATAGGGGCTTTACACTTGACGTCGTACTTTACCATGTAGAGTTGCATTTGATAGAACAAATTCGGATCGTTAAGCAAGGAAGTGGTCATTGTTAGGGTTACAATGGAGCGGAAATGTGACGTTGCTTATCACAGACCAATTCCGTTTCCGACGAACCAATCGGCGTTACCTTTGGTTCCTTATGAAATCGATCCGGTATACGAATACATGATGTTGAAGTACATACACAAAGATGCATGTGTATATACATACAAATGTAATAATGTCGGTACATCAACGGATGAGCGGGTTTACATCCGAGGCATGCGGGTCTTCAATAGAATGGGGGTTGAAGACGTTGTTTCAGGGTTAACCAAGATATAGATTTCCCGTGGTTTGTCCGAATTTCTGGCAGTTAATCGGAAATGGACAGGTGCTTGGTGACTTTGATACAAAGTCCATGTGTAGACAAACAACGTACCGAATGACGTAGATCTAAAAAGGAAGGGGTCATCTTATTTACACCGACACCTGCCCAGATGAGGCGAACAACATCAAAGATCACTTCCCTGGGGCAAAATGGCGAAATGTGACGCTTTGAAGGGGCGGGAAAAAAAACCCCAAAGAGCGCGGAGATGAGGGTGGGTGTCAGTCGGGGTTGTGTACTCCGGTAATGACGATGATGACCGAGGCCGCTGTTATGTGGGAAAAGAAAAAAAGCATGCGCCAATTTGACTATATCACAACCGTCTATTTCCTAGTTGATCAGCTTCCGGGAAGGACCGATGATGGAAGGAGTAATGTGAAATTCAGGGTTATGATTGGCGGAGGAGAGGACCCATTTTTATGATGCATTTAGGTCGGTGAGCGTGATTACGCGACTTCATAGAGCAATCGATTTACAGAGCATGCATAGATAACGAACGAGTGGTAGGTAGTGTATACGTTGCTAGACAAAAAAAAAACAAAACTCACGAGAAAACAGACTAAGGCAGTGAAACGAAGGAAAGCACAAGCGCGTCTGAACTTGTGGACATGGAGAAGCAGTAGCTTAGTTTTTTTTTTTCTCTCTCTGTATCAAGGATTACAACGGATTCCGACATTTTTATTGATTTGTTGCTGATTGTTTGGTTGGTTAGTCCTCGGCATTGCATGTCGTATCGCCCTATGACGCCAGGCGGACCCGGAGAGGAACCGGCAAGTGGTTGGATTAACAGGCAATTCCGGTGGTGGACCGACTTGTCCCGATGGAGCTAAGACATCCTGAGCCTTGGTTTTTTTTTGGGGGGGGCAAGGCTATTACAAGTGTTGATGGTGGTGGGTTGAGATGTGTACGACATGTTGTACGCTTTCATGAGAAGGTCAAGATGATCACATGGACTTGGAAAGTCTAGCCAAGAGATATGACGAGAGTACTGGGAATTTGACAGGGTGAAGGGAAAAAGTGCCTGTAGACTTGTGACGTAATGGACCTTTCTTGTTTATAACAGGCTGTTGTCGGTGTCGGTTCAGGGCTAATAACAAGGATTGGGTTGAAGGTTTACCCTCTCACTAACAAAGTTGCTGTGAAAGTGACTTGATAGACAGGGTTTCAGGGTTTGCATGAATGAATAAATCGGGGTGGCTGGTCCCGGTGGGTAAGGGGAGTTTGTTTTTGTTTTCTCAATATGGGTGCATAAGTTGACGTTGGTAGAGAGTCCAAGTTGATTCTGTAGAATGGTGTGAGTTATTTAACGTGACAGTAGCCAAGATTGGAGAGTTATACAGAGATAAAACTGTTTAGTTAGTGTATAGTCTTGGCCGGTACCTTATCGGCAACCATCAACTTGTAGTGTCCATTCAGCTCCAATTAACAGAGTCTACACACATACAGACACAATCATTCACAGGTACAGTTTACCAGAGACCTATAACCAAAATCAGACCTAAAGAATATCAAATGTGGAATAGGGTGTGTCGATAACATGGCGGTCCCGTCAACAACCCAGTGCGAGCTTGTAGTTACCATCATCCCTACCCAAAATGCCTGCTTGTTTTCTCAATTCTATTCCTTTTTGGATGTATCGCGGGGGCCTTGTCCTAGCTTGGGTTGAGTTGATGTGGAGTTGAGATATCAAAGTTCATGGTGGACCAGGGAACACAATCGAAGTAAAGAAGGAAAACACAGAGAGAGAGAGAGAGAGGGAAATAACTACTTCTGTTGTATTGGGTAGAAGTATAGTGTCTTTAGGTTGGAGTGATTGTGGAGAGGCTCTATATGTTAGGCTTGAAGGGCTTGAAAAGTTGGATTGTAGGAAGGAAAAAGGAATCTGAAGGAGACAGGCACAAGGGACGCTTCTGTATTTTTGGTTGAGAGGGATTGTGGACGGGAAAACAGAAGACGACTCTTGGTTCCACCGCCTTTGTTGGCCTTTGTCGAGGAAACTTTGTACTTGCATACAGTTTGAGTTTGAACCATGATGAAGAATGACCAGCTGGATAACCGCGTCCTTGAGAAAGAAAGAAAATGTACAACACGCTATGGTAATTGGTTCGTCTTGGCATCTTGAGGCTGCATATCACATGGGTGACCATCTGCCGCTTAAAATACTACACTGACCGCTCCTCAAAGGCCAAAGGAAAACGGGCAAGAATGGCCGATATGTTTTTTGGAGGTACCGACGTTCCGGTCCATCAAGGCTAAGTTGTTTTCCCCCGCTTCCTTGGGGTCCCGTCTTTGGATGATATCTCATGCATCGGAGCCCAATCTGCACAAAGCGAAGTTGACTACTGCAAGAGACAGGAGATGAATGAATCCATAGGTGGCATGGCATGGTATGGGGTTTAATAGCTGCCGGATAATGTAGAGATGACGTTGAGAGTGTCTGACAAGATGGAGTGGCTTCCGTCTGACGGGTAAGACTTGTCATTACAACGTCCGTCTTATTAGGTAGAATGGTGTATGTTGAGTGGAGCTGCGGGAAGGACTAGGGAGAGGAGATGCTACAGATGAAGTGCATACATATGTACATGCCACATACGAGATATACGTTGGTACTGTGTGTATGTATGTACATATGTAGCTGGATCATTCAGGAAACCATTACAAGCTCATCAAGACGGAAGCATTCCACCGGGACAAGAACCCTTCAAAATAGAGGGGCAACCTTGAGCGGGGTGAATAAGACCGTGGGTTAGGTAAGAAGGACGGACTCGTTGCTGCAAACAATCAAGTCAGGCGAGTCCTTTACAAAGGTTGACCGGCATCAATGTCTGCAAATGACCTAATCTGGCTTGGGGAGTTTAAAAACAACAACACGTATGTATCAAGACAAGGCATGTACATACATATGTAAATGCACTCCACGATTTAGGATTTCCAGGCCCGGTTTGTCTATTTGCCACCCCATGTCGGTTCGAGGGAGACGAGATGCACATGGTGTTTTAGAAACTACACACGTCAGCGTAGAACCCAACATCGTGTGATTTCGCCGTGGTGGTGTATGTACACACACACAATAGCCATCCTGAAGAATCGAAGTCTTGATGTCACATTTGGCGGCTTCGTGGGAATCTGCTTGCGACAGGGGGATTTTTATGGAATATTGTTCCTCCTTGATTCACTGTCACAATACACCCCCCCCTTGTGATGGATCTAGAAGCATGGGCAAGATGTATTCCCTCTGCCAGACCGCATATATCGGGCACAAGCTTGCGACGCTGTAGAGTACATATGTGTGTTGATTCATTGGCGTGGGAAAGGGCTTTGATATTGAGAATACTATCGGGTATAGCGATCGAGCATATACGTAGAAAGGCAATTACGCTGACTAGGTTAATGACGTTTACCAAAAAGGACATCACCAACCACAACCACCTTCTAAAATGAAAGCTGAACTAAGAACGCCTGATTCTCCCAAACATGTGGCGAAAAAAAAATCATACATACATACACACACCAATTTTTTTTTTCTTTCGTCAATGTCCATGCAAGTATGCTGCATCATGCAGGATTCTCTACGACGCTGGAGGGAAGAATAAAAAGTCGAGAACCTGGCTGGGTTGGGTAGTTGCTGGTTGGGTGGTTTACACCGACACTCCTTCCCATGCAATGGCGGGGTCGAGATAGACTAGGTTTCGCGGCTTTGATGGGGCACAGTGTCCGTATTTTTGGATTGATATTTGGATATGAAGTTGACGGTTTGATGATGGGTGTTGTAGTGAATTGTGTGTATGTACACTTGTATGTACATACACTTCTATATTCACATGTCTGGACACAAAGCCCAAGTGAGGGGTTGGTAGTATATCGTCTATGCGTACATATACAAACATACATATGTACATATGTCCATACATATGTATCTATAATGCATGGTCATGTTTACCGACCATACTGCACAGACCGGGCTACTCAACGACGTAAACGAGCCGTATACTTTGCAACTTCTTCTCATCCTGTATTCTAAACTACGCCCAAGTGTTCAACTTCACAAGAGACACACTGTCTAGTTCATCAAGGACACGGCACATGATAAATGGGAATACTATATGCAAGAATGAGCCTTTAGTGGGACTAGACCAATCCCGAATGACCTCCATGCTTAAGTCGGCGGGGCACAAGAGCCTATGAAGTCATGAATAACCGCTTGACAACCGTGGTTTATACAGTGGCCAGTGCTTATGCATGGCAGGAGGGAGGCAGGGTCTTTGTTATACGTGAGCTGAAGTTTTTACATGCGTGTACAATAGCCAAATATGTATGTAACAATCTTGGATGTTAACCGTCAGTGTAGAGATCCCATTAACACCTACCTTAGGTAAACATCCAGTTCACCATTCGCTGAACGCTCCAATCCAGCCTCTAAACATATGTACATACAGTTCTCCTACCCAGCCAACACCAAAGTCCCATCAATGTTTCCGTCTGTTCTCCAAAAACCACACACAGCGTCAAAACGACATACCGCTCAGATGCTATAATGATCTGACCATCCGTGACCTGGCCAATCGCTCTAGAGAGACAACCGATTGTCCAACCTGCTGATCGTGCTAGTGCGGTAGGACCGTTTGGAAAGAGATCCGGAAAGCTTAGACGGCTGTGAAACGCCCTGTTGGACGCGGCTAACTTGGCTGACATACGAATACTGTATGTATGTATGTATGTATGTACATACGTGGCTTCCGGGTGGATGTAGAGGATATCGTGTGTTGGGCAGGGCTACTTTTGGTGATATTGAGTCTGTATGAGTTGAAAGGTCGTTTTGGAAGAGTATATACATACATACATACACGGTAGAAAATCTCATGTAAGCTACGGTCAACCTCGTCAAAATGACATCGCCAAACAACCACCCAACGCCAGGCTCGAGCGGCGAACCAACATATGTGCACGCATACAAACTAACTGACCTCAAGCTGACGTCCCTTCCCTCCCAACCTGGCCGGTGCGGTTACTAGACACATGTGATTGCGGAAATTGAACCACCAGGCCGCGTCTCCTGGGCGGAATCAAGCGGCTGGATCAATGAAAGAGGGTTATCCATCCTTAGGGTCATTTACACACCAGATTACAGGACTTGAGTGGCGGGTTTCAATGCGACGAATCGGTTGTTTTCTTGTTACTGGATTTGGATTGGATGGCGAGGCGTCGCCATGGAGAAAACATCATCTGTTTGGGGTAGAGGCTGGTCATTGAATATGGGGTACTTTCGGAAGATTCTCGGCCACTTGGAGATTCTGGTTGTCGATGTATCATCTGCCATGTATCCGGTACAGCTGAGACTTAATATCCAAATACACACACACACACCAGATTCCAGACCGAGACAAAAGACACCCGGCCAAGTAACCAAAAGAGCCGCACCCAGGGTCCTTGCACTAATGCAGTGTCAAGACACGACATATGCTTATTCCCGGGGGTCCGTTATATCCCAAGTAGAAAATACCACACAATACAATGTAGCTAGAAGCCTCTTCAAGGGAGCCACCGTTCGGTCTTGCTACAAGTGACTGTTCCCGCTTATCCCCCACTTGGTGTACATACATACAAAGTGGCGGGCAGGGCTGGTTTTCTCTATTGGGCGGTCGGCGTTATTGGTGACGGATTGTTCATTTGATATTCTAGTCACGCACTTTGTTTCCCAAGTTGGAAAATCCGCTTGTGATACTTGCTGTTTAGGTTAGACCATGCCTGGTACACGGGGATAATCGGGAGCGGCGGCTATGTGTATGTACATATGTTACATACGCATGTAAACACGAGCCGACGGAAACAAAATGAGGCTCATTGTGAGATGAGCGAATAAGTCGGGGATAACTGGAGCCTGTGGAACATTTTTCTTTGATTCTTCGTGATCCGACCGCCTTTTACACCCTTACCTCGTGGCTGCATGTGTAAATCACGCATGTCTACAACTTGGTGATATTTCCCGTAAGATTGTCTAGAAAATGCATGTTTATCCTTTCATATGGCCATGACTAAAGAGTTAAGCCCGCTTATTGTTTCTACAAATCGCCAAGACTCGTCATCTGGTTTGGCGTTTATCAACGCTGTATTTGTAGTACTCATAGTAAGAAACTCAACCACTCCTAAAAACTCTCACATTACGTCATTGTAGCCAACCCTGTCAATAACCCTAGTTCCGGAAGATAGTTCGCCGCCATGGGCGATCCTAATTACCAGCCTCGAAATTGGGAAAACCCGGTTGGTTGGAGGTGTTTCAAGTCGAGTAATATCCGGGATCTTTGTTTGTTTTCCAGCTACGACGAGCCGTCGGCCGTTGATTGTGACGTTAGATGTCGCCCATGGCCGACTCTCGTACGAGAAAATTGGCTTTCCTCCGAACCCTGTATAAGTACATAAGTGAACCATGGAGCGATGACGAAACGAACGAACGAGGAAGTCCTTGGAGAAGAAGAAGAAGAAGAAGAAGACCGGCCGTAAGTTATCGGCCCTTTGTAAACTACGCGGTGACAAGGTCCATGACTACAAACTTTGAGTTTCGACGACAAATAGCGCTGGAGTAAGACGGGTAAACAAATTTGCTCGGTGTCTAATTGGGTTGCTAGCTACGTGAATTGTACGAGAAACGCTAGAATCTCTAGGCGAATAAAAGGGATATAGGAACAAGAGGACTTGGCCGTTTGGTACCTGAAAACACTAGCGATGGCGTCTTGTCTAGTGGACCCGCCATCAACAAAATCAACCTGGAGCAGCGTCTATATACCGCCCAACGGAGCCGGGTATACGCGACACCTGCCAAACCATGCTAGATAAGACAACAACATCTTCATCCTGGATACTAAAAATCCCTCCGGATTTTTCGTGCCTTGAACTCCGGGGTCTCCACTAACCCAGTAAACAACAGAATCCTCGACAAAATCCTGTACAAAGTCGTTGTCTTATGTAGAACTAAGCTTACAACTAAATCCTCTTTGGTAGACTTCTTCCTTGGGTGTCCTGGGGAAGGAAATGTTCTCGGGCTGAATTGGTAGTTGTAAGCGCCGTTATTGGATGACCACATGGGAAAAGATGGGGTTCGTGGGTTATTGTATTTGGTACGGGGTAGCATTCAGTATGTGTACATAGTTGTCTAAGTCCCGCCAAGCTAGTGATTGACCGTATAGCCTTGGCAATGAATAGAAAAGAGTCTTTTCCTTGTCTATGGGCCTTTGGAGCAGAACATGATTACCGACGTCGTCTGTCTGCGTTTGGCGCTTGTTAGGCAAACATGGACTTTGGAAGGCCGAGCGGGGAGGTTGTTGTTAGTTTTCGAGAGAAAAGTGAGGATACAGGGCGAAGAAGGGAACAGGATGAGGGGCTCGATGCTTAGTGGAGTCTTTTTTTTTCTTTCGCCATCGTGGTTTATCTGGCCTTTCTTGTTGGTATATGTCTATAATGAGTTTGGCTTTGGATAGTTAGGACATGACGATGGCAAATCTAGAAACCTAGTGTCACGATGGCGAGGTTTACTCCTTCTCATGTGTCCTGTTGCCTCATCCTAAGGTAAAGTAACTACACCCCTCCATACATACAGCTCCGGCGGTGTCCCGGGGATACATATTCATGTGCGACCATCAACAAGTCACTCCAAATCCAAGGACAAGCGGACCTTTGTTAAAACGGCAGGCGGTGTACATATGTACCTTCATACAGATGGTCATCTGGAGAACCACCGGGGCCAGAAGAAAGCAGACAGTAAAGAGCACGGACCGGTGATACCCTTTTTCCTTCTTTGTAGAGGGGCAAGCCCTGTTTTTGAAGAAGGGTTTTTTGTTGTCTACTTTTCGTCATTGGATTGACTGGGTTTGTTGATGTTGATGGTGACGGGTTTGGAGGTAAAGGCGGTCAGATTTAGGTTGTCATGGCGTATACACAACGAAGTGGAAGGTTTGATATCGTATGTAGATATACTTGATGTACGAGATATCAAAGCTTAGCTAGCTAGCTACATATGTACATACTGACCTGAACATCAAGCTGGTCCTGTCGTCTCACAGTGGCGCTTCCTTGCCAACCTCTTGACTTTGACAACGGGCAGGATAAGACAGATACTATCTCACCATGTGATCACCTCAGTCCCTCGCCACCACGATGCCTCCAACAGACCCATAACATCAGACACATCATAGACACCATCTCATCCTCAGTGACGTAAACCCAACCTACCCCTCAGCTACCCCATAATCCACTGTCCCGACGACCACTAACATCATCGCCGATCATCCAGAAACCTCCGCAATCCCAAGACTCTCTCCACAAAACGACTCCCTGGTCTCCTCATCTCCCCACAATCCACCCCAACTATCAACTGGGGCCCCGCACTTCTCTCCGCCTCGCCAACGTCCTAGCGGCTCTCCGGAATAGCCCCCTCGTCCTTGAATAGCCATGACCAAACTCGATATATTCCTTCGCCAATGACTAGTTCTATGCAAACCGAGCATTATCACCATTTCTGTCTTGGCTTCCTACTTGCTAGTTTCATGGCTTTTTCTTTTCTTTCAGTCATTCGACTGCCGTCCGCGTGACCATGTCAAGTCCCGAAGGAGGCTCCGTTACCCGGAGAGCCGCTGTTTTCTCTTCCTTTTCGGCCCTTCCATGGGAAGTAACACCGTATTCAACAAGTTACAGATTCTGTAAAGAATCCATGATTCTTGGCCGCTTCCAGAACGAGAGGGACTCCTTAGTTACTGTCATGTCACCCACCCACCAATAGGACGTCGCTGGTTCCGGTCTCGCCATTGCTGTATGCACACACTATCCTCTGCCCTAAAACATCGGACATTTCGCTTCTACCACTTCCCACCGACCAATTCACAAGCTAACGGTGTCGCCCCTCCCCGTAAAGCGAACGCCGACCCTTCAATCATGTCTACCTGCTTCTTCAGGGCCCCCACTTCCATAACGTTGCAGTCCCTCTTTGGGATTATCAAGGCCTGGTAACTTTCCAAATTGGGCACCTGGGACCTTTTTCCCAGCCTCCTGAGTTCTGGTTGGTTGCATGGTCGCCCCAAAGCTTTTTTTCTACTTTTGCTTCCTTCTGGGTGCCGGGTTTTTTTTCTCGCTGTTGTGGTGGACCCTGGGCAATTTTGTCGCTATGATGGCCCACTAAAAAGAGGGATTTATAGAGGCTTTGAAGGTGGGCTTTTAGTGGACAGAGCGCCTGTATTTCGGAAATAGAACCAAGTGGGGAGGATAACCCATCTATTGGTGCAATTTGAGCTTTAGTGGGGAGAGAATCTCTCTCTCTCTGGAAAGGGCCGACTTGTTAGTGGGACCTGAAGCCTCGTTTAAGTGACTATCAGTAGCCAGTCAAACAAAAGTCATCGGCACCAAGTAATTTTCTAGCTTGCCGTTATCCGAGGATTAAGCTGGTCCTTCTTAGAAGTATAGGGCTTAAGCTGTTGAGTCGTTCGGGAGTTGACTACGGCTATATTGTAGTTGGCTCTTACATCATTCATGGCATTAAGTATCATGCTCTTTGGGTGGTTGTCATGAGTTACCTACCAACTTAGTTAGGAAGGAAGATGACATTCAAGGGAGACCCGCTGAGACCTAGGGAATAACCAGTTTCCGGGATTATAATTACCGCGGCTTGACAACCTATGTATAGAGGCAGTAAGATAGTAGCCATATGTTGTTGATATCCACAGTCTTGCCTTGCCTCTGTAGTTATTATCTCTTAGAGTGAACTTGTCTCTTGCCATTAATAGACACTTGATGCGTAGCGTTTCCGCAGTTCCAGTCCTCTTCCCTGACAGTGCACCAACGTTCAAGTTACAAGCATGTCAAAGTCGGAGTTGGGAACTCGTCTGTGAGACGGACTCGATAGATGCCGATGATGACTGCTCTCTACCCGGCGGGGTTCATCTAGTACCTGACTTATAAACTGGGAGAGACATGATCCACTATGCTTGTATTCTTTGGTTGTTGACTTTGGTGTATCTTGCCTTTAATGGACTTATACATAGGGGTTGCTGACTCCCGGTAGAGTCGGGGTTCGCTGGTGTTTCTCAGCCGGTATGTTGTCATAGGCTTGTAATCTGTATGTACTTCCGCCAGACTCACCGTATCTTCATAATCGTGTGTCTGTCCAAATGTTCATGATATCACTTGGAATATCACATCCAGTGGTTACCTTCTCGCCTCCTTACACTTACACTGACATACAGTCTCATTGCCACCAAACCACATCCTCTTGTCCCTATATGTCTTCTCCACAATCCAGTAGAACTCAGCACACCCCTCACAAAGTCCAGATCCAGTCACTTTCTACAAACCTAACCGCATCCCACCGCTCTTCTACTCACAATCTTTCTCATCCTGCCCCTGATCTAGCACAAGAACCCCTCGTCTGAAAGGGGTCCCGTCTAAGTAACAACCTTCTAGTAATACGTTACGTTCACACCCATCCACTGAGGGATCTTACTGCATTGTCCACGGGCGTGCCCGACAGCTTGGACGCTTTTCTAGTGGGTAGGCGGTGGGATCCTGTGATGCAGTGAATAGGGACTGGCGGAGATGGGATGGTGATAGTAACTGTATACATGAGCTACATGAGTGCTTACATATGTATGTGATTAAGACTACATCAGAGTGGTATCTACCTCATCGTGAGAACTTTTGAATCAAGACAGAACACTCCACAAACAGCCACCTTTCAACCTCGATCAACCGAATCTCGACAGACAAACTTACATAGACGACCACATCTCACAACACCCCCACTCCACGCAATTGCCAAACTCTATACAACCGGAATCCTCCAATCCCATCAGGCCGCCATCAAACTCTCCTTCTCACCGCACCTCCTCAATCACAAGCGAGCTCATTCATCATGTATGTCAATATCTGACTTTGGTACGATTGACACTCCCTGCGTGATACAACCTCAAGGTACAACCTCAAGGTACCACCTCAACAGACGACCTCTAACCCCCTTATACCCGCATCCGGGAATACGCACATGGAATGTAAACCGGACTGGATGGGCTGTGTGTGACTGTAAATGCCCTCGTTACCTGAATCAGGGTGATGGGTGGTGATCTGGAAGCCTTTGCTTTGCGAAGGTAACATATCCTTGAGAGTTGAGAGGTTATGTAATATTTAAGAGATGGATAGCTATTTTTGGGAGTTTTTGAATATGTTGGAATGTGTTGTCTTAGTCCTAGACTGCGTATTCCCATCTACATTGGATCATCGCGTAGCTTTTGATCACAGACGCCGAAATGTTGACTCTACTTGACAAACTATCAGATTTCATAGTCTACCGAGGTGACAGACCGTATACCACAACTCCAAAACTTCAACGACACCAGAAGTATATAAACCCCCAAAGATATGTATTCGTCGTAGTCATGATGGCAATGTTCATACATCTATACACGTGCCAACACCGAAGCGCCAGTCCTTGTATACCTTCACTGGACCATACATGACTGAAAAAAGCAACTCAAAAATCCATCAACCAACGAAATGATGAGCAAAGAACACATTTTCACTATATTATCACAGTCTAGTATCATGTATGTACAACTCGAATTGGAGTTCCTCAAGTTCAGATAACCATGTTACACAACAGTCAACCCGATGAAAAGACAAACCCTAAGATATCATAGCAGGTCACAATACTCGGCTTGAATAGTTGAAATGCGATAATTACTTGGTTTATGTAGTATCACTCAGTACAACAGCATCCCATTTTGGCTGTATGGGTCAAGATTCACCCGTGGATGATAACTTACAAAGAAAACAACAATACCCAGAGGAACAAATAGTCGACCACAAGACAGAGACCGACCGACTATTTTCTCGATTCATGCGTCTTAAGATCCCAGATTGAAAGTCCAACGTGCTAAACAGCACCATATCATGGCAAGTACTGATATCCAGAAGCACAGCGGGTCAAACCTTAACAATACACACCCTCAAGTTCGAATGAGCAGGAAAACCCTGTAGTCTCGCGCCATACAGACCGAAACTCTCAAGTACCGAGGGAGTCCACCCTACACATCCAATCAGAAGAAAGTCAAGTGTAACTACATCAGTGCAACTACATCACCCTCCATGAGACAAGGTCACACGAAAGGCAAGCCAAATACTCCAGATCCAAAAGTAAAAACTCCAAAAGATAACCCACTTTGCCGTGTCACTCAAACACACTAAAAGGATTATATGCCACCGTGACTCGATGTACATGTACTTTTTCTTCTACATGCCAAGACTTGGTGTTGTGTAAATTACACTCGTACATGACCATTGTAGCCTTAAAGGTCGGGGTACGGGTTATTGATGTCAAGATGGGACACCAACGACGCGGATACAAGTCCAAATGGGCGCTAGGTATAACCACCAGATCTAGTGTTCTACTGCCAAAGACCACAATACTCCAGAACATAGACCAAGAGCTCTTTGCACTTGAGCTACCATCGATAATACTACTACGCTTTCCTTCACTCAACCTACCATTATGTCAACCAAACAATCACAATCTATGCCCCCGCTAACCCAGAGACCTCTATGACACAACTATGAAAGTGAGTACCGCGTAAATCTATCTACATACTAATCCATCCAAACCTAGCTATAATTAGCATAGAGTCACCATTCAATACATCATCGTCGTTAAAAATGTGAATATAAACAATAACTACAAAGAATAATCCAGGCCATGAAATTAATTAGGCCTACGTGGGAAACATATAAATAAAACCCGCACAAAAACAGAAAACCGATATAAAACAAAACGACAGACCAAAGTAAACCGCAAAGGTTTGTGACGTTTGCAAGCTGCCGCAAGAGAGGGACATTAAACGCAGAACAATGTCAATAGACCAAGACAGCCCAAACCATCACAAACCAAGCGAGACATAGAAACGCTATATCAGCTTGGCTCATGTCATATCCCAAACCGAAAACGCCAACCGTCTAATGTTTAGCCGTGACAGAGTCTCCAGTCAGCTTCTCCACGTACGTCTTGGCCATGTCACCAACAGCAACCATGCAGATGGTCTGCCAGATACCAAGACCAATGCGAGGAGTAACACCCCGGTAAAGACCCTTAACACCGCTCGTCTTGTAAATATACTTGAACGTGTTACCAACCGTCATCTTCTTGGGGCGGTTGGGATCGTCCTTCTTGCTCTGCATCTCCACACGGATGACCTCGATGGGCTGGTTCCATGTCGAGAGGCCACCACCTACAGCAGCAGCGAGAATCTTTTCGGCAGCACCAAGCTTCTCGTGCTCGCCCTTACCCGTCACATTACGGATGCTCTGTTCAGCCAGACGACTGAACCCAAAGCGAGAACCCCAGTTGGTCATTTGACGGATCGCGACAGCGTTCACGCCCTTGTTGATACCCTTGATACCTTCTTTACGGTAGATCTCCATAAAGGTCTGGAAGGTAGTGGTAGGCTTCACGCCCGACGAAGCCATCTTGTGCTTCGTGATCTCGACCGTCTTCATGCAGGTGCAGAAACCCATGGTGGCATAGGCCTGTACAACACCACCAGCGATACCACCCGTGATACCAGCACCGAAGTTGTTGGCACCAGCAACCCGAGCATAGTACTCGGCTTCGGAAGCAACAAAAAGCAAGACAGCACCCTTGGTGGACGCTTCAATCCAAGCCCAGGGGATAAGGCCCTGGTAGACTATAGAACATCCAATGTTAGCTTTGTTCCAATATTTCGAGACTATAAACGCGCACAAGATCGGTAATCCGTTACAACGAAATTAGTCCTGATATCATTGCTTCACGTGATCAAGAGCAAAGTGCCCCACTTCAAGCACGGAAGCCCGTTCAGGGTAAATTTAAGCGCCTTTATGCATGGGGTAAGCAAAATGTCCCCAACCAGTCCGGACAACACTTGTCACCAGGTACTGTAAAGTTGGAGAAAAGCTGAGTGGATGAATAATGCGCATGTGACAAAGCAATAATCCAGGGGTTGTATGAACTCTGGAGCCATTTATTTGGCGATTTTCCCGCCTAGCTTCAACTAGTCGGGTAAAATCGGCCTAGTGGCCCATTCATTCAACGGGAAGATCCGGAAGATATCTAAACTGTTGAGGTGGTGATGTGGCGTATAAAGAAATAAAGAATATGGAAAGAAACTTACAGCCAAGGAAACCGCCGCGAGACCAGATGCGGTTGAGCGAAGTCGCAAAAGTATCGCCACGGTGGGCAGCCATGGTCGTCTTGACGACTTCCAGAGGTTGACCGAGGGTAGTCACCTCGAACAGGTTGAGGCCGGCACCCAGGAGCAAGTTGGAAAACTTGACCGGCTTCTTCTCCAACGTGGGAGCGGAGACTTGGGCAGAAGCCGGCGGAGCAGTAGCGGCAAAGGCAACCATGATATGCGAGGTGTTATGTGGGAAGGGGCCCTGACCAAGGGAAGAGGGAGCTTCGTCGCAAAAGTGAAGGCGGGATTGGCGCAGTTTAAGAAGGCAAACAGACAGGAATCTGTTTAACCGGACGTGAAAGAGTTGGAGTTAACCACGAAAAAGTCGAGGAAGGTCGGTGGTCGAGAGAAGCAGGGCCTCGGTTCAACTTTTATAAAATGGCACGATGGTTGAAGTGACGCTGCTTGTGTGTCACTGCAGATGTGGGCTGAGAGATGCGTATTAGCACTAGGGACGTGTTAAAGGACACCACTGTCAAGCTTGGCGCGACGATTGTGGGGTAACAGTGAGCAGCGGTATAGAAAGCGAATATGAACGGAAATTGTAGAAAACACTATTTGCACGTAGCCAAGCGGGTTCGCAGAACATATGCACATAATTTTTGTCATTCTGTCCTTCTATTCCCCCACTGTTCGTGCAGCCAAACACCCCGCATACTTTGATATTCAATCCACAACCCGTGGTTGGTAAGATGCGGCTGCAGTGTGGTCGCAATTGGTTCACAAGGAAGTTAATGCACCAGTGCGTATTTCTGGGCTGCATAAGGTCCGATAGGCCAGTGGATGTATAAGTACAAGACAATATCAACCAACCAGCTGACGGTGAGTAAATGGGGACCCCGAAAGTCAATCGTAACATGAGGGATGTATAGAGCCGCTGCCAAATGTCCGTAATACACCGCAAACCCGCCACCTGACAGTCTTGACGGTGTCATCGAGACCAACATGAACACCCTAAAGGCGCGAATAGCGGGCCCTGTCTCAAGGGAACGGTAATTTGGGATAATACGGCACTTGCACGCGCACATGGTACAGCAAACCATGACATGGTGTGAGGGAGGATACTTGAATTGGAAGGGATATTCTTACCTTGAGCGATGGGCTTGTAGTGTTGGTATTTGGATAACAGAATCCAAGAAAGAACAATTGAATGAGTTACGTTGATGAATTGTTGTTGTCCAATTCAACCAGCGCTTGTGACAAGGTCTGGCTAGAAGCGGGCTGAGGTACAAGCAACTTAGGCGCAAAACGTAAAAGGCGGGTCTAAAACAACGACAGCTGCCAAATCTCAAATAAGCACGGCGAAACTGTCAATTGAATCTTAGCGGATGGCGATGGTGTTGATGGAAGAGGGAAAAAGTTTTCAAGAACAGAAGAGGGTCGGACAATCAAAATATACTACTGTTCGTCCTGATCTGAACAGGCAGTGGTAAGCGTAATGAGGCTTTGCGGGAAGGCACACAATCTACAGGCTGTATCTACATACGTATGTCATATGTATATGCACACACACGTTCTTTCGCAAAGCTGCCAAGAAGAATGAAGCCCGGGTTCTCAGGCTGGTCCAGATATAGTGGACACCAACTACGATTCCCTTATGGGTAAAAGCGGAACACGGTACATACATGGCTACATGTGTACGAACCTGTCCAATTACCAGGATGCGCTATAGCATGTGCGTGAAGTCCGGGGAAGCTTCGTAGAGACGCAGGAGTTACTAACGGCGGCATTGCAGATTGGGGATTTACAAAGGCGGTGTATACGTAAAACATACCGATTGAAATTTGTATAGCGTCTTTATTACAGAGGTCATTGACTGTGTAAGACATGGCTGGTGTTTCGGGCGCTTCACACCAGTATAGATCTTCAGACCGCCGGAACACCCATCTACTTGAAGTCTATGTACGTTGAATCTCCTGAGCGGAGCATACACAAATGTACCACATGTTTCTCCAATTCTTCAAAGTGTATTCTCCAAAGATTCCGATCCGCATCTTCCGTGCACAACTTCGTGATACTACATGGCTGTGCATGTGAAAGTGTACATACTTTTTCCATTTCTTAGCGAAACGCTCGATACGAGGAAACTCCAGCCGCAACCCCTCCTGCTCGAGGTAAACGACGCCATGGCCGTCCATTTACTACAAACGAATATCCACTGCATGTGCCAGAAAAAGAGCCTCAAAACACCTCACCGCCTTCGACTACAACGTCGTCATATCTCGCATCATTGCTGCCTCGTCGATGACCGTCCAGCCAAGAAATGTTAACGCCATCGCGAATCAATTAAACCCACCTTGTTCGCCCGTGCGACACCACCTTCCTCGTTCGTTCTAAAGCTATGTGTGTACCCGTCAATCTTTAACGCCCATGACGAACCCGAATAGTGTCCCTGTAATTTATTGTTGAAAGCCCAACAATCAGCATCCTTTGCATCCTACACGGCATAAGAGCGGGAGCCGCTATAGATTCATCATTGACAGTAAGGGCTCTTGCAAGACCGTGATTTAAGAAAAAGTGTAAAAAGCATCTTCCAAAACACGTGCGGTACATGGAAGTTGAGGCTCTAACTCGGTCCCGCTCATTTGTGATAGATATGCATCTAACTGTATGTGTACACAGAGGTATAGTTGAGTATCCAGATTGAATGGAAGAACAAAGTTCTCTGCATTCATTTATCTTCACGGTAGCAACTATCTGTATCAAAAGGAATACCGTGCTTTTTAAGGTGTCATCATGACAAATGGATATACATATACAATGCCGGATGTTCGGATCGGACCCGGGTTTGTGATAGTTAAAGATACCCCTAGTTCTGCGGACATAACAAGACCCTAAATACCAACCCTCTATCATCAGCCCCACGTGGTTCTCCCACATTGCTATTAGGGTATCAAATATATTTTACCACCCAAACCCGAGTATCACATTTATTTAGGGTCATGTAAACCTATCCGACGTCGGCGATCAATGGTCCACCCCACCTCCCCATCCACGAGAATCCCCAAACTTCCTACCCACCACCCGATCAACTACATACAATGACAAAAGGTCCAAGCTCCCAAACAATATTTTGTCTTCGGATTTCCCCTCCGACACGAACCTCACCAAAGTTACCCAAAAAAAAAAGTCAGAAAGGGGTGGGAGGGTGTCTGTATCGAACAATGTTCGTTGTTCTTCACTGCTGACATCCCACATGAGCCGTGCACCGACTAGACTGGATGGGCCGGCAACAGGGCAGAAACGAAGATGGGAAATTTGTGAGCGCGGTCGCTGGTGGGCATCGCTCTGACGTTGCGGCTTATGCAGGCTATTTGCGCCTATCATCGCAGATTATAGATATTGACATGGTAATCCAGGTCTACTCGCGAGTGACGTTGATGATGATATCGAAACCTTAGAGTGAAGTCTTTATACATGAAAGAGTTAGAAACGTACGGATACAATTTTGTATTAACTAGATATTGTTGTTAATACTGTATAGTTGTGGACCTCTAACCAAAATGTTGTATATACATACATACGTGCCATGACACTTCACAAATGCAGCCAAGACCTACCCGGCGCTATCACGTAACATAAACAATCCAAACGACCCATCATGGAACCCGGATGCATGATACAATAGACAACGGAAGTCCGTGTCCGGAGATAGTGAAGTAGCTCCCGCGGAAAATTACCCAATCGAGTACACATCGTCATGTGTACATGCATACATACACACAACAACAATGATAACCACCGGATTACAGCCCATACAGAAGAGATACAAGATATGAAGGAGAATATGGATTTTAATATCCCAATGAACAATGGCTAAAACAAGAAAATACAAAAGACCAAACAAGAAACAGCAATACCGGACATGGTAAACAACAAACGCTCAAACAGGACTGGGAACCGCGTTCTCTACCGTTGGCGACGTCGAAACGTGAGTCTCGACTCGAGTCATGGACAAGAGTAGGATTATAGGCCGCCAGACGAGGTCCAGAGTCATCAAAATGACTAAACCAATCGACATAGGCAAAGAGCCCATATTCCGGTCCATAACACCGCAATAGACATTGCTGCCTGGAACCGCCGTGGTGTTGATCGGTTGGTAGAGGGTGTTTTAGAAGGTGATTATTTTTATGGAACGTCGTCAACATGACGCCCGTCGTCGCTCCGATATTCCAAAATCATACACAACGGGCCCCGAGGATGGCGGTCGGGTTGGGAAGGATATTAATCGCACGTCTGACTGCAGGTCAAATCGCACGATGGGCGTGTGAAAGAGGAAGGGCAATGCCGGCGCCCAGCACGAGATAAGAACCGGTTATGCGTCATGGCGAGATTTACAGCTTCTTAACGATCTGGGCCCACTTCTCGGTCGAGAAAGACTTGGGACTGTAGAGAAAAGGATAAGTTAGTATGCGATGTCGGCGAATAACAGTGTGTAAATGACCGTTTAGGTAATCGACAAGGATGCCCATTTCCAGGCCATGACATGTCAGGCCGGTTATGCGCAATCCAGTCAGAATTTAAAACTTACCGCTCAATGGGGGCACCGATGGCACGATCAGTGATCAACTGAGGAAGAACACCAATGGCACGCGACACACCGAAGAGGACAGTGTAGAAGCTGGCCTCAGTCAGGCCGTAGTGCTGTAGGAGGACGCCGGAGTGGGCGTCAACGTTGGGGAAGGGGTTCTTGGTCTTTCCGTGCTCAGTCAGGACACCAGGGGCAATCTTGTAGACCTGGCTAACAAGCTTGAACATGGGGTCATCGGGGAGGTGCTCCTGGGCAAAGGTGCGCTGAGCACTGTAGCGAGGGTCGGTCTTGCGGAGAACGGCGTGACCGTAGCCGGGAACAACACGACCAGAGTTCAGGGTATCCCAAAGGTACTTGGTGATGTTGGCGTCAGAAAGATCGTCACCGACAATCTTCTTCATCTCAGTGAGCCAAAGAAGAACTTCCTGGTTGGCCAGACCGTGAAGGGGACCGGCCAAACCGTTCAGACCGGCAGAGAGAGACAGGAAAGGCGAAGAAAGGGCCGAACCGACCAGGTGAGTGGTGTGAGCAGAAACGTTACCACCCTCGTGGTCAGTGTGGATAGTAAGGTAGAGACGGAGGAGCTCAATGAAGCTCTGGTTGCTGGCGAAGCCAAGCTGGTTGGCAAAGTTCCAGGCGTAATCCTTGTCGGCCTCAACAGCGGCGACCTTGCCGCCCTTGAAGACGTTCTGGTAAATGCGCGATGCAATGGTAGGGAGCTTGGCAATGAGATCCATGGAGTCCTCGTAGGTGTACTTCCAGTACTCCTTCTTGTGAACACCACTGGCGTAGGCCTTGGCGAAGGCAGAGTTGTGCTCAAGAGCGGCAACAGCAATGGTAAGCTGAGCCATTGGGTGCAGGTCGTTGGGGCAGTGGTCGATCAGGTCCTCAACGAACTTGGGAATAGCAGCACGCGAGGCCCAGTCGGCCGAAAGGTCACGAACTTGTTGCTCAGTAGGAACCTCGCCAGTAAGCAGAAGCCAGAAGATACCCTCAGGGAGGGGCTCCTTGCCACCGGGGGCCTTGGGGAGGAGAGCCTGGCACTCGGGAATGGTCTTTCCGCGGAAGCGAATACCCTCATCGGCATCCAGTACGGAACCTTCCCAGACAAGGCACTTTACACCACGGGCACCACCGTAAACCTGGTCAAGAGTGACCTCACCGACGACCTTGTGGCCGTGATCCCTACAAGTTAATAATGGTTAGAATGGTTGTCGTGGTGTGAAAATTTATCTTGCGGTGGTCACTCACTTGCGAAGAGCCTTGACCTGCTCGAGCTTCTCGGGCAGGAGCTCAGCAAAGCGGTCCTTGAGGGTCTGTAGATTATATCATCATGGTTAGCAATCCGTTCATCTCGAGATGCCAATATAAAAGAATACAACATACCTGAGTCTTGGCCGAGTAGAAACGGGCGGCAGAGAAAGAGGTGGCTCTGAAGGCAGAGCCGCGAACCGAAGTCCGCAAAGCAGAGGAGCTCAACCGCGCAACGGAGGCCATTGTTTGTGTGTGTGTGTGTGTGTGAAGGAGATATGTCTAGATGGAAGAAAGAAAGTCTATCGTATGAGAAGATGTCCACAAGACAAGTATAAAAGAGTGGTGACAAATGGATGAAGGAGGCAAAAGGAAAGAAAAGAAAAGAAAGATAGAGGAGAAATGGAGTCGTTTTGAATAACAGTTAGACGGGAGCACCTATACAAGGGGAGAACCCCGCCAGATTCCCAAGTAGGCAAGTACACGGGTTGGGACAGTAGGGTGAGAAGCCGAAAGCAGAGTCAGGCGCGGTTTGTCCGTCATTATTTTATTGCTGTGAAGGCGAGTGCTTCGGGGGTGGAGTGCTAGCGAGCTGGCAATGACGGGATGTTGGCCATTGGAATGGATTCCGGGGGGTAGCTTCTTGCTTTCTGTTTTATTTTTTTGCAGGCGCGGGTCAGCTTGTGTCCCACACCCACCCCTACATCTTATTCTTACTGCACCCCTCCATGGGTCAATTGGTTCTGACGGGTTCCTTAACCGGGGGAAGCTGTTGGAGTTCATCGATTAAGAAAAAAGCTTCTGAATTGATCTACGGCTTGGCTTTCGTCAATATGACGTGCTGTGTGAACAAAAAGGTTCAAATAGGGTATAACACATTCAGTTGTCTCAAATCGAGGTAGTCCTCTCCTTTGTGCTAGAACAACAGTCATGTGCACTCCACGAGACAGCATAATACATACGTTGTATGTATGTACCTGCTGAATTGGATAATGATCCGCTAGAGCTCTGTTGCTCCCTTTGTCAGCATGAGCACACGTAACTTTGAGAATTCAACGTTGGGTCACAGCAACCATATGAAATGCAAGTTCGCTGGATGGGAATAAATAGTAATTGCCGGTTGTCTGAATATCGGTAGACCTCGTGTTTTCACACCCTTTTGATATATTGATACTGAGACACGCCCCTCCTTTGACCCGCAGCCGAACGTCAACTTGTCGTTACCCCTCAAACCAGACCAATCCCATCGCAGACCAATCCAGGAACCATTTCCCGATATTTACAAATAGAAACAGACGCCATGACTTCGTGTACATGCACATCTGAACATGGCTTTTAACTTTTCCTGTTTTGAAAAGTTTGAAAATGTCCTCCGGTGGCTCAATACGGACATGTATCCAGGGACGTTGGAAGAAGGTGTTGGGGTAAAGGTCAGGCTGACATCAAAATTCACTGATTTATGCATGCTAACACACATGGATAGAGACTGTTGTCAGACAAACTTGTAATGGACACGTTGAACGCGTCTCGTCTCATTATGAATCTCACAGACTTCTCATACCACCTCAAGTCGTCTTTGGTACATCTACCTAGTACTTCACTTGGATACTGTCTCAAGGTAGTAAAACGACACATGAGCGCGCTGTTGGTAGGTTTCATTGGGCGCATCCTTCCATTGGGCGGACAGTAATGTGGTATGCGACGTCACTGACGAAGGACCGAGCCCGTTAATTGGCTAGCCCAGAACCTCAAGCCGTAAAAAATCCATGGCAAGAGCCCACCAGGTTCCACTTATAGGTCCCTTGTTGGAATCGGTCCACAGCCGCACATTGTTGGGCACCCCTGTGTGTCTTGCATTTCACACCTCTATTTACTACTCCGTCTTGAGGTCCGATGACTGAAGCAGAGCTTGGTGAAGACGACGACTTGCATCTGGCTTTCCGATGATTTGTTAGTGATTTTAGCAACAGTGTATACTGTAATCACTCTTGATGCTACTCAATCGGCCCCCACATATTAAGGGCAAGTTCCGTCATCAGAACCAAGCCCATTCAAAGACTGTGTCGTGAAAGCCACAGGTCACGCCCCCTCCCCTGCCAATGCGACACCGCATTTGGCCTTCCTCTGCAGGGTCTGCTCTTCTCCAACTTTTGTAGGCGGTTCCCCAGTTCGTCTACGCCCCCCGAGACGACTCCGTCCGCTTAATCGACGCCCGAGGCTCTCCAAGGCCAACTCGCCGAAATCCGTCGTCAGTCCGTACATGCTACCGTATGTAGGTCCGTTTGTAAACTGCGGCTCAATGTTGCATTTTTGCTCTTACGAGGGATTGTGACATTTTTTCCACGGGGTTTCTGTTGGACTGTCAAGCACACATGTTTTCACTGACATCATCTGCAATACTGAGTTCAATGCCTTGGATGCGCTGACCAGTAAGAATCCACCATTACAAGAACAGACGTCGGCTATTCCAGCGCTATATCCACAGTGGCCAACGCCGAGTAAAGCGACGACCATCAGAAATTGTGGCCCGCTGGTTGGCTCAGTTCTCCCAGCACTCGCTTCCAGCGCCGAAAGGAATGTGCTGGTTGGCGGGGGCGGGGTGCTTGCTGCGGTACATTGGGCTTGGCCTGGTCAGCGCTCCCCCAGTAAAAAATCTTGTGATGACAACCCCGGAGAATGTCCGGCAATCCGTAAAAGGGCAAGGGGTTATGTTGACCTCCTGACCTATCCCAGACCAGTAATTCTCAGCATCCCCAGCTTCTCCTGGCCATTACGCTTCCAGGGACCGGGACCATCCTGGCGCAATGCATCCGTTGAAGAGAAAAGCCATAACAACATTGACTGAAACATGCTCTCATTTTTATATCCCATCTGTTTATTTGGATGTCAGCTCTAGACGGCATCATCAAACGAGACTCAACTAGCCGGTGTCATTGGTGCCACGTTTGACACTACATGTCGTAAACTTCTTCAGGAACACCAGCTGCCGTGTAGCTCCATTCGGGGGTGACAGGGCTATCGGTATGTTCCCCGAAGTTGCACCAGTCTTAGATGTTTTACATCCACAGTCAACTTTACTGACTGATGTTCGTGACCCGGAAATACCATGCTCCCGGCACCCGCATTCATTATGTTTTAGGTATATGATGCCAATCTGTTTGGTCTGAATGGAACGACCGGTGCCACGACACGTAGTATGTATGTATGTATATCTTCGCGCGGCCTGTGACCTGCATTCTGCATTTTGTAACCGTTGCGCTCACATGAACCTGCCAGAACTTCGAAACCCACCCAAAAGTCACATCAAAGGTTGTCGTATTCATAACCGAGCTGCCGGATACTACGTCACATGGACATGAAATTTTCACTCGGCCTCTTTTCTGTATTGGAGGGAAAAGGAATCCCCGGACGAGTCCAATGACGGACTTATGGCTGGATCGTTCCCCACTCCTTATCCCCATGGACTACGGTGCTTTCTCCCCGCAAGCTCAAGATTTTTACCTTCAATACCACGCTACATTTTCCATCCGAAGACCAGCCATCCTCGGCCGGAGTTCTTCCCCGGAAACCTCAGTCACTTTTGTGATATGGGGTATTCCCCGGATCAACGGTCCAATGGTAATCCTGGGGAGTTTATTTAGAGAAAGTCTTGGGGTGTGCCTATTCTAGGCCATTATACTGGGGTAAACCAACCAAAAATGGTAAACACTAACCTCAACCACATCTCAACCACGATTACACCTAGTTCTGGATACAATATTTGACTTCTTGAGCCTCTGCCAACGGTCATATAGCATGTTACAATTCCAATGCAAATCGGGTATTTAAACTTGTATTCTAACTAAACTCGAATCCTCTATCCCTACTTGCGCACATCTACCACAGCCGAATCCGGCTGTTCAAGCAAGGTTCTGGCCAGGCCAATCCATACCTGCATCGCAAAGGCACATTCAAGCCGCACCTCCAGGGCTATATCATCGCGTGCCAAAGTCTTGGCTTCGGGGCAAACGTCTGTGCTATTCGTAGGATACATGCAATGCACTTGTATAGACCTACATACATGTGTGGACAAAGCGAGAATGGTCACAAGGTCACATCCAGGACAGGAAGTTAGTAGAACGTATGGATGCAAGTCTGTATGGAAGACTGCAGGATAGACCGGGGACATTTCACTTTGCGAACGCCGAACTATTCCATAGTCTCGTAGGGCTTGAGGTGGGTATATCACGGGCGTTCTAGGTGTGACTTGCCATGTGTGGGGTTACCTGCTTCGGGCCGCCAGCAGTTCATCCACCCGACTTGGAGGTGGTCTGACGATGGATATATGGACGGCAATCCAACTATATATATACGACGCTGGAGATTTCGCCAAGATACTATTTCCGTTCGGCTATGCGGTTATGTTTCCCCTGATGTCCATTGCATTCATATGTTGGAATGGAACTCAGAGCCTCTATATCCGATTGAGCGAAGAGGAAACTCCGAGGCTGTCTCCAACATGGAGGCTCATAGTTTGACAGTCCATGTATATATTAGACTTTCCCCGTGTGAGACTTGACAGTTGGAGAATCGCGATGCTGGACTAATGGATGAGTTGTTATCTGATCGAATAAACTACGACCGACAGGTGATCAGCCAAAGAACAGTCTAGCGTTGGAGAAGGTCTATATATGCCAAGTACAGTATCCAATGATTCAAAACCTGTGACCGTAGAGTTACGTGTAGTGATTATATTTATATTTTCTATCTAACCCAATCATAAAATTGGCAATATATCAATTCCAATACTACCTCGAGGCATGCAGTCTCTTTGTGCTGTTGGCATGTTAGGGACTGCATATTTGTGCAGTTGCCATATATGGGCAAAATATATCACACACCCCTCAGCAGACCCTTACTGCCAGATTCATGTTTGACCGAGGTTAACATACTTAAACATCCTTGTAATCTGTGGAGGTGGAGAGCGATGACGGCGTTGGACTTGTCTGCCAAGACTCCTGTTTGGACACTGCACTGTTATTCAGATGAAATCCGGCACGATATTTGGGTTACCCGATCACCACACGGAAGGGTTAGGGTACATCTCGAGTTAGGATGTGTGCATGCCACCAATAAAGTACAGAGGCAATTACAAATTTGCCTATGAAAGCCTGTCTGCTCTGGGATATTCTCATTTGAAACTGTACATTGGTCCTCGGGACTCAAGTCATTTGACCTTGATCGCAAAGGCATCAATATCTTCTTTGACAAACATTACGTCACCATAATAAGGCAATGGTTACAATCCCAAATTGGTTCACCGACGCCACAGACGCCACCCGGTTAAACAACGGGTTGTAAGAAAATCACGTCAGAATCAGGTCTCGAGCCCACTGTAGAGTGCTAAAATAGGGCCCACAAAAACATAGGTGGCGGACATTGCCTACAAAACGCTTGCGCTAGATCCGACCGCTGCTGTCTGATTTCTTCTTTCCTTTATTACATCTTGCTTGAAGCAATAAAAATAATCAATCGATTATTTACATCAACGACAATCAAACGACACCTGTTGAATTTTCGCCAGAACATCAATTGAATTGAACTTTCGGATCCAAGTTTATAGTTATTACAGTTGACATCGCCATCGACAGTTGACTTTTTCGCCATAACTATTTATCGCAATTCTCGTGTATATTGCGCGCCTTATCACCAACAATCAGTCGTCGACTCTAGTTGACTTTCTACCCCGGAGTTTGCCGTCTTGCCGTGACCGAAAGATCTCTTTCCGTGTCGCGTGTCGTAACCCTTTTTCTGTTTCCTCGTATCTCGTGCCTCCTTCTGAGGATTCATCTGTGATTTCCCCCCCCGCGAGTCTCGTCAAGCTTAGTTGGTGTATCCTTTAGTACCTAGCCTTGCGTGATATTGCTCAGTTGCTGGTTTTCTGCTGCCATTGTACGCAGTTGCTTTCCTATCTTTCCTTTTCGCATTTTCAGAAATTTCCGTTCATCGAATCGCTATCAGGCGTTTAATTTGTTGACCAAGAACTCGTGGCTTTGCTGGATATACGGCATTTCATTTGTTCATCTTGGGTATATTGTTGGCTGTATATTCTGGACGTGAGGTATACTCCACTCCAGCGATTATCGACACGGAATCTTGATTTCCCGTAGCACCGGTGTATTTGATCAGCGATAGCGATCGTTGTTTTAAGAGTCCGTTGTATTCGTTACGTATTTCCGCCGGAGCATTTGTACTCAATCCGACGTTTGTCTGTGTACTCTAAATTGATTAGTCGTCGATTGAAAGACACGGTGTTGATCAGCCACCGGATTTTGTTGGCTATAGACCAGTAAGGAGACTTCTTTCGTATTGTTGCTGTCAAGTGTATCTGATCAGTGGGTGTCATCGCGAACTCGATCTTCCGTGGGTTTGCCTGTAAAAGTAAATCACCGGGGTTTTGGGAAGATTTCACCTGCGAGTCCGGAGGTACTCGACTTGCGGCACTGCATTTTATCAACCTGTAGTCGTGTTTCTAACCACACTGGTACCCTCAGTTTTGTGTCCAAGTAGCATTTTGCTATACCCACTTCTCAGATCCTTCCATTTAACCCCATATCCACATTACGACCATGACGTCAGTAGCAACGGAACTTGAGAAGCATTTTGGCGTTCTCGTCAACAGCAAGCCCCCCGGTTCACAACGTGGTCAAGTTGAGGCCATTACTAATGTTGCCGAAGCACACGTCGAAGTAAGTTATCTACCAAAAAGATTATAGTCTGTTGTAGCACGAATCGGTCCTAACATCGGATGCTTTCCGTTATTATAGTCCGAATCAGTAGTCGTCTCTGCCCTTGTGAGGTATCTTAAGCGCGCACCCATCACCCATAAACTCGGAGCTATCTACATCTTTGACTCTGTCCTTCGGAGATGGATCGAAAAGGCCAAGGTCAGCGGCCAAGTCGACGTAAGCGATGCGGATGAACATGGCACTTTTGCTGCTGGTGTAGTCCGTATTCGGGATGTTATTGAGCCTCTGGTGCTTGAGGTCATCCGTGTATGCCCCGATGATCAACGCGAGAAAATTAAGAGGCTTGTGATGATCTGGGAACGTTCTGGCGCCATCCCTAGCGACAAGTTGACTTCATTCAAAAAGGCCCTTGACCCACCTGTGGTCGAAATTGGTAAGTTGATTTAGTATTGTAGAGAGCGACGTAAACGGTACTCTGTAGGCTGTGAAAGACCCGTATTATTGGTTTTCCACGCACTAGCTTTGCAGCTTCTATTTCCATGCACGTAGTCATGCAGCCCATGACCCCAGGAGTGGGTCCGTTTGTGTGGCCCTATCGTATGGGGTCGATTTTGGCACGGCTGCATTGTAATGCTGACCTGCAGGTCGGTTGCATGGAAAACTGCTTTTGATGGTGGGATTCATAACCTGGAAACACGCTGGCACGCACATCACTTTGTAGTTTAAACTTACTAACCCTTTGTTGTATTAAGCTCCCGAACGTTCTACTACCCCGTTGGGTTCACCACCTCCTAGTGTGGCCCATAACCACTTGAGCCGCCCTTCTAGTACCCAGTCGGCCAACACGCCTCCTATTGGTATTCCTCAATCTATCGCCGCTGTACAATATGTGGCACCGGCGCCGGCTACCAACAGTGCTACTTCCATTTTGAGTCGACTTGCCGCCATTGCCCAGACTTCTAACTCGACACCCCCGATGTCAAATACTTCTTCAGTTGGAGCGCAGTCTGCTTTCAACCCTCCTCCGCAACAACAACCGACACAAGCTCAGCCTTACCAGAATGGTTATTATGGAGGATCGCCCGCACAGCTTGTGAACAACGGATATGCTGCTCCTCCCCCTGCAGTCGCTACCCCGCCAATGCAGCAGACCCAGTCACAACCAGCTATGCCAATCAATGTCCCCGGCTTTGGTCAGATTCCTCAGGTTCAAGCTGCCGCTCCTGTGGCTAACCCTCTTGCCGCCATGCAGCCCGCCCAGGCTGCTGCTCTCGCTACCCTGATGAGCATTCCCGGTTTCCAGAACACTCTGCAGGCCCCCAACGCCGGAGCCGCCCAGATTCCTAACGCTTTTGCTGCTTGGTTGCAAACTCTTGCTCTTGGTGGCGCTCAGCAGCCCGGCGCAGTCCCCGCTCAGCAACCAGCTGGCGTACCAGATGCCGCTGCTGCTTTTGCCGCTTTCAGCAACATGCAACCCCCGACTGCTCCTCAGGCCGAGCGCGAGTTTGGTCGTTCGCCCCGCCGTGGCCGTGAAAGATCGCGTTCACCCAACAGCTGGGATCGCCATGCTGGCCAGAATGACCAGAATGGCAACGCACGCGATGAGTACCGCGAACGGAGCCCTGCTCCCACCGGGCTTTCTCCTAATGTTGAGATCAGACCCAAGTGGATCGAGTTTGACAAGTCGATGCCAGCCAACCACATTCGCGTTCTCTCGCGTACTCTTTTCATTGGAGGTGTCAACTATACCGAGCAGGAGCTTCACGATATCTTTGCGCAGTTTGGCGAGGTGCAGTCTTGCATCGTTAACAAAGAAAAGAGACACGCTTTTGTTAAGATGCTTTACAGAGATATGGCTGCCCGCGCTATGGGTGAGATGAAGTCAAACCAGTTCCAGCACTATGGTCTGCGTACCAGATGGGGTGTTGGATTTGGTCCCCGCGATTGCAGTGATTACAACACTGGTGTTTCCATCATTCCCATTTCTTCGCTGACTGATGCTGATGTTAAGTGGATGCACACTGCGCAGTTTGGTGGATGTGGAGACATGGAAATCACTAGCGGAATGTGCGTTGAAGAGCCTGATATCGAGATTGGTGCGGGTGTGTCTTCCAAGGCCATTTCCCGCCGTATTGCTACTGATCGTGGCGGTGCTTCTGGTCCTCGTAGCACTCGTGGAGATATTTCCAGTGGTGGCACTCAGCGTGCGGCTAGTGGTAGCGGAGCTCAGGTGCCTCCTTCTGCCCCTAGTGGACCTCAGAACCCTCAGCAGTCACAAGCTCCTCCGTCCGCTCCTACGGGACCTACTCGGGGAGGACAAAAGAACACCACGCCTCCTACGGCGCCCACCGGGCCCCAGGGATTCTCTGGAAGAGGTGGTCGTGGAAGTGAAGCATCTGCGCGTGGAAGCAGTGGCCGTGGCCGTGGAAGCTTCCGCGAACGTGGTCGTGCTCGTCGTGACTTTGACACACCACAGCAGTTTGGTCAGGGTTTCGACTATGGCGCTAATTATTAAGTATAGATTACTAAGTGTGGTTTTTACCAGTTGAGTTTTGATCGCTTCAAAAAGGAGAATGGGTTTTGGTTTCTTTGGTTTCTTTGGTTTGTTTGATTTTGATAGCACGGCGTTGAGGTTATAGCTTGGATATTGTCGGAGAAGAGTCACCATAGCTTTTTAGCATCGGTTTTGTCACATGCATACATTTTGTTTTGTTCCTTAAAAATATGACTTTGAATGTTCTGAATGAGTTAATTGTCGAATCGTTCTGTATGTGGTTAAATTGATTGTGCTGATATGTTAATAGATTCCATAGACGTCGCTTAGTCATCAACATCATTGCTGTTGTTGCAGTCTCTGGAATACCCCTGTCCGTATTCTTAACCGAACTTTCTATGAATTCCCATTATACGTTGTACATGATGAATTTCCGAATTTACCAGGATAAACACATTAAACAGCTTCTTTAATTCCTGGACCGGACGGTGTACCTCTGAACTTGCGCACCTGATTCCAATGCCTCTTTTTTACAACCCTAGGCAATGACCACCAGTATGGTATCACACCATTACTCCAAGCCTTTGTCCAAACCGGCTTCCTCCTTGAAAACAGACGAACAACGACGCCCCCATCACGACGTTAACGGAATCTCTTACGATACACCCATTTGGACATTGCCACATAGACACGAGCAGTTATATCTTGAACGGCATTCACAACATCGACAGCGCACAGCGGGAACTTCGGCTCTAGGTAGTCCCGCGACTCCGCAGAATCAGCGTCAGATTTCACGACATCAGAGCGGCTCGAATCACGCTTCTTCGTCAACAACAAACGACCATCGCGACGTAGATTTGCCAAATATAAGTTCAGCACATGGTTTATCATACCAATCACCGATATCTACAACAAATTTATCAGGCGTCTCCACGGTGCAAGGACGCCCACTGGAAGCCGCAAACATCAACATCCCATCAATACAGAGCACGCCAGTGAGGAGGAGACTCTCGTCAAAGAGACCCTCTTCACATTACGGGCTACGAGCCCGCGACGACAGCGCATCTAAAGATTCATCACAACGGTCGCAATCAGAACGGGTAAATGCGACTCCACGCGAAAATAACCATGCTGGACGATTATCAGTATCAGAGGATTTTGCGCGTTCCACCGGTCTTACGCTACAACGACCTGCTAAACGATTAAAAACTGCTGGTGACTGGGTACGTCAGATTTGTGCACTTTGCGGGAAGGTGCGACTCTTTTTTCTAACTGGATCTACATACATAGGCGAATGTGCCCCTCCATGACTCGGCGCCGAGATATTACATTGATCTTACCGACGACCTTTCACCCCCCTCTTCGGATAGCCCCGCGCGACCCCCGGTCTCGGGCTCATTGAGAATCCTAGACTCGACGCAAAGTTGGGACTCGATTCTAATTCCTTCGTCCCCGCCGCCATCGAAGAACAACAGCTCACGCGACACTCACCATGCGCGCACACCACATAATACTCCGGCTGCTTTATCACTTGTCGCAACCACTTTACGCGCTCCCCCATTATACGTCGCGACACACCGCCATGGTGACCCACATATTCGGGCGCACAACGCACAAGTTTCCCTGGTGCGATCTGGTGGCGCGCATGCGTCATACCCCAACCCTAAGCCCGTGGTTATTGACTTGACTGAGAGTGCCTCGGGTTCAAGAGCGCATTCTCCTACGCATGAGCAGACGAGGTTAGTGAGATGGCCGGATGATGATTTGAAGTGGGGGCCATGTACGTTGGAACCACCAGATCCGGACCTCAGTCGTGTGCAAGTTGAGACGGTGGATCCGTGGTTAGACGAGACGGCGAGACCTTATTTGCCTAAGGCTGAGCGGGACAGGTTCCGAGAACAGTTGCCGTTAGTGACAAGGACAGTAGGGTCAACGGGACTGCCGAGTTATGAGCGGTTTCATATGGATTTCACTGAGGCAGAGATGGACTTTTTGGTTGGGTTTGCGCGGTCTCAGAAGTATGCTTTATTCGAGAATCAGCCGGCAACTAAAATCAAGGAGTTGTGCCGGACAATCCACAGACGTCCAGACGCTACATTGGCTATGGCGGAACTTGAGGGGCAAGGGCCTTTGAAGAACCGGTCTTACATGGATATTTATAATTTCCTGGTGGACGTCAATACACAGGAAACGAACCACAAGAGGCCTACTGTATTAGGAGTTTCTACGTATGAGTCGAACAGCGAGGTGGAGAGGTCTACTAAGTTGTCGGCATTACGATTGCACATGGAGATTAATGGGTGTAATTCTGTGGTCAGAGGACATCAATATCTTAATCCGGTGACGGCAATTATGAATTTATTAGAGGATTCATTGGGAGTACGACAAGAATGGACGGATTGTGCTGGAGATATTGTTACGGTTTCGTGGGTCTCATCGGAGGCTTTCATTTGCGGGACAACGACACATTCGGATAAACATAATCAGCAATACAACAAGCCGGGAAACTTGCTGTTAGGGTCGTTTGGCCACAGGACGCTGAAGGCATTTCCTGATCATCGAATTCGACGGCCTCTTGTGGAGCAGGGAGATAACTCGATGGATGCAATGCGACATAGTCAGGATCCGTGGCTTTATTCCTCGGTTGTGGCATCAGCACACGACGAGGAAACGGGACTATCATATACGTCTAGTTTTGATAAGACTGTCAAAGTATGGAATGTGGATCCAGCAGGGTCGGGTATGATATGTCTGGCTACATGGGAACATACAGGACATGCCAACTTTGTATTACCCAAGGGAAATATGGTGGCAACAGGTGTTGATGCGCCGGATCAGGCGGTCAGAGTGTATACCATGGACCCAGAGAATCCCTCAGCAGCAAAGTATAAGTCGTTTGGTGATCACTTTTATGCACTCAAGATGCATGTGCCACCTGGCGAAGAAGCATCTACACAGTCAGACTGGGGATATTACCCATCTACCATGCAATGGGGAAAACACGCGGCATGTGCGAATCAGCTGTTGGTCGGATACTCACCACGCGCATATTGGGGGTCTGACGTGGACATTCCAGAGACGAAGCGGAAGTCAGGGCTTCTAAAGATCTGGGACGTTCTTACTGGCTTGGAGATTCCTTTGAATTTGCAGGTTACGCAGAATGTGTTTGAGGTGGCTTGGCATCCAGAGCAGATGACGTTTATTGTAGCGGTTTCTCGATGGGATTCAAAGGTTCCTATTCACGTCCGGATCTACACATACCAGGTGGATGAAGGACAGATGACGGGGGACTACAGAATGGTCCAGTCACTGGATTGTTTCTCGCAGGATATCAACGAGTTATCAATCATGCCGAATAGCCCCGCGTACACGTACGTAACCGCCTCATGCACAGATGGTAAAGTCTACGTATGGGATAGTAGCCAAGGAGACAACCCAATTCATATTCTCCGGCATGACAGCTCTATTGAGCCGCTAGTTCACATGGATGATGACACAGGAGTGCGGTTCGCCTTGTGGGGTTCTACGCCTGATCGGTTATACACTGGTGGATCTGACGGGGTGATTCGCGTATGGAACATCCGGAGTCCCACCCCGTTCATCCGGAATCTTCTCGAGGGACCAGCCCCGTTAATGTCGGCGGCATTTTCCCCAGATCATACGCGGTTAGTGGTGGGGGATGCATCTGGTCGAGTCTTCTTATTAACCACCAACCCCTATGACTCCCGTCCTGCAGACATGTTGACACTTAAACTCCCCAGTGGTAAAATCAAGACTCTCCGTCGTCCAAAGCCATTCATCCCCCATACTGAAGACTCCAATCCCCGGCCTACAAAGGAAGGAATAACACGAGCTCACGAAATGGTTCAGGCCGGCCAAATCGAGATATCTGGCTGTCCCTTTGTCGGGGCAGTCCAAGGCCCTCGGTACTCTGAACTCAACCTATATAACCCAGCAGCGCACGAAGATGGAGATATCACGGGTCCGCTGGTGGTGGGGTTCTCGAGACTTCCGAGGGCGTTGATACGGGAGTATGTTGCGAGACGAGCGGCGGAGGAGATGGCGATGGCGGGACGAAGGGAGTTTGACGATTTGAGACAGGATGTTGATGATGATGTTTTGGGATTGGATGAAGATACTAGAGAAGGGTTACTTCGGGATGGGGCAGTTTTGGACTTGGGGTATTTGGATTATGAGTTTGAGACGGAGGATGAACTTGATGAGGACGAGGACGAGGATGAAGATATGGATATCGTCATGTATTAACAAGAACAGAAGACATACATACATACTGACCACTATACAAACAAGATAGACGAGCACAACCCGCTCCAAAAGCTAATGATCGACGATAATTTACAATACATACATACATACAGAAACCATCCCATCTACAACTTGGCCTTAACAGCAGCCTCATTAATCTCAGCATACATCCTCTCAATCTGACTCTTGAAAGCCTTGGCAGCCTGCTGTCTCTTCAACTTAAGCGTAGGCGTCAACAACTCATTCTCCATGGTAAAAGGTTCCAAATCAAGATACACAGCGCGGACCATTTCGAATCTGTTGAATCGGCTCTTCGTTCCGATTTTATTCAGAATCTTAAGGAACTCCCTGCGTACCACGGGGTCTTGACAAGCTGCCTTAAGGCCAGCGAAGTCAGTGGGTGTGATTTTCCGTTTTAACAAGGACGAAGCGAACGGAGCAAAAGTTACAGGGTCGATTCCAAAGATGCCGACGAGGGTGGATTCAATGGGGTCGCCGTGGACGAAGGCGGTGGTTACTAGGGAGGTTGAAGCGGTGTAGACGTTTTCTAGACGTTCGGGGGAGATGTATTCACCCTGGGAGAGTTTAAGAACGTTCTTCTTACGATCGACGATGCTGAAACGGCCGAGTTCATCGACGCGGGCAATGTCGCCGGTGTGGAACCATCCGTTGGAATCGATTGCTTTGGCGGTTTCTTCGGGGTCTTTATGGTATCGTTGGAACATGGCGGGGCCACGAAGAAGGAGTTCGCCGCGTGGGTGCGGTTTGTCGGTTACGAGGTATTCCATGTCGGGAACACTTTCTAGACATACCTCGACACATGAGGTTGGACAGCCAATGTTGCCCACGGAGAAGTCTCCAGGGAGTTGGACAATACCGACTGAGTATGACTCGGTTAATCCGTATCCTTGGACAAAAGTCTGACCGAGAGTCGCGCGGAGGAATTGTTGGACTTTAGGGTCTAGTTGGGCGGAACCAGATACGAGATATCCACAGCGAGAAAATCCTAGGGCGGCAGTCACCTTTGGTGTCCAAATGCGGTCGAAGAGGAAGTGTTTGTTATGGGCTTCGCCAATGGGTAACTTCATAGCGGTCCGTTTGGTATCGACTACCTTACGCGATAAGGCACCCTTGAGCCCGGGAGCTTCTACGGTTGTAGGACGTAAAGCCGAGTTGAAGCGGTTATAGAGACGGGGAACACCGAAAAAGGACGATGGACGGAGAAGCTTGATGTCGTCGACTAGGGTGGTGATATCTCCGCAGAAGTAACCTACACGAGCTCCCTCGAATAAACTCACTTGGTCGGCCATACGGCCGTAAATATGGGCAAGTGGGAGATAGGAAATATGGCAGTCACCGGTCTTCACAACGCCAGGGCCCCGAGCGGCGGAAAGAGCGGCAACGGCGTTGGTGTGTGTTAATACGACGCCCTTAGGGTTACCGGTAGTTCCGGAGGTGTAGTTGATAGTGAGCATATCATTGGCAGTCGGAGGACGCATGGGTCTAGGTGACTGAGCACCGATAGCTTCAACGTCGGTGATGGAGTAGATTTTGATTCCGTGTTTTTTGGCAATGGTGTTGAGGACGGAAAGCATGGTGAAATCCTGGGGTTCGCCGGAATCCAGAGGGTCCATGGAGATGATTACCTTGAGTTGGGGAATGCGAGATGCGATGCTTAGAAGAGCGGGAATCCGCGGGAGCGAACACATGATTACGGGGATATCGGCATGGTTGATGATGTATTCTGAGGTTTCTGGACCCAGAGTTTCGTATAGAGAGACGGAAAAGAGTGCTTGGGAGACAATGGCCAGTTCTGTAAGGATTGTAACAGTCAGTACTTTGTTCCTTATAGGGATGTGTGATAAGACATTTATTTGTGTGACAGATGATACACGTGCATGCATTACTGTTGGATTCTCACTTACCAGCAATCTGCCATTCAGGACGATTCTGCGACCACAATCCAACACCATACTTGGAACTTGGATCAAAGCCAAGGCCTTGCATAACCTCGACCAAGCCAACACCCAGATTCCGTCTCCGTTCGGCAACCTCCTTAAAAGTCATCCAAGCATACGAGTTTTCCCAACGGCGCGTATCCCGATTCCACGGGCGCATCCCCAGAGCAGGCAGGTTCGGAACGCGCTTGCATACATCTTCGAAGAGGTCGTGAGTAGTGGTGTGTTCGGGGTTTAATGTTTTAAGCGGGCCGTGAGTAGCGAGACGCCAGTGGCGGTATATGGGGGTTCGGTTTGGTAGGGCGGAGTCTGGAACGGCAACTCCTTGGGGGGTTCCGGGGGGAGGAAGACGGCCGAGATCCGGGAGGATAGTTTTCATATCTTGGGGGGACGACATGGTAAGGTCGGGTTATGACGGAGTTATAGAGCAAGGTTTGGCCTGTCTGTGGAGGCGAAAGAGGATAAGAGGATAAAAAGATTCGGGAATGGTTTTGGCCGGTGGCGTTTAATATGTAGAATGGAAAAAACGCAAGAGTGTCAAGGCGCGATGGCAAGCGAGAGACACTTGTGTTGTCGGGGTTGTATGGACGGACTTGAATGGACGGACTTGTGCATGTACAGCAGATGTTGACACGGGTAATAACCGCCGTGGCCGCTTGGTAACGGGATGGATGTCACACACGTATGTAAGAAGTATGTAGTGATTTTGGGTGGCTGGATTTAGACAAGACGATGGTTTAGATGGACGTTTGTATAGACATACACTAGCCATACACTAGCCAAGGAGTTTCTTTTCTTCCTTTCCGTGGATGTCAGGGGAGGGGATATACCCAAGCGTGTGGGGGCTGGTCAAATAGTCAAATAGTCAAACTAATGGATAAAACGGAAATCAGACATAGACTAAAGAAGAAACGATCTGGGTACGGCTGTTTTGTTAAATACATATCACCAAATGGGACTTAGTTATTTCAGCCTCCAACTTTAGTTCATTATGGCTAGCTCTTGGCAGAAGGCGTGCCGAACCGAGGCTTCTTTTTCGTTGGTATCTCCAATCTTGTAGATGCTTGGACCCTATAATTTACCCGCATGTCAACGGGTGTTTCTGTGGGTTTATATCTGAGAGGTGCGGGATATGCACGGCCGAGGTTTGAGTTTGTTGGTTTATGTGGGCAGCCGAGGTTTTTGTTGACGTGCTTTTGAAAAGTGTAGTTTCCACGGGGTTGAACCATCTATGTATCTGTGTATTGTACTAAGCGGAGAAACATTGATGTATGTATGTACATATGTACATATGTACGTAGTCATGTCGACATCTTGTCGTCATACATATACTACCCCTTACATTGATCACCAAAACTCCAAATCTATCAAACACATGACAGAAGAATCCAACATCTCCAATAAAGTGTTTACGCAAAAACCCTTCTAACCTGATTGGTCCCCTATGATAACCCTATAAAACCCTACATCCACAAAACACGTGAAATTCCTAAACAGCGCTTCGTCTCAACAGGGACGTCACAGACATAGAAAACCATGGTTGTGCCGCCGTCTAATGTTTAGGTTTGACCTGTGCCGTGGTTTTACGTAGACACTTGATCGTCTGTGTTTGTTGTGATCAGATGGGATGGGATAGACTAGGTGATAGGTAGGTTTCATAGACACAGATTACATCGTGATAGCCCACAATCCGATGTTCCCTATCCACGGTACGTGCTGTATGGAACAGACGTATTCTTCTCGTCTAGTCTCATCTCATAGGGAGATCCCCCCACTATGATGGCCCGTTCACTTGGAATGTCCATACACACAGCCGACTTGTTCTTCATGCATCTTTCAACAGCATGATGGTTTGTCCCGTACACATCCCTGTTTCTATACAAAAGCGTATACGGAGGATAAGAAGATTGCCGGATGAGACTCCATGTTACGAGTATTCCGCCCCTGATATTTCAATGGGTTCTTCCGTTGTCAATATATGAGGCTCCGTGTACCCAGTTTCTGTTGGTTAATCACTTCCCTTTAAGAATGTCCTTTGTCCATTCTTGATACCACCGTCTGACTTCAACTCAGATTCAAGCAGGTTCTTGCTCTCTTTATTACTACTCAACCAACTATACTTCATTCTTTATATATACCCACATTCTTCAAAATGCTTGATAAAGCAAGTTTATACGTCCTTCGGGCTCTTCAAATCGCCTTTGCCTTGGCAGTTTTAATCCTCGCTATAACGGGTATGTACCACCAAAGTCAACATTGTCACACTAGAATCTCACGATACTAACATCATTCCTACTGATAGTTCATCAACACTACACAACCGACACTGCCTTCAATCCACCCGCCCAAATAACCTTTTTAATTTTCGTTCCTTGTTTTTCTTTTTGTTCCATAATCTACCTTGAAGTCTTCCGTCTCCTCCCATCAAGTAAGTGCATCATCGACACAAGTCAAACCCTCGCTTAACCCTTGTCCCTGTAAATCTCTAACAAGCCAAAAAACGCACAGTCTTCATCCCAGCAATTGGTGTATTTTTCGAACTTGTTAATACCTTGTTATATTTCGCCAGCTTCATTGCCTGGGCTGTCTTTGTTGCCCAATTAAGCTTCTGTTCTGGAGCTGTCTGTACCGCCGCTCAAATGACAGCTGCGGCTGGTGGCGTGGAGTTTGCTTTGTGGGCTGTCACTTCAGTTGTCATGGTACGGGACGTTTTTGGAAAGAGTGCCACTCACATTGGTGACAAGGTTTAATGGTGGTGTCCGTTGTATTGGCTTAAAGGACGGACGACTTAGACTAATGAATAACGAATAATATGACCTCACTTATATCAACTAAATGGCCGTTCCTTCGCCCCATTCCCCGCAAATCTCATCGTGTCCACGCCATGAAGGCCCCGCTATATGAACCAGGGCGATGAGCTCATTTCACAGCCTATGAACATGCCGATGTTATCATTGCAGAAGCTGTATTCTTGAAATTTTTCTAGCCGCGTGGTGATATTCCATGTGGAGAGCATCGTACGAGTCCCATGAACTACTTTCCTCAGTAACTCACCCAGCTTATGAATGAAAAGCAAGATCTCTTACGATTCATCCCCATCCACAAGTAATCAAAATTCGCAAGTTCCCCCGTTATTGACACCATTAATCCATTACAATACCTTCCCATCAATGGCGTGCTTTCCTTCCGCCCCACATATCTGACGACTTACATGATACCCAAAGGAGTAGCCCGCCAGGAACCCAAGTAGTTTATCCATCAGCTCGTCACCTAATGAAAGAAACCGAAAAAAAAAATGTATCCACCTTGCTGTGTATAAAACCCGTAGCTCCCCGCTAGAGTCACTCTACCTACCTTGATGGCTTGCCTTGTATAACAATAAAATGTCTTCTCAACGCTTCGAAACCCTTCAGTTACATGCCGGTCAGGAACCAGACCCCACCACCGGGTCCCGTGCCGTGCCTATCTATGCTACTTCTTCCTATGTCTTCAACGACTCTGCCCATGGCGCGCGGTTATTCGCCCTCGAGGAATCCGGTAACATCTACAGTCGTCTTATGAACGTACGTCTTGCCCCTCCCAATATAAAAAGTCCCCACTAACACTCCATTATAAAGCCCACCCTCGACGTCTTCGAGAAGAGAGTCGCTGCCCTTGAAGGTGGTATTGCCGCTCTTTCTACCAGTTCCGGCCAGGCCGCTCAATTCATTGCCATTGCTACTCTCGCTAATGCCGGTGACAACATTGTCTCGACATCGAACCTGTACGGCGGTACCTACAACCAACTTAAGGTCCTCTTCCCCCGTTTCGGTATCGAGACCAAGTTTGTGAAGGGTGATGATCCCGAAGCTTTGTCTGCCGCTATCGACGAGAAGACTAAGGCCGTGTACATTGAGAGTATCGGTAACCCTGCTTATAACGTCCCTGACTTCAAGGCCATCTGTGACGCTGCCCACGCTAAGGGTGTTCCCGTCATTGTAAGTTTTTCTCCCTCTTTCTTTTCTAGTTTAATCTATTTACGTAAGATACACATATCCTAACCCCCCTGTTCCAGGCCGACAACACCTTCGGAGCCGGCGGCTTCTTCTGCCAACCCATCTCCCACGGTGTCGACATCGTCGTGCACAGCGCCACCAAATGGATCGGCGGCCACGGCACCACCATCGGCGGCGTCATCGTCGACGCCGGCACCTTCAACTGGGGTGAACACGCCGACCGTTTCCCCGACATGGTGAACCCCTCCGAGGGCTACCACGGTCTCAAATTCTGGGAAACCTTTGGAAACCTCGCCTTCATCCTCCGTGCACGTACCGAGATTCTCAGAGACCTTGGAGCCTGCCAGAACCCATTTGCTGCGCAGCAGTTAATTCTTGGTCTGGAGACTTTGTCACTTAGATGTGAGAGACACGCTCAAAACGCTACTGCCCTCTCCAAGTGGCTTGAGAAGAACGAAAACGTCGCTTGGGTATCATACCCTGGTCTCGAATCACACCCATCTCACGAGCTCGCTAAGAAGTATCTCCCCCGCGGCTTCGGTGGCGTCCTCTCTTTCGGCGTGAAGGGGGATGCTACTAAGGGATCGGCTGTTGTTGATAGCTTCAAGTTGATTTCTAACCTTGCGAATGTTGGTGACTCCAAGACCTTGGCTATTCACCCGTGGAGTACCACGCACGCGCAACTTCGTGCTGAGGAGAAGATTGCTACTGGAGTTACGGAGGATTTGATTCGCATTTCGGTGGGGACGGAACATGTTGATGATATTATTGCCGACTTTGAACAGGCTTTTGCTAAGGCGTTGTAAAATTGTATGTATGGGTTTTAATGGATTATGATTTTTGATGAGATACATGTTGTATGTGTGCATTGACGGAGCTTTATGTTCCGGGTGATCATCATGGAAAGGTGGGTGAGCAGTTTATGCTGTTTACAGAGGACACGGACTGGTTCTTGAAATGGGTTACGAGGTCGTTACGTGGGTGGATTCGTGAATTTGTCGGGATATAGAACATCTATTAATGATGTACTTGATGGTTCACGAGGTTGTATCTAAAGTGCAACTTACATCTCTCAAGTTCACCACATAGGGTTAACAAGGGTCTCCCAACTACAGCCCCACAAATAAGTTACCCTACAATCCAACAACCCAGCCAACCTAGCGCAACGTATCAACATCATCATCACCACCACTACCAATATCAACCTCACATCATCAACCGCCAAAATGAAGCTTCTCCCCTTCCTAACCGGGCTCCTCGCCACTCTAACCTCCGCAACCCCCTTAACCCTGACCATCCCCACCACCCCTCAAATAACGCCATCCCTCCTCCCCCCAAGCACCCACGCGGTCCTCCGATCCATCGACACCCGCCAGTCCGCCCCACTAACCACCAATGACACCTTTATCTTCGGGGATGTCGCCGCGGGAAGTTACCTGGTAGATATATTCTGCGCGACGCATGGATTCCGGGCCATGCGGGTAGATGTTTCGGAGGCCGGGGTTGCCGCGTGGGATACCTTCCGGGGGAATGAGTGGGATAATAAGGGAGAGGTGGTGGAGACGGAGAATGGCATGTTGGTTGTTAAGTTACTTGGGGCGCGTGATTGGTTTGTTGAACGGCCGAGTTGTAAGTTTCTCTATCTCCAGAATCAAACAAAACTAACACATCACAGTCTCCATAACATCCCTCTTCAAAAACCCCATGATCCTAATGGCCTGTGTATCTCTCGTCCTCGTCGTCGGAATGCCCATGTTAATGGACAGTAGTACGTATCTCCCTTCGTCTTCAGAATCCCAGAAACTAACAAAACCAGTGGACCCCGAAATGCGCGCCGAATTCGAAGAACAACAACGTAGCGGCGGTCTCCTCGGCGCACTCACAAAGGAAATGGATTCGAAATCATCAGTTACAAACTTCGATGCCGCGGCTTTCCTTTCCGGTGCCGATAAGAAGAAGGAGAAGCCTATTACGAAGGATAGTGGGAATGGGGGTGTACGGAGATAGATTTATACATAAGATACAATCCTTTAACTACTCTAAAAGTCTCCTCCAAAGTCACCGCCTCCAAAGTCGTCACCACCGCCAAAGTCATCTCCTCCATAACCGCCCGGGCCATCATCGAATCCCCCCGGTCCGCCACCGTACCCGCCGTCATGGTGATCAAATGCATTCTCTAAAAGTGCACCACCAACCAAACCCGCACCCAAACCCAGTGCCGCACCGCCCATCATACCACCCATATTACTACTCTTCTTCGGTGGCGCCTGTTGTTGGTATCCACCACCATAGTACTGTTGTTGCGGAGGATATCCGCCCTGCGCCCCATGTTTCTTCCCCATCAACTTGCCTAAAAGACCACCCCCACTACTTTTCTTCCCCGCCAACGACGCCAACGCCGCACCGCCCGCCGCACCACCCAGCATCGATCCATACCCTTTATTCCCCGACGAAGCAGCATTCCCATTTGTCGCCCCATTAATAAGCGGCTGCGGTGCCGCATTATAACTTGAAGCGCCGTAGTCGGGGGTTCCCGCGTAACTTGGGTTACCACCGTAGTTTGGGTTTCCCCCGTATTGTGGGTTACCGCCATATTGTGGGTTTGCACCACGCTGGCCGTGTCGGGCGTTCTCTTCATCTTGTAAGCGACGGGCCATGGCTTCGTCGGATTCTTGTTGCGTCATGTATGGGTTCTTCTGGTCGGCGTGGACGGGGCCGGGGCCAGCGTAGCCTGGGGGAGCGCCCGGCGGGGGAGCGTCACCGGGGGGGAACACGGGGTGTGTTGGCTTTTCCCATTGCGATTGTTTAGTGTAGATGTTCACGTAGAACCTAACTCGTTAGCATTCAAGTCGTCAATTATCAGAGAACAAAGAACTTACCAGGCTTTGTATTGGTCATTCCACCGGGCTGCCCAACCGGGAGGAACTTCCGGCGCTTGTGGAGGGGGAGGTCCAGATGGAGGCATGTAATCGGCCATTGTGGAGATGGAAAGTGCCAAGAATGTAAGATGCAGGTACCTGCGTGGCAAATGGAGTAAACCAGAAGAGATGAAAAAGGTCGGTCGTATAAAAAAGGTAAGAACCGTAGCGTAAATTATACCTAGACGCTGAAACTTAAAAGTAAAGTAAAGATGATGATGATACCAAAACTAACAAAGACAAAACAACCTCGAATCATCCATCCCAATATATACTCACGCCAATCCTTCCATTAACCATATAACCCCCGCTCGTCCTCAACGTAACTCCGCCATACAACGATACACAGCCCCCCACCTCCTCCCTCTTTAACCCTTATTCCGTCTACCTCATTGGGGCTTAGTTTATTGGTGTTTTCCCCGTCAGGTGGTCTAGTCAGAACATAGGCAGCTCTTGAAGACGCCGGATGGTTCGGGTTTTGGTGTATCCGAGATGGTGAAATGTGAAGGTGTACGTCAGCTTTGAGGCAGGACAGCGTGGTACATACTGCACTTGACTTTAAAGATTGATTTTTCGGGGTGTTTCCAAGTTTTGAAGCGGGATACCTATGGAGTTACGTCATTTTTACCTTGAAATGTGTAATTCACGATTTACTATAAAAAGTTGAACATTATATATCTTCACCACCTTCAAAACTAACAAAAAAAACTGATACTTAAATATAACAAGACTCCAACAGGAATACCCCCAAATCAATATAAAAACATAGAAAAACCTCCAATCCCCTAAGCATAGTCATCCTCACCACCCCGTCTTCTACCTCCAAAGAGATACGCCGCCTCCATACAATAAGCTCCAACTCCGTTCTGCATACGTCTCTCACTTCCATAACAGACCACTACGGCATCTACAATGTTCCCCAAGATACTCTCCATAGCCCCCATGACAGAGTATCCGATAAAACTAGCCACCAACCCCACGATATAAGCATATAGTGATCCCCGGAGCATCCCAGACTTGTCGGGCTTTTCAATCGCTAGTTGGTTGGCAGTCATCACCCATGCTCCAAAACCCATGGCAATGGCCATGACAAACCGAGTCGCATGGAGAAGAAGCTTTGCAAGTCGGTACGGCATCAGACCAGAGACACGTTCATCGCCACGGCCTTTGGTGAACGACCGCGGTGTCAGTGTCATTGTAGGCGTCTGCGGGCCAAGAAACTCCATTGACCCAAGACCCCGAGCGGAAATCACCAACGGCTGAGAGTGAATACCAGCATACGTGATCGTCAAAGGGTTCGTCAGCGCAATAATAGATGTAGGCGCCAACATGTTAATCGCACGCTGGAGGACATAAGACATCCGGGAAGGAAGTAACAGAATTGGCAGCCTAATCATCCGAGACAACAAGGTCGATTCACAGATCGTTCCAAAGTTGACAGTCAAAGCATGGTTTACGGCCGCCTTGACAACCTCAACCGAAGGTGTTACAGGCATGGCATTCCGGTGGAAATACCATTGTGAAACCGTCGCAGCGGAAGCAGCCCGATGAGCCTCGTTGATGACTGATACTGTCCACATGTACATGAACACAAACCACGCCCCCAGCCACCACGTAGAAGCCTTGATGACCCACCGAGCCTTAGACACAGACATATAACCATCAAGAAATACACGTGTGAACATGCTGATCCATAGCCAAGTCCACAACACAATCGCACCTAAACTCGCAGCTCCGACAACAACCAAGGCAGAGTTGGCTTGAAGGATACGTGCCGAGAACTCCAAAATTTCTACGGCCTGACGAATCGAGTGACGTCCCTTATATACACAATACACCCAAACACCAGACGCTATTAATGGTACTGAAGAAGCCCATCTCATAGCCTTCTCCTGTGTTCCGCCGCGACCATGGAAACTCGACACAAAAGGGTACAAAAAGAACGACATACAAATCAAAGGCATTCCAACCACGATGAGCATAACCATCGGCCGAACAAACGACTGCAGAGCAGCTAGCCATATCAACGCCACCATAATGGCAATGATTGTGTCCCCGGCCAACATGTACATTGAACTTTCCAATGTTGTATAGATAGTATCGCCAATCGGATGTGAACTGTCTGGTGGAGAAGTATGCAGCCATACCAAAAATGACGTTGAAAATAATCCAACCATCAAAATCAAAAATAGCCAAGCAAAGAACGGATCATGCTTGAACAGTTCAATCTCCATCGTCTCCGTAACAACAATAGTCTCTTGCTGTATCGACTCCTCCATCTCCGAGTCATCTGCCCGTCGTGATGGCCGGAATGACATCACCTCCTCCCTAGAGTCCCGTCTTGATCTCTGAAGTGGCGCACTCTTACTGTCGCCTACTTCTCCCCACATAAGAGACGCTGGGGGATCATCATCAACCGTATGTGACTCCAAACCAACATCAACCATACGCCCCCTAGACGATGGACTAGCTACAGAGTCGCCCATTTCACTTTCTTCATCAATGGCTCGACCCTTTCCCTTGTGAAACCCACTATGTGGTTGTGCTTGGTACCGCCCAGACGGCCGAAGACTACTCTTGAGTGGCTTCCCAAATGAACTAGTGAACTTTGGCGGTGGCTGATGACTCGACCGGTCACTATCTTCATCATCGTCGTCATCATAGTCTTCCGAAAAAGATGATAAGTCACGGCTCAAATTAAGAGACGGGTTACTAGCATCACCCTCTGAGCCCATGCTCTCTGCCAACTTAGTAGCCGCAGCCACTCTTCGAGAATGTTGGAGAGCATACATTTCCGCAGCCTCGCGACCATCATCGTCGTTATCATCGTCTGGAAAGTCTTCGTAATGACTATGAAACAACGGTGCCTCTTGTTGGATGAAGCTCGACTTGAATGCTAATGAGCCGAATCGCGACCCCCTTTGTGTTCCGCCATTTTGCTGCTGATACGGATTTGTTTGTGTCGGTCTATTGGATGCGATATATCTAGAAGCGCGTGTAGGGTCGACACCGGGGCGGGATGATGGGCTGCCAGGTTCCCTACCTTGGCCTACGAAAGTCGAGACATTTGGCGGAGTTCCAGAAAGGAACTTGGATGCATCTAGGAAAAAAAGTATCTGTTAGTAAATCTCGACTAATAGCGACTCAGTTAACCCAAGCGCGCGCCGCAACAAATCGTGGACTTATCCAACGTGGTTGTCGCCCTGCGGGTCGGCCAAGGTTCGATGACGTACATTCAGAAAACATTGTGGAGAATCTGTAACGGCTGTGACCTCACCCTCTGCAATGCGGTTTCGTGCTCAAGTCGTTCCAAGTTCACAGCCGACTTAAAAAAGGCCAAAGATGACTTCGTATATATCCAATAAACGAGCCCCGTCAAAAAAAAAAGAATCTGTCTCTCAAAAAGACCTCACGAAGCAACAAAATGTAGAAGAGAAAACACCCAGTCGATTTTGTTCTCCTGTGTCTTGGTACCGTCAATCGTCGATTTGAGGCGGAGACAAGGTTAAACCAGGTTCTGAGAACAACGCCTGGACACAACGATTTAGCAGCTGACAGGCTGCAAACCGCTTTCGGATTGTTGATAAGACGGCTTTCTGCCACAAAGCTGCACCACCAAAACAGGTGAAGAAGCACACTGTAGTTGAGAATAAAAAGTAGAGTCTGTATAAAGTGTGGTGATGAGATGAGCTATCACGATCACGGGTGTATCTTGGCACAAGAATATAGTTTATGTCTCGTGGCCTACTATCAAGGTGATGTGGTGTAGTAGCTGATAATACCCGTGGAGGATGACAAAAAAGACGCTGAGATCACAGGCTTGCAGGAGTCACAGGCAAAAGGTTGACAACCGTCTTTTCTAGCGACCGAAAGGAACAAGAAAGAAGTCCAAGAATGTCTTGGCTTATATGAAAATAAAAAGAAAAGGAACTTGTCTTTCTCAACCCAAGGGGTCTTTATGCAAGAGCCCAGCTAACCACCGATGATGCGCAGGGAAAGACCAGGCGACCAACGTGAAGGCCGGTGGATAAAAAGGCCCAGAAGCCGTGGAAGTGGTTGCAGTCTAGGGTCGTTATGCACCGTCAATCTGGTATTCTCGGTCTCGATCAGCAATGCAGAGGCTGGTATATGACAGTTTGAAGTATTTGCCTTGCAAAGGCTACAAGTATGGAACAACGATTTGCCTAGCTCAATATCAAGTGTTTGTTCAAACTAAAAGACTTCCAGTACTGGGTATAAAACAACAAGAGCGGCTCAATAATTGTTGCGCAGATATGCAATATTGTAGGTACTACAACAGAAGCTTGATATGGCGGTGTGCGAGCAGGCGTCAAATCTCAGACGTCAGCGTCTTCGGCCAACAAATGCACCAAAGCAAGTAGCAAGACACTAAAAGCAAAAGAGCTGGGCGTGAAACAAGTGATTATTAAAACTCGAGTCACATGTAAGGAACCAGCGTCTGCCACTTAATGACGGAATAGACAGGCGCAATTGTTCAAAGTGCAAGACAAGGGATAGCCTGTGCCCTTTCGTTTCTAAGCCAGGGAACCAATACGCTTTGGGCAATGCGACGATGACCGACAAGTATGATCTTTGACAAGCCGGAGAATAGAGTTGAGGCTAGTCTGTGACGTTATCTGCGGAGGTGTAGAAGACGGTCTATTTCGAGAGTGCCGTTGATGACCAAACTGATAGCGCCTCGTGGGCTTTGAAGCGGAGGAGGGGATGCTGACTAGGTCGCGTGATTAGGCTAGAGAGCCACCCGTTTACCGATGCGATTAAATCGAGATAGGATGAAAGACGGCCTGTAAAAGAGGAAGCTAGACTGGGGATCTATTCTTTGGCGGTTCTGGGTTTTGTAGATTTGGGAGGGTCAAAGAGGAGTTTGAATAGTTGAATATTGGGCGAGGCTGTTGATAAAGAGGTTAACCTTGCTCTTGGGAATGCAGCTGGTACATACACAATGTGCAGATATTCAGGCAGGCACGCATCTGTGTCTGACAGACTCTATAAACGCTAAACTACATACGCAACACTTTCTTTCTTCCACGCACAAGACATCCCCAAGTTTTCTCAAATTAAACTAATGTAGGTACACCACGTCTCGCCAAGTCCATGACACGTCCAGTATCCAAAGCTACCGGGACGATCAAAGACGGCAGCTATTTCCGGCCCGTCCGTCCGTCTCCCGTCTCCCTGCCATCTGCAAAGGCTCACGACATACACGTACATTCCTACATACATACATACATACCCAGCCGACCTCCCAAAAGGGGTTCCATCAATACCTAGCCATCCACAACTGACAGGAACTTCACCGGATCAAGATACCCAAAAGGAATCTCCATCCCCGACCTCCTGCATCAACTTGCGACCAGCGGGGCCAGTCCAGCCCAGCCCAGCGGGCCCAGGATGTCTTCTTGCTTCCCGCATATCAATACTAAACACGTAGCGATGCAGTGTGCTTTTTTTTTTCCTCTCTCACCGGGTTATATACAATGCGCTATATGCTGTACCATATCGAGTCCAATATCACACCTGTCGTTCAACATATGCCGTGTCTTTCTAACCCAACCAGCCATACCCAGGTTAACCGCCCGTCTCGAGCCCTTCAACTGCCGATGTAACCCTGTATAAGGGTTATGATTGTGGGTTTCGACTAGACGTAGGCAACCTTACGTCATGAGACGGCAGGTGAATAACCTATCATGACTGTAGTACGGAAGCAGCCTGACCTCACGTGTATTGTTGGTCTTACCAACGTTAGCCGCTTTTCGGATGTATAAGTTGAGACTGGGGAAATTTGCTAGATATATCAAAGACCTTGTTATCGGGAGAACCCCAAGAACTATTTATTGAATGAGTTGTAACGGGATAAGATGCCGTTAGTCTTTTGGTACTTCTTCACAAACTTTGTGCATACATGTAGTCTGGTCGATAAACCCAGTTGATTCCCCGCCTCCACTCTGTCCTTCCAAATGCCCGTCGCATGACACAATCAATCCCTTTCACTATATCTGCCTAATCGCCAAAGCCAAAACCCTATCTACATATCTACATATCTGTCTGCCAAACTCATTCACTGTCCAACACGATAATCAACCCAACCAACCAAATTTCCTCCCCAACCGCCCCGCGCTACACCAAGCTAACGCAACTTCATCCCGTGATAAAACGCCATTTCCTCCGCAAACCCAAGCCAGTCCACCCAGGTTCTCAAAAACCCCGCTCCATCATCAAGCAAGATAGCAAGCGCCCAGACCGCCATGCGCAGCTAAATGCCTGTCATCAACTCGTCATAAACTACTAGGTCCTTCCACAGATACCACCCCAACGTCGCTTACCCATCAGTGTTGCGACCCAGAAGGAACAGGCACCGCGCCGAACCGAGCATTTTCTGCATTCACTTTCCTTCCTAGAACGAAAAAAAAAAACAGACGTTCTTGCATCTTGACCGTTGTCTTTATTGCGTGGTCGACTTCTTTGTTGGGTTGTTTACAGATTCACTCTGCTTTGGTTATAAGTTACGACATACATGACCTTGTTCTATACCATACAACAACACTCATCTGGTCATTCTTTCTCGCCTGTCATCAACAATCACTTCGATTTACAAGTCTACAAACAAACGTCAACACTCTTTTGACAAAAACATCTACCTGCCTATCCGCCTACCCACGTGGACAGACAATCATACCCCGCAAACCCCACGACATCTACCTTTCAAAAACCACCACCAACCCCACCACAATGGATCCCGAAACACCCTCGTGGGACTACATTGCCAAGCTCGTCTGCATCGGCGACTCGGGCTGTGGCAAGTCCAGCTTAACAATTCGCCTCTGCGAAGGCCGATTCAGCGCCCACCATGACGTAACCATCGGTGTCGAATTTGGCTCCCGCATCGTCCCCGTCGGTCCTCCGCACACCACCTCCCCCAGCGACCCTCCCGTGGAAGCGCCGCCCACAAAGTCCAAAACCCCGCCAACCCCACCACCCCAAAAGCACATGAAGCTATCCCTCTGGGATACAGCCGGCCAAGAGACTTACAAGTCGGTCACCCGCTCCTACTTCCGCGGCGCTAGCGGTGCCCTCCTCGTCTTCGATCTTACCCGCGCTACCACCTTCGCTCATGTCACCAACTGGCTAAGCGACCTCCGCCAAATCGCCGAACCCGATATCGTCGTTGTTCTGGTCGGTAATAAAGCGGATCTTACCAAGGAGGAAGGAGGACCTGATGATGGTTCTGGCACCGGAAAGAGAGAGGTTACTCGGGAGGAAGCAGAGGAATGGGCCAAGAAGAACGATATCTTGGAGTACGTTGAGACTTCGGCCAAGAGTGGAGAGAATGTGGAGAATGCTTTTATGAGAGTTTCTGAGCGCATTTACGAGAACATTCAGGTTGGGAAGTACGACTTGAATGATAGACGGTCTGGTGTGAAGGGACACGCCAGTGCCACAGGACAACGGCTAGCTGTTGATGCTAGCAAGAGTTCAAAGGGTGGTTGCTGTTAGACATTTTCTATGTTGAGATATCAGAGGTTTTGGTGGTTCGCTTGCATTCTTCGTTCGTCTTGTCCTCTTGCCACTATAATAGTTTCTTTAATCACGCTGCTGCTGGTCGGCTTTTGTTTTCATCACTCTACATCGAGTAAAGCCAAGTTGCCTGGAACTACCTTGCCCCATCGACATACATAGACATAATAAAACACGCAATAATTCAGAACAAATTGAGACTTAAACTTGACAAGAGAAACAAATAAATAACCAAACTAGATGCAGGAAGCCGTGTATCCATCTAACTATGTATACCCCATACCCACTGTTTAATCTAGCAACCCCATTCTATCTGTAAACATTAACACAAACCAGTTACCAATGTTTCATTTCTACTCCAACAATACATAAACTTCTTACTTGATACTTGAACGCACCACTTCTTACTCCGTGATTCTCCACCCGTCAAACCACTTGAGGTAAGCGTAGTCCTTGTGAGAACCAACCATACCCCAGCAGATAGGAATGAAGAAAACGTACAGACCGACAGTGGTGGCATACATAACACCAAAGAAGACAGACTGCACAATAGTCTTCTGGTTGCGGAACAGCCAGTCAATAACAAAGCCGAACGCCAGAATTGCAAAGTACAGAGCAGGATAGTAGTGGTGCACATAGGTGACACGAGCCATAACAAAGAAGGGCAGGTAGTGAAGAACCCAACCAATGACGGGATAGACACCAGAGAAACGAATACGGTCAATCTCTTCCTCCTCCAGCTCCTTATAACCACGCTGCCAGCGGATGAGGTACCAAACAACAATCAGGCCAACAACACCGAGAGTGGCAGTAGAGCCCCAATAAACAAGAGGGTTACCAAGCAGGAAATACTTGACAGTCTTGTCATCCCAGCTGCACATACGAAGACCGACGTGAAGAATGGGCCACTCCCACCACTGAGAAGCAAGATCATCCTGCTTATCCGGGTCGGGAACCAGAGCGTTGTTGGACGTCATCATGGCAACGTTCAGGTGGATGAAGTCGTGGAAGAAGGGCGACTTGTAAACAGCGGGGTCACTGGGAGGAAGCTTGGCGTTCTCGTGAGCCTCGACGTTCCAGTGAGTGTAGGTATCCTTGGGGTTGTTCTTTTTGGTGCAGGTAACCTCAATCTGCTTGAAACCCCACTGGGGAAGGTTGACGTTGCCAGCACGGAGGTAACAGCCCATGACGGGGTTGCGCAGACGGAAAGCAGTAGTGAGAGTACGAACACGGCTACGGTCACGGGAAGCAACATCGCTAACAACCTCGACGACCCAGTGATCCTTGGAATCACCAACAGTAATGTTACCGTACGAAGAGACCTCACGGTCAGCCTTGGTGACAGGAGCAGCAACATCATGAGAGTGTAGGTTGCGACCCGTCTGGTAGTGAAGGAAACGAATAACAGACTTGTCGGCAATGAAACGAGGGTCAGCCTCCTCATCGTAGGGCTCTTGGTCACGAGCTGGGTGAATAACCCAGTCGTTGTTGGCATCCTTGTGGTGGTAGCAAGTAACCTGCTGCTGCTTAGAACCCTCGGGGTAGGTCTGAACGTGAGAGTGGAGAAGACCACCACCATAACCCATGTTCTTGACCGTAACCTTGGAACCAAATGCAAGCTCAAGTGGGCTGCCCTTACCAACGGCCGTTCCCTTAAGATTGGCCTGGAACAGGGAGCTCATCTGGGCATCACCAGGGCCGGAGTGGCTCAGAATGGCAAAGTGCATAGCAAACGACAAAAGGTAGATCAGGAAGGGCACAATAATGAGACCGACAATACGGGCCGAAAGGTGAGCACCAAGAACGTGGGCAGGCATCTTACGGTTACCAAACTTGTGCCACAAATCCTCAGCAGTGTAGAGACCAACCATCGAGGTAACGAAGAGACCGACCAGCTTAACACTGCAGACGCAACCAATGCTGATACCAGTGAGCATCAGCCAAAGGAACCACTCGGGCTCAAAAGAACGGTGGCGCTGGTTGTGGAACTTGGCCCAGCACAGAACAGTAGAAACGGTGCCGCATAGCAACATAGAGTCGAGGAGGATGAAGCGGGAGATGGTGGTGTACGAGTTTTCGCAAAGAACCATCAGGGAAACAAGCCAAACGGTAGGGCGCTTGAAGTGCAACTCACGAGCAGTCCAGTAGGCCATGGGCACGCAGACAATACCGAAGGCGGCGTTGAAGGCGCGCATGAAAGTGTAGTTGACCTCCTCGGGGTACTTTTCGCCAGACTTGAATTCAAAGGTGCCATTGTAACCAGCCAAGACACCAGAAAGACCGACAAGCATCTTACCAAGGGGAGGGTGAACATCGCTGTTCAAAGTCGTGTTAGCTAGTGCATCGTGTGGTGGGACAAAACCACGTGGGCTTGGATGGTGGGGGTCGAGGGGTATACATACAAGTAGTACTCATGCTTGATGTAGTATGAGCCGAACTTGCCGAAGCTATACACAAACACGGTTAGTACAAAGTTCCTGACTGATGGTTCAAGATACATACTGAGCTTCATCCCAGGTGACGACGTTACTGAGACCGATCTTGTACAGGCGAGTAAAGCAGGCGAGAACAAACAGCAGGATAGGGGCCCAGACCCATTCCCATTTGAATACGGCAGCAAGAGGTGACGTCTATTTGGGTGTTAACAATATGTCGGCGTATAGCGTAGCTTGGATCTCCAAGACAGCGGTCGCTCGAGCTATACCTTCTTGGGTTGCAGCTTCTTGTCATCGACGATTGGAGCAGCAGGGACAGCAGCCTTGTCGCCCGTGTTGACGGGTCTCCGTCTGAGGCCTTCGGCCACGTCGGTGCCGGTGGCCACGGCAGCCTTTTCGCTCATGGCTGGCTAAACTGTGTGTGTATAAAGGGTATGGTCGGGATGTAGCGCGTCTAGAATCGTGACAAGACGGAAGTCGAGATCAAAGGACTCGAGATAGCCACTTATGACGTTTAGCAGCAGATTCTCACGGGACGTTAGAGCTATACAGCTTCAATTTAGGTCCACGAATGTGATGAAAGAAGAGAAAAAAGGAAACAAGAAATAGTGATTGGACGAGTCAACTAATAGACTCAAGATAATGACGAAACCCCAATTGGAAAAATCAATCAAGAAGAATAAAAAACCATCAACGTGTGGTGTGGTGGTGCGAGGCCAGCAATTGGGAACTACGGAAAGGAGCAACACGGGCTGGAGCTCAACTGGATCAGGTAGTGCACAGCTTACGAGACACTAAAGGCCGCCAAAAATACCAAAGAACAGGTGTCTACAAAATAGGCGACACAAACGCAATAAGCACCGATCGTGAGAGGGAGAGAAGAGCCAAGGGTATAGATTGGTTTACGGGGCGAAGTGAAAAGGTTTACGAGAAAGTTGGCAGACTGCAAGCCTTGTCATTATGCTCCATTAGGTGAATCCGGAAGGGAGCTTCTGTGAATACGGCGTAATTGAAATCGCGGCTCCTCGCGACCAAAATGGAAATCGCGGACCACCACAAGGAACCACGTTTTTATCGTGATATGGATGGCATGCCCTGTTTCTTAGTGTCTCGTGAAGCGGGAAGCTATAAAATGAGACCCACGTTCCTGGCTCCTCCAGAGCCTTTTTGCTATGGCGTCGCAAGTAAATCCTAAATTATTCGCAAGCACCTTCCTGACACTTTTCAAGTGCTTTCCTAGGGCTTTCCAAATGTTTACAAAGTTACCATCAAACAGAAACAATTGTATAGAGACTGGCCCGTTCACTTTTACATAGTCGAGAAAGTCGTATTCCCCTGTGGCCAGAGCGTAGAACGCTAATCCGCTGCCAAACAAGGTTCCGCCAAGATGTGGATAGCTTGACCGCTTTGCAAGCTAAACTCGAGGCATTGATCGGTCGAGGTTTGTGGCGCGCTGCTCATCAAGGTTTGGTTGGCAAAACCCTGAGTTCTGAGTTTCGTCTAGTAACCCTAGTGCTACACAAAGCTGGTAACCTGCCCCTCCATGAAATGACAAACTTGAGATGGATATCTAGTCGTCAAACCACAGATTCTCTACATATGTGTCTACACACGCATGTCCATAGCATACACACAAAACCTACTAACCATCTCCACTTGCACAAAGGAATGACATTCTCCAAACACAATGCAGGCTACAAGCTCTATACCGTGGTCCCGGACCTCAAGCGTGCGAGGAAGCGCAACCCACTCACACACTACGCAGCAAAGTCGTCTCCGTAACCTTGCTATTATCACATGTTAATCCTGCTTTCTACAGCCCCTGCGACCGACTCCGGTGTGTTAGCACAAGTTCTTCGCAGTGACCGTCCTATCATCTAAACACAAATTCATGTCGGTTTTGTTCTTGTGTTTTGGAGAACAGACGGCCTGTCGTCCTATATATGTGGAAGGACCCCACCGTCGCTACTAGAATAAAGATTCATCCCCAAACCTTCTAATAGACCCATTTCCTGATCTGGCAATTCCTATTTTCACACCTGAAGCTTATTACATGCAACAAAGAACTTGCATTTTTATTACCATTCTTTGTCAACTGCGTATTTCCATACATGCAATACGCCCAAATCGTTGGTACAAAGACCCAATTCCGAAGATACCGTGGTAGTTGCCCGACTTAACTACACAGCCAACACACACTTGAGCTTGCAAGGCTAGACTTTTTGGTATCATTGTTTTCTTCCGCCATACTCATCGTCAATATTTGTGTCTTTGGCTTTTTGGATACATAATACCAAGTCTTCATTATTAATTCCCTAGAACGAGCCCTTTAAACAACCTCGATACCGTCCTATCTTTCTATTTCCTTACTACTCAACACCGATCTCAACCGCCAACATACTTTATCCCCTATAGCGCCCTGTTTGCCAGCGTCAATTTGGAAATACATAAACACCACACGTCTGAAGCCTATACTTAGCCAGCCTCTAGTCGACTTTTGTTTTCGTCAATTGGACTTTTTTCAGTTGTTCTTGTGTTATACTGTTGTTGTGGCTATTCATTGAACCCAACTGCATCCCACTCGAGATCCCCTCGTTCGGGATTAGGGTTTTGCTTCGCAGTCCGAGATAAATCCTAGGGTCTACATGTCCGGAGTTGCATTAGTCCACCATGGCGTCACTAGTGTCGGATTTCTTGATAAATCCTGTGTTGCGACAAGCCCGGCGTATATCTGAAATCTCCAGACCGACTAATGGCCAAGCCGCCTCGGATGTTGAGCAACCACATAAGACAGTGGCTCATGCTCCCGACGAGTCGTCCATATTGATCAACCAAATCGGCCTGCTCAATACTGCAAACAGCTTAATACTTCCCCTTACGCCAGAGACTGCGCCTCCAAGCAACACTGCGATTTTGAGCGTCGCATCACCTCAATTGGATTCTTTTACCCCTGAGGAAACAACAACCTCAGACCAATCTGATATTCTCGTTTTTCCACGCTACACTCGGACGCACTACGAGGAAGACTCTGATTCTGATTCGGACGATTCCTTACAATGCACATCGCCAATTATGCCGGAGCCACATAGTACGCCCGGCGCTGGAGCCGAGGATCGGGAACAGGAGTTACCCGAAGATGATGGAATGGCAGAAATGCGCTCTCAAATTCGACTTATCCACAGAATGAAAGCGCCTCAAGTAGACAAAGGAAGATTACTTCATGATGTTCTTATGAAGGGACATTTGGCTGTTAAGGGGGTGCGCAAAACAGCCAGGGAAGTTAATAGAGCCTCCGAACCGGAAGGGCCTATGGTACAGAAACGACTTGCGGTCGGTTCAAGCTCTGCTATGCTCAACAATCCACTCTCGGGTCTCAAGTTCTGGAACAGTGAAGAGGATGCGACACCAGAATCCGAAGAAACGTTTAGTTTGAGTGAGCGCGATCTTCAGCCCTCTTTCCATCCCACCGATCATCAACTTGGTTGCAGGCACTACCATCGCAACGTCAAGTTGCAGTGTGCAACCTGTGATAAGTGGTACCCGTGTCGACTCTGTCACGATCATGCGGAGGATCATGAGCTTCCACGACGGGAGACCAAAAATATGCTTTGCATGCTATGTTTTTGCCCTCAACGCGTATCAGACAGATGTGTAAACTGTGAGGTTTCGGTGGCTCTTTATTACTGCAATGTCTGTAAGTTGTGGGAAAACCGACTAAACCGACCAATCTATCATTGCCATGACTGTGGAATATGTCGCAAGGGTCATGGCCTTGGTGAAGATTTCTTCCACTGCAAAGTAAGTTTCATTCCCGATTTACATAACTTTAGCTTCAAGTTTCACTAACCTATCCCATAGACATGTAACGCCTGTATCAGCACTACCATCAAATCATCCCACAAGTGCATTGAACGTTCGACGGATTGTAACTGTCCGATTTGTGAAGACTACTTGTTCACCTCACGCAAGTCTGTTGTTTTTATGGGTTGTGGACATAGCATTCACCGGAGTTGTCACGAGAAGTATCTGGCCAATGGTTGTTACAAGTGTCCTCTCTGCAATAAGGCTATTCTCAACACTGAAACGCTCTTTCGTACGATAGATATGGCGATTGAGCAACAGCCTATGCCTGAGGAGTTTGCTAGAACCAAAGCTGTCACACTCTGTCATGAGTGCTTGACACGCACCACTGTTCCGTATCACTGGCTGGGTCTCAAGTGTGGCCTGTGTGAATCTTACAATACGGCACTGATTGAAACTATTGATCATCCCTCGGCACATAACACGGAATCGACGGATGGATCTGAAGCGGACATGGGCCAAGGTAGTTCAACAGTAACTCCGGCAGATGTGGCTCTTAGACATGATCAAATCATGTTTCCTCATGCCGGAAGTGGTGTTTTGCAACAACTAGGTGCCCAAGAAGCCACACGCCAAGCTCAGATGTATGAAGAAATCAACTCCGGTGTAAATGACGATGCCATCGTTGGCTCATTTGATTCAGTTCGTGATTCTGCTCTGTCCGATGCTCGTCCATTAGATCGGCGAACAATTTCACGACCCCCTATACAGGAACTTGATGCCGAGAGCGTTGAACGCTTTTTGCAGCAGTTTGATCATGAGGCTACGCAAGACATCATGAATCTTTGGAATGGGAGTAGTGATGGTGAGGGTGTTGGTGCTCTTGCCCGGAATGCTCTGTCCTCGCTCCAACAAGCTCTCCATAGTGATATCTTGGAAGTCGAGGACCCCACTGGAGTGGCTGCTCTGACGCGCAATGTCTTTAACACTTTACAACAAGCCCTACATGGTAACAGTGAGACTGATGGCGAAAGCAATATAAATCTCTCTTGGAACGCTTTGGCGTACTTGCATCAAGCCATCCATGGCAATGTTGTTGATAGCGGAGACGAAGGCGATGACGTCGGCGATCAGGATGATGATGAAGCGGAATTTTCCGATGATCAGAGTAGCATTGCTGATGAATTTGATGAGCCTGAAGACGACATTGTTCTTTTCGGACATCGGTAAATCCTAATTCTGAAGGGTATGATTAAGCATAGGTTGAGGCAATGGTGTATATTGACGTCTGCAACGGGAGTGAAAACAGGAACTCCTATATTGCTATGATTTGGCTGTGGCTAGTCACTTTGGAAAGCCACTTTCTATTGTTATATTTCTTTTTTTTTCTGTCCTGTGAGTAAGAGTTGGTCATACTTTGTTCGCCACATTACTTTTCAGGGCAGCTTTTCCATAGACTCTAAATATCACGATATTTATGTACTTGACAATTTTCCGGTTAATCTCTATGTGTATGTATGGTGGGCATCATATCTGGGGGTATCTAGTAAAGAACAAAACATTGACTGCAAGTGCAGATTTATCTCCGCCTCGCTGCCATTTGTTGTTCAACTGCCAATTTCTCTTCTCTCAGTTCTTTGATGACATTCTGTGTCTTACAGTTAGTAAATTGTCACTTTAATAGACACTCGTCGAAGAAACCTACAGCTAGAGCCTCGGGGTTCACGCCATTCTCAATCATTGAGATACAAATCGAGAGTCCTCTACGATCTAATTGACAATTCTACGTAATCGTGTTAGCTTTTAAAGGCTTTTTCATTGGTGAAATTGACATGCCAGAATAGTCGAAATCTCATGAAGAATATCAACAGCTTGTTGAGCGGCGGCTTGTTTGTCCATACGATCGTCTGGTGGTGCCATTATTTTGATAAATTAGTTGTCGTCGATATACTCTTGATGAAATTCACTGTCACGCGTAGAGTTTGTTGACATTATCACATGCACGGGGTGCGTTTGATAGGGTTAGGGTCATGAATAGGGATGTTTGCTACAGTGGTCTATTATTAGTAGACAGGAAGTGGCTTGAAGATGGCGTAGAACCTGACTTGGGCACGCACGTGACTAGTGAACTGCCAAGTCTTAGACTTCGGGTGCGTTGGTGAATAGAAGCAGGAATATGGCCACGTCTAGAAGCATTTTAGCGGTGTGACTGAGGCTCGTGGTGGCTATAATGTCTAAGATGAGGCAAAAAATTAGGGATGTCTTATGAATTATATTTTAAATAGGACACCATTGCTGTTTGGCGTTCCTTACTAGTAAAGGGGTAAGTTTTGCCAACTACCATCCATAAATCGATCGGCATTGGTGAGAATGAGGTGGTGGAAAGTTTGTGTACGGGGCGGAGTTGAATGTTTTAGAACCTCTGGTTTAGAAGTATCATGAACGGTTTATTTGAAGATAGTTTGTATATGTTAACTGTTACATTTGTCGCTGTGGCAAGAAAATTGTAGTGCGTGGTTACATCTTTCAAGGCGGATTGTCAAGGTTTGTGGTTCCGGCGGGATTCAAGAACTGTCCGTGGTGACCTTCTGGAAGCTGAGGATTCAGATGGATGCAGAGATACATACATATACACATACATATATAGATACAACATAACTGGTGTGTCCTTGATCGAGTCCAGAGGGGAACAAGACCTTTGTGACCATGAGTGGCAGTACAAGGCCCAGGGGTGCCGCTTCAAATAGTAGATCGGGATGGCATTGTTGTGAATTTGAACAGGCGGGATATTTGTTAGAGTACATATGGACTTGACCGGCCCGCATGTGGCGGTGTCCTTCCTGGTAACATTGGGGGGTTTCGGTCTGTCTATTTGTATACCGGGGCAATAAACCCACTTCGATGTGGTGAAGTTGACCTGTTCAATTGACGGCCGCGTGTGTCGATGCTTATGAAGATACAAACATTGTTCTACTACTTGCCTAGTCCCGGGCTGTGTCTAGCCCATCATGAAAACCCGGACTGATCATGCGCATTTGTCTCTTATGTCGGAAAGTACCCTGAATGCTGACAGGAACGGAATGTGTTACTCCATATGTATGGTGTATAATTTCACGGACATCAAGTATCGACTCAGGAAAGAACCGCACAGGTTGTTATACAGCCGGTACTGAAGCGGCGCCAGGCAGGGTCTAGCATATCATCCTGTCTAGTTTGGTGGCTGCTTATTCTGTCATGCGGGGCCATGTATGTATACATATTGTATAATTCACGCTTTTCCGCATGGGCTTCTCAACTTGATTCTGACAAGCATCCAATTGCCTCCTCCTTATTTATTCCGTGAGCCCATCCCAAGTTTCTATTCAGTACACTCCGGTCCGTCAAGGTTTTCAATTTCATTGCATTACGCCGATGCATTAGAGCTTCCTTGTTCTCTCTTGTTTCCTCTATCAGATCCTGCAAAGACCCCCAAAAGGTTAGGCCTATTGCTCCACATCTTATCGCCCGGCCTAGGCTTTTACCGACCCTGTAGTCCGTCTGCCACTACCCGCCATTTTCCTCGACGAACCCACGCTCTGGATGACCTGTTGTTGTTAAATATCGGCCGAACAATTCTGCATACGCTCTACTCGACAAGCCTACTATTTGGCAATAATCCCACCGCTACGTTTTAGTCTGCCCGTTTACACTCTCTTGATTGGAATTATCACGCTATTTATGAGATCCTCAAAGTCCGGCTCTTCCTGTTGTCTCGCGATCCCCATCGGCGTCCCCTATACTTCGATTAACCCAAGAGATACAATATACCCTACTTGCTCTTGAGTATCCACAACACCTGTTTTGTTACAGCAACTGGACTTGATCTGTTCACGCACTCGTTAGCGCATCGATACTCTAAAGACTCTTCCGCTCGCTTTTACATCTTATATACAGCGCATTGGGAGTTTATCCCGGAGAAGCACTTTCGACGACCTGTATTACCTACCTATTTCAACGCCTAGACGCATTATTTCATTAGACCTTGAATTTCGTATAGGCCCTGGTGCAGTGGACCAACAGTTAAACGCCCAACTTTGTTCCGCACTCAGAATTCCTTGGTGCAGCCGCCAGTGCCTTGTCGTGTCCAAATAGAGACGTATTCCCCGGATTCTCGGTCTCCTACTTCCTCCACTTACCGGACCGAAGTTTAGCTGAATTGGCCTGCTCCAATTTGCCGCGTGGATAGCGTTATTGGGTTTTCTTTCTGTATCCTCACCGTCAAACTTTCTTCGCTCGTTGACATCCACTTCCAAAAACCCGGCCTTTTCGATCTTTTCCCTAGTTTGACAAGGAACGCAAGAACTTGAACCTTATTGCGCTTGACGACGTCTCCCGGAGATTGTGCATAATCCGTTCATTTTCTACCACTGCCTTTAGCTATACTGGGCTTCTGCATTCTAGGTCACTGGCAACCTAACGAAAACCCACCCACCTTTCAAGGTCATAACCCTCAGACCTCGTCGGTTACATCACAACCTTGAGATTATCAATTCACTTTCGCTCTCGAATCTTTCTCCACATTCACGTCAACACACATATCACAACCTCAGCATATCATGTTGCTTCCGAAAGACAGTATTAACTGGAAGGCGGCGCAGAACAAGGTGCCTCATGGCAGAGCTATTCTGGCCCACCTTGCGCGGCCACGCTCTTTGCTTCTTCTCGGTGTTGGTTGCTTCTTGATCGTGGCATGGCAGGGTGTGCGATCGTCAGCTGCCGAGATGCAGCGGTATGTTTTAACTTTTGCCGTTTTTTGACAGCTGAGTGGCTCGTATAGCGGCCACTCCCGCTGTCAGGAAACGGCTTTTCGTATTTATCATGAAGTTCCTGCATACTAATAGGTACGATTTAACAGCTTCTACTGCTGGGGCCCCGCCACCCCGCCAACACAGATGTCAATCAATGATCAAGTTTCATGGTCATCCCACCAACAAACGCCTGTCACCTTCAACCCCCATGCGGCGATCGAGATCAACGACACTACCATTTTCAACGTCAACCTCAATGAAATCAAGTCGACTAAGCAAGCCATTAACAATGAGGAGCGTGTTCTGTTGTTGACGCCTCTCAAGGATGCCGCACCGTACCTTGGGAAGTACTTTGAACTTCTGTCCTCGTTGTCCTACCCCCACCACCTGATCGATCTCGGCTTCCTTATCTCGGACTCGACCGATGAGACTCTTGCTATCTTGGCCACCGAGTTAGAGCGCATCCAATCCTCCACCGACAAGGAGATAACTTTCCGCAGTGCCACCGTTGTACAGAAGGACTTTGGATTCCAGCTTAGCCAGACTGTTGAGGAGCGTCACTCGTTCGAAGCCCAAGGGCCTCGTCGCATGGCCATGGGCAAGGCCCGCAACTACCTCTTGGCCTCGACCTTGAAGAATGATCACTCGTGGGTCTACTGGCGTGATGCTGACATTGTCGAGTCGCCTAAGAGTATCATTGAGGACTTTATTGCCCATGACCGTGATATTCTTGTTCCTAGTAAGTTTATGCAGTTTTCACATGCACGATCCTCGAGCGATGCTATTGCATGACCTTATGTCGTGTGTTGGATGCTGTGTGGTGGTTCGTGGTGAAACATTGAGTGAATTACTAACTGTGGTCACACAGACATTTGGTTCCACCGTTACCGGGATGGGAAGGACATTGAAGGTCGTTGTAAGTACCTTTTTAGAAGTCGAACTAAAGATGAAAGAGGGTTATGCTAACGCTGATTCAATATAGTTGACTACAACTCTTGGGTTGAGTCAGATACTGGTCGGAAGTTGTCTCTGAGCCTGGACCGCAACGTTGTTCTCGCCGAAGGTAAGTTTCACTTAGATATAGTCAACGACGTACTCGTGTACTAACCTTTTTGCTCCTTTAGGCTACAAGCAGTACAAGACTGGCCGTACTTACATGGCCCGTATGGGTGACTGGCACAAGGATAAAGACGAGGAACTCGAGCTTGATGGTATCGGTGGTGTCAACATCCTGGTCAAGGCCGACGTTCACCGTGCTGGTATTAACTTCCCTGCGTATCCCTTTGAGAATCAAGCCGAGACTGAAGGTTTCGCCAAGATGGCCAAGAGAGCAGGATACGGAGTGTACGGTCTGCCAAATTACGTGGTGTGGCACATTGATACGGAGGAGAAGGCTGGAAATGCCTAAATGTTGGATTTGGATTCACTTAATAATGTGTATATACGACCTAAGAAATTAGGGGATGATGGGTTGGTTTGGTGATGGGGCGTCATTGTGGGATCATGTTTTATGGCTTTTTGGCTCTTTGTTTTCTGGTTCCGTTATTGTCTGTCGGTTTTATATTTTTTGGTTTGAACTGTAAACATATATCTTTTTTCCTTTAATGAATGTGGGCTGTGAAAAGTGTACATGTGTGTGTGTGTGTGATAATGAACTAAGAAAGTTCCCAAGACAGTAGAAAAGAAAAAAAATCTATCCAATTTGATGTACAATCAATACAAGCTACACTATCGTCACAAAATTCAAGTCTCCTAGATGAACCAAAAAGGGAAGAGGGAAACATCAAAAGAACAAACAGAAGGGAACGCGAGTCCCGAAACAAAAAACAAAGAGGCAGGAATAAAACAACGACCAGAAAGCAGAACCCCCAAATCAATGCCGCCGTGGAGAGAGAGAGAGAGAAAAGGAAATGACTCCGAGGCTTATTGGCCCGGTAAAATGGAGGAAAGCGGCGGATGAAAACGGCAAACAAATGATTTATTGGACCAATTAGGTGCTCTTGACAACCTCCAAGGTGTCCAGAGACTCGCGCTCGGCAGCCTCGGCACGGATTTCGTTGATGATGGGCTCGAGGTAGGGCATGTCCTGTTGAAGATGGAGTTAGTTTGATTGGACGGGATATGTGCGTTTGGTGAGTAGAGAGTTGACTTACCTCCTCGGGCTTGGTCCACTCGGCCTGGGGAAGAAGCTTGTGCTGGTAGGAGCACTGGACGGCGCGGCGGATACGGTAGACGCGGTCGTAGTACTCCTTCTCGGAAAGACGCTTGAGGGCGAGCTGGACGGTCTCGTTCTCCTCCTCCCAGAGGTCATCGGCTCTGTTTAGACGGTTAGCTTTGGTGTTTGATGTGGTGGTTTTTGTATGGTTGCGGTGGTTGTGATGGTGGACCGGATAGCGGGACGAGAAAAGGACGTTTGGACCAGACAGTAGGTACGGTGGTCGGCGATACGGAAGTTGAGATGATACATGGCGGGTTCCGGGGTCGCGGCGTGTTATCCTCGGGTGTCGGGATGTTGCGGTTTCGGGTATGGTGTCGCTAATGGTAATATGTACGATTGAGCGAGTTTCGTTATGACGTTGAATGGTGTTTCCGAAGACATATGTCGTCAATTGGGTCTTCAATGTCTTTTAATCGGGCGGGATCGTAGTCGTATCCATAATGATCGGTCCGTCGCAGTTTCCGTCGTGATTCATCCGGTGTATAGTCTCGTCCAAAGTCGTCCGTAAACCGCCATATCCTCCACAATCCACCACAACACACTAAACCACGAACCGGCGAAAACCGGGTCTCCGGAATACACTCACTTCAGGCCGAGCTGACGGTAGCCCTGAGCCTGGCCATACCACTTCGCAATGGGAGTCAAGGCACGCAGCAACCAGGGGCGCTGAACAACAAACTTGGCGGCACTGACGGTCATTTTGTAAGAAGAAAGAAGAAAAAGGGAATGAAGAAGATTGGACAATTATCTTGAGATCTTTCTTGCAAGAAACAAGCAAAAAAAAGAAATAAAAAATAGACAGGTCAAAGACAAACAACGGTCAGGCGGCAAGTGAGAGAGAGAGGGAAAAGTGAAGGATGAGATTTGATTTGCTAGCTGGGTATGTGGGTTCTGCGTCTGGGTCTGGGGGTTGCCGGAATAAGGAAGGGACAGGAAGTCTTGACGGAAACTTGTCTGGTAAGTGTTTAAAACTCGGTGGATGACGCAAGGACAAGAAAAAAGTGGCAGGAGAAGATTGTGACTTTCTTCTGGATAGGGAAACTTGCAACTACGGGGATGGCTACGGGAGTTTATGTGGTGACTGACTCGTCGAGAGTGATTTTTACATTGGTTTGCATGAGTACGGAGATGGTTGTGCAGGGCCTTAACGGGTATGGCTGGGTTGAGTTGGTTTGATGGACCATACAGGCGGCCTGTATTTTTTCTCATGGTGTCGAGTGGGGTGGGGACGGACAGAAATCGCGAGGCTATCATTGGCCAATTGGTAGACATGGTTAGCATGATTAGATAAGCGGGCGACGGGAATGGGAGGGGATTGAAATTTTTCGGCCTGGGATTTTAGGGCGGATGGGAGGATGAAATTAGGGTTCAATGTTGTTGGCGGGGATGGGGTAGGATGCGATTATATGGTAGTGGATTAGGTTTGAGGGTGTTGGTATTAGTTGCCTGTTATGACGAAATAGTCGGGTGAGAAGCAGGTAGGTGCAAGATGTAGTTTGGAAAGTGTGGGGTAGACATTGAGGGATACCATGGATTTGGTAACAGGCATGCGGGAAGGCATACGTTATTGTTGTTGATACATGAGTTGTCGTTGATTTGAAGAAAGTGCTGAAGTAACACAAGACATCATTTTATCACTGTATCGTCTCTAACTTGGTTGTAATATGTACGTAAGAAGCTTTAAGCCATTCTGGGACCTATACCTTAATGTCTAAATGGATGAATTAGGAAATGCCTTATGTCCGGTGATAGTTAGATGACATGGTCATGCAGATACAGTAGCATGTCCACGTCCATAGATGATGACGTGAAATGGCAATCAAGTGGGGCATCTTAGCAAGTATCACAGAGTACAGAGAGCTTCAACGTGGGGGTCTTCAACATTCATATATTCTCGACAACCACCAGGGCTTTGGTAGGATCAAGGGCACATGCAGACACGGCCTTGTTGTATGTCCTCCCGATGCAGCCATGTGCTTTGTCTGCCGGCAGAAGTAACGTAATGGAAGCTTAACTAGGATGTCTCGTCACCTCCAACATGGACCTTCTCTAAGCAAGGCTAACGAGAGACATGAAAATCGCCTGATATCTTGCTATCTCTGCGCGTGAGCTCGGGTTATCAGGCCATACGGGATTGATATGTACATGCTTGAATCAATGGTAGTCGATGTCTCCAGTGTATCCGTCTAGTTAATTACATTACAATCATAAGAAGGGTCCTTGCTCTAATATCTTTCTTTCCCATATCCCTCTGGCATGCGGACGTCATCCTTCCTTCCATAATCCTTGAAGAATAATCGTCAACATCAGTCAGTGCCGTGCCGTGCATTTTTTGTTTGGTAAGCAACGCAAGCTAGGTTTCCATTCCGTGTCAAGGGAGCATTCAACTTTGATAACTTTTCACCTATCTGTTAACGCAATTTTTTGATGTTTCAGCGGTTTTTTGTCGAAAAAAATCATCGCATTTTGTTCCCGTTGCCATCCATCGCTAACCGAGACCGCTAAGCTAAGCTATTTCTCATACAGACAGGCTTTGGTTGTTTTTACCAGGCTTGTCTAGGTTGGCCCCTCCAATTACCATCTGCGAACATCATCATCGCAAGAAAAAAAAAGATTTGGGGATTTGGACGTCACATTTAGCCGATTTCCATCACACGATTAGCTCCAACCTACGTACATATACATGAGCTCCCGCGACACTTCACATACACAAGTTATAACCGCGACCATCTCCGATAGATCATACCATCATAGTCACCCGTCATCCCATCTTTTCCAAGCTCTCTTGCGATAACATACAGCCACTTCGGACTTGAACCCCGATAACCATCTCCCCCGGCGCACTCACACTATCAGCTCCGAAGTCCGTGTCCGGATGGCCCACGACTCGGCCCGCCACCTGGTGCCCACGGCTTCCGATCACAGCGCCAGCGCCAGCGCCATGTCTCCATCCTCCTCTTCCGACCCCTCCTTCCATAGCTCACAAGCAAAGGCGCAATCTCTTTCCTATCTTGAGCGGTTCGCTCTGAACGCTTCGGAGTCCCAGTTTAATGCCTTGTCGGGCGCAATAGGCGGCTTCACTGCCGGTGTTATTACCTGCCCTTTAGATGTTATCAAGACGAAGTTGCAGGCCCAGGGTGGCTTTATGAATGCGGATGCGGTTAAGAATGGGAGACCTACGCCGAGAATGTATAACGGCTTGATTGGCACGGGCAATACGATTTTAAGAAATGAGGGTATTCGTGGGTTGTATAGAGGTTTGGGCCCCATTGTGTTTGGGTATTTGCCTACCTGGGCTGTGTGGTTTACCATTTACAATAAGAGCAAGCTTACTTTGAGGGAATACACGGGTAGGTGGTTTGGTCTCAAGACGGCTATAAGTTACTGACAATTATGTTACAGACAAAGGACTCTTTATCAACTTTTGGTCTTCTATATTTGCTGGTGGTTGCAGCACAATTGCAACCAACCCAATCTGGGTAATCAAGACTCGCCTCATGTCCCAGAGCGCCGCTCACAATGCACCGTCTCCAACCAACAGTACCTCGTCAACAGCAGCCCGAATCGTACCCCGGCCGTCATGGCACTACAAGTCCAGTTTTGATGCTGCCTACAAGATGTATACCACCGAAGGAATACTCTCCTTCTACTCTGGTCTCACGCCTGCTCTTCTCGGCCTCACCCACGTGGCCGTACAATTCCCCGCATATGAATACCTCCGTACCAAGTTAACTGGTCAAGGTATGGGTGCCGTCAGTCTCGATGAGAATGGCCTCCCAGTAAACGCCCTCCCACTAAAGAACCAATGGTTGAGTGTATTGCTGGCTTCAGTAGTATCCAAGATCATAGCCAGCACAGCAACATATCCCCATGAGGTTCTTCGCACACGACTCCAGACGCAGAGAAGACCAACTGTGAACTTGGCAAGTGCTGCCGGAGGTTCTGGTGAACACACTGTGGCTAAGTACCACGGCGTTATCAAGACCTTCCGGGTGATTCTTCGTGAGGAGGGATGGAGAGCGTTTTATGCGGGCTTGGGGACGAATATGATGAGGGCGGTGCCGGCAGCTACGGTTACCATGTTGACATACGAATATTGTATGGGAGAACTTCATGCCGCGAGGTTACGGGCTAGACAGCATGTTGAGAGGACAGTATAGGTTGGTATGGTGGGGCATTTCCCTGGGTATATCTTTCTACTCAGTTTGGTGGCGTTTGGTCTTTTCTTTTTGTGGGTTTCGTTTTTGTTGTTCTTTCTTTTGTTTGCTTTGAATTTACACTAGACAATGGTTTTACCTGGTGGCGTATTGGGGTACATAAAGTCAATTGTACGAATTTCATGATATTACACGTGGTCTGCGACCATTCACAACTGTTGTTAAGATTCACATGCATTTGTAGAGTTCAAGTATTAACACATGCGTGGATTTTTAGGTTACACCCAAGGCTTACAAATGTACCCTCCGCATCGGCGAACTTTTATATACCGCCGACCCAGCCTACACAGTGTCCATCCATCTCGACGGAAACTGCACTTCCGCACGCGCTATGACGCAAAGTCGGGTATATCTTCCGGTTATCAAAGATGTTTGCCTCTTAATCCAATTTCGGAAACCTACACTTCACTCATCTGTCGAATTGAAGTTAACCTTACATCTTGATTTGTAAGAAAACTTGGGAAGTTTCATACATCACCATAACCCTTATATTCACATCCGCCCCCGCCAGGGTTTCCTCCAAGTTTAACCCGAGAATTACGTCAGGTACAGGAAAGAAAAGCCTAAGCCACAATTTGAGAGACGGCGAATTCGGTGACCGACATCTTGTTGATTTATGCTTGTTGATGCAGAGATCAGGAGACTCTATTTCTCTATATATACCCGGCTCCTCGCCCATTTCGAAGCTGGTCCGCGCATGAGGTAGTTTATATAGACCCTCGTTAACCCCGCCGATCACCCGAATCCCTCACGATCAAAGACACTACCCATCATCGCAAATGACGTCCCCGTTAGATCCTGGCCCGCGTGCCTTGGGAATTCCTTCTCGACACTCCCCTTCGCTTTCTACCTCGTCAGCCTCCTCGGGGAGACATGCCCGTGAACGTACCTCGCCGGTACTACCTACAAATGAACGCCTTGCGCAGCCACCCTCCCGGTTCAACAACTATGCGCGGAATAGCGCTGCCGCGGAGGAATCGAGTTTATGGAGACAGACGCAGGATTATGGAATGAACTTGTATGTCAAGGTTATGCGCCGGTTATTGGCGATGCCGCCGGGAAAGAGAATTGCGGTTATACTGGGGGCGGGAGCATTTGGTCTCTTTGGGCTATTTATGATGGCGAAGTGGCATGGCATTGTTAAGTCGTTAATCCCGGTTGTCAAGAAATGGCGTGACTGGAAGTATGGGTGGATTTCGGTCTGGTTTATGGTCTTTATTACGTCGTTTCCCCCCATTATTGGGTACTCCTCGGCGGGCATGATTGCCGGCTTTGTCTATGGGTTTCCTGGGGCGTGGCCTTTGGTTGCGAGTGCCTGTGTTATTGGGTCGTCGATAAGTTTCATGACTAGTCGGACCATCTTTAGTGGTTATGTGCAGAGACTGGTGGGTGACGATCCACGCTTCGTTGCGTTGGGTCAAGTATTGAGGAGAGATGGACTTTTGATGTTGACGGCTGTACGGTTTTGTCCTACACCGTTCAGTTTGTCAAATGGCTTCTTAGCTACCATTCCTACCATCACGCCCCAAGCATTTGCCTTATCAACGGCACTTTCTACGTAAGTTTTCATGTCTACTCCATTTCATCCCAATCTAACACATCACAGTCCTAAACTCTTCATGCACATTTGGCTCGCCAGCCGGATCGCCCTCCTCGCTGAAAACGGCGACACGATGTCCTTTGGCGACAAGCTTATCAATTACTTTAGCATGGCATTTGCGGGTATTGTCGGCACCGCAGTAACCATCATCATTTACCGCCGCACTATGGCTCGCGCGGCCGAGATCCAGCGGGAAGATGATGGTCTTGATGGAAACGGCGACTTGGAGCGTGGCTTGATTAGCAGGGCTTCGGCGGATGTTCATGACGATGAAGATGCAATTTCCATGTGGGGACAGGAAGACGATGATGATGATGATCAGGATGATGCGTATAGAGACAGAGCTTATGAGGAGATTATGGGGAAGCCCGGGGGGTTGTTGCATTAAGAGGATACATGATTCTCATTTTGGAAAGTGTCATGACCTTTATAGATTGAAAACATACGCATTGAATTAGGTATAGTAAATTACCCATCTAATCTAAAGTTGAAAACTTCAACCTCAACAACGCCTCAATAACTACATCCGGCTTAGCCCGGAGTGCATTGTGATACAACACGTTAGTCTCATAGACACTGCAACTCCCAACCTTAAAGGCCGTGTTTCTCGCCAACCGGTTATCAACATATAAATCATCCACATAACTAGCCGCATAAATCGGAACCTTGTTCTTGGCAAGTTTAGCCAGGTCGTAGATGTGCTCCCACTTATCATATTTAGCAAGCTGGTCAGCAACATTCTTAAGCGGAATAAGTCCCGGGTTCGTATCAAAGTGCGAAGGAAAAATCATCTCGCCTGAGAAGAAAGGCGGACTATCAGCGGAGAACCCGGAGAATTCCTCCGTGGTAACCCACTCGAAACCACGCTGCGTAGCCGACATTCGTGAGGCAGCCCAGTTGGAAATCGACCCAGGTCCGTCACAGTAGATTGCCTCGTGGAGAATGGCATAAATGATGTTATGATCAAACTGGGATTCTGACTCCATGGTATTAAGAGTTGGCCCGGTGAATTTCCCCCATGTTTGGAGGTCATGGTGGGCGCGGGTGATGAGGCGGTGGATACGGTTGATGCCGCTGTGTTGGCCAAAGGCGATTCCCATGGTGAGGAAGCGTTTGACGGTTAAGATGCCGCTGGAGGGGAGTTTGCATTTGTCGGGGTTGTTCTGGATGAAGTTGCAGATATCGATGATTTTGGAGGCGTCACCGGGGAATTTCTTGTAGAAAGCTTGGTTCCGTTCGACGGCTCGCGCGTACGTGGATGTGTACACAGTATCCGCAGATTCACCAATGGGTGCAAGACCGCCGGTTAAGAAGGCTTCACGGATACTTTCGGGGTACATGGAGAGGTATGTGAGGGTTACGAAGCCGCCAAAGGATTGGCCGAAGAGAGACCATTGTTTATTGGCGGTGACGGGGGAGTCCTTCAAGAGGTTCTTTCGAACGGCTTCAAGGTCACGGACAATATTGTCCTGGCGGAATAATCTCAGATACGCCGCCTTTTCCTGGTCGGTTTCGCCACGGAGCGTGTCGGCGGTTACGGTGTGACTGACGCCAGTTCCACGGTAATCAATGAAGAGATAACGGTAATCCTTCATCCGGCCAACAATAGGGTGCGTAGAAGGATCGGCGATGCCAAAGCCGGGACCGCCTTCTAGATACACGAGCCATGGCTTTTGCGGCCGGTTAAGGGCGCCGTCTTTCTCGGCTACCGGGCGGTCAGATTGTACCACGGCACGGGCAAAGAGGGTGATTGTGTGGGAATGGTCACCTGAGTAATCTAGAGGAACCTTAAAGGTCATCTCTGAAATCACAAGCTGGTCTATAGCTTGTTAGAAAATCACCTGATCCATGCTTCCCTATATACTAACTTACCAGACCTGTAGGTCAGAATCTCGCCAGGGACAGCCGCTGGAATCTCTACATCCATCTTCATGGTTGCCGGTTCACACGGAGCTATCAGCGGTACACACATTGTCGTCAGTAGTGTGACACAGCACAATAGACGGACAAGATTTCATGTCTGGCAGTTACTTCACTCACGGGTGGTAGTGTGTAGTGGGGCACGAGTCCCAAGATGGAAGCTCGATAAGGTTTGAGTAGGAATGTATCGTCTTGCACAAGGGCCTCTGATTGTTTTGTGAATTCCGCGATAAAGAAGAATCCCGAGGGGATAAGCTACTCTGGGGGTTATACGATTGAACATTGGGGTTGTAGTGGACTCTCACGTGGGTTTTATCCTTTTAGCTACCCCTTGAGTTCTTTCCTGTCTTGGGTACATTAGGCTGTTGAATGATACTATGCCATCTTTTGACATGTCAAGGTGACATCGTTTCATCTTTAAATGTATAAACACCCCACTTTCACTATTAACGAATGTAAGGGTTCGTCGTTGACAGAACAGTGTTTTGTTCAGCTCGGTTTATACTGTGTTTGCAGCGCTAGTGAGGAACTAAACCATCCTAGACCCCCTATAACTGAGCTCTATACGGCATTAGACCATGGTACAAACACAGTGTTAACCCTTCAAGAAAACCCCACGGCAATGAAGCCCACTTATTAGCTTAGTAATCGTCCCCGTTAATATCAAACGGCCCACTAAAAAGCTCAACATCAAAACTTCGTCGCCTATGCCGGAACATCTTGATTTTCTTCTTGTTTTCTTTTCACATCGAGTGCTTCATATTCGGCCCTGCCATATACCAATGCCATCGTACTATCGTTGGCGCCATTACAGGCGATGAATGTTGTCACCAATACACAAATATTGATTGAAGCCTTTAGTGCTCTTGCTGATCAGGTTCAAGGCCTGACTGACCGCAAAACTATCTTGGAGCACAAGCTTCGCTTTGCCCATGAACAGGTAAGATTTTGGAGTAACAGGGTGTTGTGAGACATGGAGAGATGTCTTCCTTTCGAATGATGAATATCAAATTTAGCTCTAGATCAAGAGTTGCTTCTGCAACAAGGATCGAAAACAATTTGTTCTGATCGAACTGGAAGACTCTCCGAGTTTCTTATTTTTCCATTTTGTTGGACATCAGACTAACCAATCTCGTGTCTCAGTTTCAGTACCTCGCCGACAAGTATGCCCCAGAAGCATCCGAGATCTCAGAAGCCATTGCGAATCTCCAATTGCCAGCTACATACTCTGAAGCCCCGTCAGTAAACGACGCCTCCGTACCTCTCCCTCGCCGCATCAGTGCGACGGTAAACGCTTCTCACCAAACTGCTCTTCTTATCCGCGACGGAAGACGTGCTGCCTCACAGCTGGCTGCCTCGTCTCCCGCTTCGTTGGCCGATCCCCCGTCCACTGCCCCTCTTTCGCGATCTCTCTCCCGGTCTAGTTCCGGGTCCAGACCCGCATCTCTTCTTGTCCCCAGTAACAGCTCGTATCGTCGCTATCAGCGCTCATCTCTTGCCTCTCCGTCTTTGCGTACGGGCTTAAACTCTCCAGGCCTGGTGTCACCACGAAGCCACGCATATACTTTACCAAACGTACATTCTCATCCTCTATCTCCGCTTCACCGGTCGCTTTCGTCGTCGCGTCCATTGGGCTCTGAATCTTCTGTAACTTCCATGTCAACGATCCTAGAAAAGGACTTTACTGTCGAAGGAAAAAAGGGCGAACTCAAGTGCCCCTTTAGCGCTCCAGCTACAGTTGATACCTCTGCTGCTGGGTCGTCGGCGCGTGCCACCCCAGACATGTCTGTTTCTGGCGTTGATATCGTGACTAAGCCTTCTACTGTTACTTTAAAGCAGACTCAAACGCAGGACCCAACCTCCCCTATTGCCACTACTGAAAAGTCTTTTCAGCTTAAATCCAATCCTACCCCACCAGCTGGTCGTCGCTATTCATTTGCCCCCACAGACGGCTCTTGGACCCGCCATCACCCCGACGCCGACCCTATTTGTGCGGCCATGGCCGGATCGGACGCCGGCACCGGCTCGCAAAACGATCCGTCGTCGAAATGCCCAATTCGTTATCTGGATAAACATTCACCGGAAGAAATCGCGCAGTATGTAGAAAAGTACAAGCATCAAATTCCGCGGAGTCATGAGATTTGTGTACGGAGGTACCAGTCGAGTGATGAGCAGGTACGCAAATTGGATGCTAAGTATGGCGATATGGCGAGCATGATTGCGGGGTTGACGAGTGTGCATCAGCCGTTGCTTAGTGCAGAGGAACAAGCTGCGCAGGCGAGGCTGGATCTTGAAGCTCACGATGCTAAGGAGCGGACTGAACGAGGTGAAGATTTTGATGTGGATGATGATATTGTAGTTGAAGACGATGAGAAGGAGGCATCGGAAGAAGATAAGACGGACGCGCCAAAGTCGAATCGGGTGAAGAATTGGGCCAAGATGGTTAGTGAAGCTGGGCCTGCTCCTGACTCGGAAGAGGTGGATGAGTCCAACGAAGCAGAGGAAAGAGAGGGCCGGTTTGATAGACCGATGAAGGAAGTTCGGGTTGGCGAGTCTCCAAGTCGGCCGTGGGGAATCCCAGTACCGGTAGCCGGGTTTAGGAATATCCACTTGCAGGAGGCGGCTACGGCAGCACCAAGTGAGGTTAATGGACCGGAAGATGTGGAGAAGAAAGATGATAGAGGGAAGGGACGAGCGGAAGGTGGGAAGTGTCCTCTTGACCATGCCCAGTTGGTTGCTATGGGACTTGGAAGGCCGGAGGTGAGGAAGACGGAGTTTAAGGAGGTTAAGACCGGGAAGTGTCCTGTCCCTCATGAGGTGACGGATAAATCTAAGTCTAAGCCTATGGGGTGTCCCGTCTCGGGACATATGCCGGCGACTCCAAAAGCTAGCGGATGTCCCATGTCCCGTATGCAACAACCACCACCAATCGAGGAAGTCCCTGTATCTTCCGGCTGTCCCATGTCCAACATTCGCAAGCAGGAGGCTCCGGAACAGCCTTCTACAAATGCTACACCGAAGCCCCGGTCACCGGCTCCTCCTCAACCTACGGCCCAAACGACTCAACCACCGGGGCAACAACCAACGTTCATCACCATGCCTACAATCCCAGGACAACCACCCACTATTTTAGGCGGCCCGGGACAAATCAATAACGGGGTCTCTGCCGGTCAGGTGTTCCCACAGATGGTTTTTACGGGGCCGGTGTTTATTGGGTATCCAGTGGAAGATGCGATGAGGCTGATGAGGGAGTTTCAGTTTGGTCAGCAGCAGCAGCAGCAGACGGGCCAGAGTCAAACGAGACCAGCGGAGGGTCAGTGATGTGAGGATGTAATGGTAATTGTAGTCAGCTATGCTGGCCAGTGTTGTTTTTGTTTGTTTGGTTTTAGTAAGGCGTTGGGCGTGGGTTTGCTATACGTTTAATAATTGAGTGTTTTGCTGTGTTTAGTATCTTGTACTTGATGTCATCACATGTCTTAACCACGGCACACAAAAAGGATCGGTTCGTCGGGGAATTATCACGTTCTGTCTCACGGAGGATATCAAGATACACACAAAGAGGAAAGTCGCCGACGTATGAAGATGCAAAAAGATATGTGCTCCCCATCTGGGAATCGAACCCAGGTCACCTGCGTGACAAGCAGGTATGATCACCACTACACTAATGAGGATGTTGATATAAGAAGTGGTGATAGTTGGGGTTTTGTTGCTGAGAAGCATCGGCCGAGTTTTTTTTTTTTCTTTTTTCGAGAAGTTGAATTATAGGTAGACGTCAAAGAATACAACAACAACAGAGAAGTTGAATGAAGAGTCGCTATATTTACTTGACTAAAATCCCCAATGTACCCTCCACGTTAAAGAATACAACAACAACAACCCAATGTACCCTCCCATCTAAATAAAACCTCAATGTAAAATAATGGTTCGGTATGATCTATTGTCTTTCATAAGGCTATGACCAAAAAAGGGCCGAAGAACTGGTCTTCGCTTGTTGGTTACACGGCGCTTAGTGCTTCGACTAGCCACCTTACGCTCGGGTTGACGTTCCGGTGTGATTCCGCCTGTAGATTCCACCTTCTTCCAGAAGAGTGAACGTGAAATAAAACGACGAAACCACCGCTTGAAAAAACCATATTTCTTTTGCAATTTCGCGGGTAATACTTGCGCTACTGTTGTATCCATGTTGCCGGTGTTCCCTGGAGAGATGGATTGTTGACGCTGCAAGTAAGTTGGGGGACGTTCGGATGCCAAGCGCCATGTCAATTTAGTCCAAGATTTCTTTTGGACTGGGAATCTGTCGATGCGTTGTCGTTTTAATCTCGTCAACGTCTGGATAGCCATTGGACGGATCTTGGCAAGTGGATCTGAGTAGCAGGTGTTGTTGAGTAACGTCTTAATATAGCCTATACGTTTAGCATGTATGACTTTACTACCGACGTCATCATCTAATGGAGTGAAAGGCTCAATCACGATAGAAAAAAGGCGGTAGAATTTGCTTTGGAACATGTGAACTACCACAAGTGTTGAAAAGTTTTTCCTCAATTTGGGGTCATCATACTCTACATCGTCATTAGGTCGGGTTGACCGAATTTTTGCTCGAATGAGAAGTTGGCTACTCGAAAGTTTAGTCAAGCCGGCGACGGGAAAACTCATTTGCCTCGCTAAGTGGATTCGTTTTTGTGGTAAAGTCATGGGATGCAATATTGGGCACTTCAACCGCCCATTCATGGTGCTATCCCGTGGAAAGGATATCTCTAAAAACAGATGAGCCCAAGACCAAGTAGGGAACTGATTGTTAGGTAATGTAGGCTCCTCGGTCGAAAATATATGCCAGCAAAGGCCATACTGCATACGGCGGGTGGGAATTCCGAACACATGTTCAACATCTCGAGTTTTCAAAAGACCGGAAATTGCGTCGATTCTGTCACCAGAAAAGGCAAGTTCACGTTGAGAGTATTCTTTTATTAGCTGGTGGATTGGCTTGGACTTTACTCTTGCACACTCAGGACGACACTCTGGCTCCACAGAAAAGTCTGTATGATGGTATGACACCATTGGACAGTTTATATGCCAGAGAATAGACGAATCAGTGAAGTAAAGACGACGAGGGGAAAGGTATTCCTCTTGCATAGTCCATCCTCGGGTTTTCCATGCTGAAATGTTGTCCCGCAAGTATGGAATGTTGGTAGAGGTGCCCCAACATTGGCGACTTGGTGATTCCAAGTCTCCATCAAAGTCTCGGATATAACCCGGGAGTCCAGAATGTATATCGTCGGTTAAAGTGCATATCATAGTCAAGTACGAGTTGGCGTAAATATCTCCCATGGCGTGAATCTGCTCAGCCTTTTCCGTATCATCACCCTGCGTGATGCAGTATCGATCAATCCAGATGTGTGGGATCCCCAACAGCTGAGCCATTGTCATGCAATCGTATAGCGTTTTGGACATTGTCTTTAGGGATAAAGAGCCGGGCCGTGCAAATTTGGACATGGTTTCTTTAGTGAGCATGTTCTTGTCCTCGGGATCCCATTTATAACTAATGGCAGAGTACCGGACATGTCTGTTTCCGATCGTAACAACGCATCTCTCATTGACATCGATGAGACGAAAAGATGAAGGGTAGTCTACATACTTCTGTTAGACTAGATCGGTACTGGTTTGTGAAAGTTACTCACCTGTCGTTTGCTCGAGATCAACCTTGGGGTACTTCTCAAATTGAGCCTGTATCTGTTGTTTCAGGAGCATTTGGTTGCAACGATTGAGACTATGAGGTACCAAGTCTGGTCCATTAGCGTCGGCCATTGACAATAGTCTCAATTCAACTGAGGTGTTGCTAGACAAAGCCTTGCTCCATCTCTGCCATTCCTCGTGTTTCTCCCATTCAACCTCAATTGTTAGGAGCAACGAATTTCTACATCCGGTGACATTGTCCATCAATTCTGCCTCCTTGATCGTGTTCACACGTAGTAATCTTGCTCCTGTGGTGTCNCCCCAACAGCTGAGCCATTGTCATGCAATCGTATAGCGTTTTGGACATTGTCTTTAGGGATAAGAAGCCGGGCCGTGCAAATTCAGACATGGTTTCTTTGGTGAGCATATTCTTGTCCTTGGGATCCCATTTGTAACTAATGGCAGAGTACCGGACATGTCTGTTTCCGATCGTAACAACGCATCTCTTATTGACATCAATTAGACGAAAAGATGACGGGTACTCTACAGACTTCTGTTAGACTAGATCGGTACTGATTGGTAAAAGTTACTCACCTGCCGTTTGCTCGAGATTAACTTTGGGGTACTTCTCAAATTGAGCCTGTATCTGTTGTCTCAGGAGCATTTGGTTAAAACGATTGAGACTATGAGGTACCAAGTCTGCTCCATTAATGTCGGCCGTTAGTAATAGCCTCAATTTAACTAAGGTGTTGGCAGACAAAGCCTTCCTCCATCTCCACCATCCCCTGTGTCTCTCCAATTTAACGTCAACTCTTACGAGCAACGAATTTCTACATCCGTCGATATGCCACAAATATTCTACTTCGCTGATAGTGTTCACACGTAGTAATCTTGCTTTTTTGTCGCCATAATCATGAATTGTCGACAACATTTGTTTTGCCAAACCAAAGCACATGGGGCAATCCGAGGAAAACCCGAGTCTTTTTGGTACATCACCACCGTCGTTCTGAACGATAATTGGCCACGGGGAAAGACCATCCCGGCCAAACGTAGTTGCACTGTTGAGTACTCGTTGGATTTCATTGTCTTTGAATGACCACCACCTTGGCTTAGAAAGAACATACTCAAGAGCATGACTGCTGTCGGCCTGCTTTCTCTGGTCATCTATACATTCAGCACAGTCTTTAACAACCATCCGACTAATAATCATTTCAGCACAAGATGCACACCAACTACGATTGATGGACACTCTCTCAATCACTCGACGATTGTATTCTGCGCATGATTCTCTTGAATCACCTTCAATCTTGCTGTGAACAATTCTGTCGGACAGCTAAGTCAGTCAGTACATCATTTTTTTGTACCATTCATTGCGCACATAGCATGCAAATATGCTCACCTCTTCATTCCCGTTGAAGGATAAGGCCGCAAAACTGTACCAGATACCAACCCTTCTTGTGATGATTTCAAACATTTTGGGCTTGTTTCAATGATGGAAAAGATTCCTCGAGCTTTGAAATTGATGAGTTGGGTATCCCTTAGTTTCCCTTGAAATATGTGCGGTCTGGAATGAGCCTGAATTTAGGCCACTCAAGCGATCACGTGTACTGGGGCGTCAAATGCCCCGGTGTTTATGTACATACATACATATTTGTCGGGCAACACAACCATCCGTAGCAAGTAATTGATCTACATACATATGTACATATGTATGTACATATACACAGTTCCACTCGCATCCTCGAAAAGCCGCTTGTTCAGAGTATCAATACTCCAGTTGAGCGGCACCCAGCCGCTNACATACATATGTACATATGTATGTACATATACACAGTTCCACTCGCATCCTCGAAAAGCCGCTTGTTCAGAGTATCAATACTCTAGTGGAGCGGCACCCAGCCGCTGGCCAAGTCCGGACAGTCCACCGCCAAATGAAAACCCGTTTGCCTCCTCTCCCCACAATGGCAGCCAAGATCGTCGCGCCTACAGATAGCCTCCTGAAAACCCAAAGTCCGTCCGTCAAGAACCGTCCGAAGCTTCGTCAAAATGCCTTGGGGTATACAACAGTCAAACTATGCTATAGTATTACGTCTCGAATGTCACTCTTTCCAAAGAACACACTCCTGATTTCACCTAACAAGAACATTTCTCCCCAAAACAATATCATTCAACCCAAAAAGTCCAATTCCAAACTCCAAGCATCACAACAAAATACACGTAAACTCCCAAGTCCAATCCAGCCCAGCCTAACCCAACCCAATTAACCCTTAAACTTAAGCAACGAATCCTACAAAAGTCAGCCAAAATCCTCCCCGCAACCAAATAAACTTACCGCCACCACCTTATTAACACTTGAAGCCGTCAAATGTTTCTCTCCTTTCTTCCTCGTCTCCACACTAGCTTCTTTAACTAGCTGTTCCATGAACATCATATAATCCAAGAAGATCTAAAAACACATTCGTTAGTCCGTCACCCTGCATCACCAAAACAAAAGAAATACCCACCAAAACATCCGCGTTTCGACTCAGATTTAACCCTGACTGGGCTTTAACAATCTTCTTCACCTTAGCCCGTGGATAAAGTTTTGCTCCGGGCGCCATATCGAATACCTCAAAGTTATCTTAAAAAGATATAATAAGGATTAAATTCCCACGTCACCACCACCAGTGACGTCAAAACCCCATCCGCGCCAACCCGCGTTACCCCGGTCACTCAAGACCCTAACATGTGACAGCCAGGGTTTCCGCTGCCCCACCATGAATTTCCAGGTACTAGCAAACAGCTATCGCTGAGATGACGATGACGACGAGTATACAATCCAAACACGACAAGATACTTCAAAATGGCCTCTATGTTGCAAAGACGAATGGTTTGTCTCCTCTATATCCATACAACCTTCAAATCTAACTAATCCTTTCACTCTCTAGCTCTCCAAGGAGGACGAAGCCGCCGTTGGTGATGAAATCGTAGTCCGTCGTGAAGACCAAGACCGCATCAACCGCTTCAGTCGCCTTAACCAACGGGAGGCCCTTCTCGAAGCCTCTTTGGCCGCCAAAAACGTAACCGCCCCCTACAAACCATTCCGAACTACTCGCTCGACATGTTGTCCCATAACCTCCGCTGAATAAAACTAACATCCCCACAGAAGGAAAAGGAGGACCTCGATGACCTTGCTACCGAGCTGGAACTTGCTGATGAAGAGCAACCTGTCCCGTATCGCATTGGTGATGCCTACTTTTACTTGCCCTTGGAAGAGGCCCAGGAGATGTTGACTGAGTCTACCACCAAGGTTGAGGAGGAAACCAGCGAACTCGAGGAGAAGCTGGCTACCCTGCACGAAGAAATGTCGGAGCTCAAGGTCCAGTTATATGCCCGCTTCGGCAAGAGCATCAATTTGGAAAAGTAGTTTGTTCTCGGGCTCCCTTCTGTCTTGTTTCTTTGTCTTACTTTCTCATATCTCTTCCATGTCTCATGCATTCTTCATCTTCAACATATCACTGGTAATAATGACTAAAGCCTGTTTTGTCCAATCACCATCTATTCTCATCTCAACTTTATAATCTCATTTCATAAACTCCCGGCCAAACAACTGCGTAATCATTGCTAAAAACACCCACAACAAAGACGTCGCCTTCACCATGTCCAGCCGGTTTAACCTTCACAAGCTACCTTCTTTGCCTTGTGCTACCTCACACGCGCTAACTTTGTCAACCTTCCCATTTTCCGTCGAGCTTCCTCCTTCGTCAGGCTTTGTAGCCTCGCCAGAATTCCCCGTCTTGGAAGCAGCATCCCCGACAATCTTGCCACTCGAGGTCACATCTCCAATCTCTGCAGACTGCGCAGTCGTTAACAAATTAACAGTATCCTGCTCTGCATCGTCCGGCCGCACCCATGGTTCTTCATCTTCTTCATCTGGGACTGACCAGTCATTTTCATTCGTATAAAATGGTTCAAATGGAATTTCCCTCTCATCCACGTCTCTGGGAGCCCAGTCTTCACCCCAATCAGGAGAGCTGTTACGGCCACGTAGATTCCGGTAAACAGAACCACCGAACCTACTCAGGGACCTCTGAAATGCTACCCGAGTGAAAAATGTCGAGGTTGGGTTGGTAACCTGTTCCTCAAAACTATCATCAGGACATTGTTGTTCGTCGGGTTGGTCACAAATGCCGTCCAAGTTACCACGGACTCTTCCAGAAAACGTCATGGTTGCAGGTGCAATAGTTGTCGTCACCACAGCAGGGGCCAAAACAGCAATCGGCGTAATGTTACGACTTGACTTCGGACCAAAAGCTCGCCCAGATGACACACTCGCCATCCCTTCTGCTCGGCTTTTGCGTGCCCAACCAACCAAGTTGCCAGACTTCCGCCGCACCAACTTGCCCATTGCCTTGGTCCACGGCCCACTCCGGTCTTCAGGGGCACATTCAACATTATCGACGTGCCCATCAACCTGAGTCTCAACATCTGGACCCATGTTCCCTTGGTCGTGGGAAAAATCCTCTCCGGAGACAATGACGGGAGTTGACCCCCCATGCCGGTTGTAGCGCTCAACCCAGTTGGACTGGGGAGCTGGCGACACGTCTGACTGCTTGGTCAGAGTCAACTCCACAGCAGAAAAAGGACGATCACCCCCGTAAGCAGTAAAGGGTATGACGTCGCTGTCAGGGCGGGTTACCCCAGAGCCGCCAATCCGCGTGATGACCCCGTCATCGGTGCTGATTCCCTGAGATGTCAGCTAGACACTCAGGGACTCAACATCGTTGTATTCGGGTTCCGGGGCCGCGATATCGACATGCTCGTCGGGACGGTTTAGTCTCCACAGGACTACTGAAGACTGGAAATCTTCAGATTCACTGCCTTCGACAAACTCCTGCTGAACAGTATCTACGATACATGATTTTGTTAGTTCCTCATATCACATGGGTTGGTAGACAGCGTTTATAGTGATAACTTACCATAGTTTTCTGTCAGCAGGTCAACTTCACCAGAGGCAGAATCACTCTCCTCTACCGCTGAAATATCGGCCACCATATCAGGTGACTCTCCGCGGACCAACTCCGACTCAAGAGAGTCACCAACACAAACAGCGCTCGGGGCATCCGCAAAATCCCGGTGGTCGGCAGATTCAGGAAGGCTCATCAAGTCGACCGAGTCATCGAGCTCAGAGTGGGACAACTCAATCTCAAGTTCCGGGCGACGGGAAACCTCGGGAATCAAGGGCTGGTGCACCTCGATGACAGATTCTGCCTGGTAGGCAGCTGGAGGGGTGGGGGAAATCGAGAAAGAACTCTCATCCGAGTCTTCGGGGACGTTGGCAGCCTGTGAACGCTCATTATGACTGTTCTGAAAGCCAAGCATAGGCAGCGATGGGGCGATCCCAAAAGGTAAAAGTGAAACGCCGGAAGGATCAACTAGACCGGCAAAAGCAACATCGGTAACGGGGTGGCGGATAACACTGCCGGGCTTCTTGCGACGAAGAAAAGAAGGGCGAGAGCAAGAAAGAACAGAGAAGCACATGATGACAGTTGGAAGTTGGAAGTTTGCAGGTGTGTGTGTGATGGACAGAAGAAAGTTTGATCTGAAGAATGGAATCATGCGGAAATTTATAGTCGTGGAATTGAGACCCTTTGGGCCATTCATAGGACATGGCTACCACTAAACTATAGATTCAGTGGATGGGAACTCATGACACAGAGCATCACGTATTGGTAAAATGTTAGCTTAGTGGTCAGGATAGAAGCTCTTTTAGCAGTAAACCATCAGGTTACAAGGTCGACTAGTTTTTTCGGAGTTCATTGGTTCCATGGACTACTCCCCTTACCAATGTACACTTGGAGCTTACAAATCTTACCGTTCTAGGAAAGAAACACCCCTTCCCAACTCGTGATGTCAAGGGTGTAATTTCAAGGTGAGTTCCGGATTCATGTTAGGTCTTTCTGTCCTACTATCAAGCTGACAAATTTCAAACATGAACCTCGGCGTGACAGTTTAGACATTTCAGGGTGTTCTATTAATCTACTCAAGGCTCGATTAAGGTTGCCATGTGTTTTCTTTTGCTCGGTACGCTAATTTACTGTTCTACTAGACACCCTGATGATACCAATCAACCTTCATCATGTACCAATAGGCATAGAACCAGGTCAATACAGACTCCACTAGATTCTTTTTTAGTATTGACATCAGGTCACGTCCCATTTCTAATCCAAAGAATCAGATCTAGTAATGTATTGTCATGATCCTGTACCTATTTGTGGATGTTAACCTCAGATGCATATCAATTCAAGGTAGTGATATCAAATGCCAGCCCATCAGTGTCACGACCACAGGATCATCCATCGCAGTAGTCATGTCAACACTCTACACACATGCTTTCCTTTGATACTGGATGACAAACCGTGCCTTCCCATGGCTCGGCTCATGACTAAGTAGAATATTCCAGTGTTGACCGTGGAATCCCAAAGGCACTTCAAGGTTCTATGGCAATTGCCAGAAAGCCAAAGATTGTAAATCATACCTTCCCAGACTCCAAAACTACGTACCAAGGTAGTGAAGTCAACGCGAAACTCAACTTGCTCTTGCCTTTATACCAAGGGGATAACAAATGTAGGAAATCAACCTCGGTACTGAGTCTAAACATCGTGAACATTCAATTGATATTACTTTACGTCATTACAATAGTGCCGAGCCTTCCCAGTATGCCTTTGTATGTCCGGCTCATTGCCATTGAACTAACGGGCATTATATAGAATTATGTCGCTTGTATGCATGCGTTAGTACTTGCTGTTGTCAACCGGAAACCTTCTGCCGTGTCTGAGCCCCCACATCGCCGCTAACTCCGATATATCAATCACCGGCCTCCGGTCCTCTATCGGACCCCATTATTTTCTCCGTCCAGTTTGCTATAATGTTTGCATCGGCTATATAACCCGGGTGTTCCTGCTACTAGGCTATGGTCATGTCAAGCCCCTGTATCACATTTTATCATGCTGAGAGTCTTTCTTCATCGCATAAAAAATTACACAGCCAGTTGTCGCATCCGATACAGACTTTTCCTTTTACAGACTCTTTGTTGATGCAGATGGCAAAATGACGTGGTGCCTGCTTCAGGTCGTTTTGTGGGATTTGTGGATTTTAATCTGATCTGATGTTGGCGTGAAGCTTTGTCGTTCACCAGTGCTTTGTTCTCCAGTTTGATTGGCTAGTAACCCTTCTATGTCAGCGTGGGGGCTAATTCTGTGTTAGATGTAGGTATGTATACGTACCACGGGAAGATATGCAGGTACAGAGATACCATACCGTCCAACACCTCTACAAAGTGAGCACATTCATTAAAGCCCAAGCCCAAGCTCGAATGATGACCACGAACAACCATCACGCACATCGCCATATGTCCATCACCACTATAACGAAAGTCCAAAAAAGTCCCGTCTGTTCTCCCTCGCCACCCAAGAATCTCCCAGAACCAGAACCCCTCGTAACGAAGTATCCATGAGGCTTAGCAACTGTCAACTTCATGCGTCAGGACGCAGGTTCCGCCGGTTGACCCTGTTCACAATCCGGTCAGCGTTGCCGCCTTGGTGGTTGGGGGGCGTGTATAGAAGCAGAGCGCGGGGCACCTGGTGGTTGATAAGTCAATTATCAGTCGGTTATTTGGGGAAGTAAATGACTCTGAAATCTACAAAAGTTGTTTAAGACGACCAACTGGCGACTTTTGCGAGCCGCTGGAAAGAGAAATTCAACACGAGCTGGACATAGTGCGCTACAAAGACGAGCGCGGTTCGGAGTTCAGAATCCAGGGTCGGGCGGCTATTCCGTGGATTCTCCGACATGTGGAACTCAGCTCCTCCCAAGGGTTTCTCCTGTTGTCCAAATAAACTTAAGTTCTTTGTTTGACTACACATGAACGGATCACAAGCCAAACCTGAAAGTGGACCAGTTCGGCGCTGATGATTCCCCGGAAGGGGCTTCATGTTTGACCTGTTTTATGAAAATGCTACGGGGTTAAACAGGGGATTGAGAAAAGCCAAATTACTAGAGTTGTGCTTGAGACAAGTTTCGCTTTGACCTCTCGCTCACTGGGTCCAAAATGTCACATTCATCAGTGCAGCCCCGGTCTCAACAGCGTTATGGCGCCACGATGTCGCTGTTTAGGGTTTTGTAGGGTTATATGTTCCGGGACGACACTAGTGATTAGTTCAACGATCAAACTTGACACCAGACACACAAAAGTCGATCAGGGAGAAGCGATTGTGAGAATCCATTTTGTGGCCATGTTCTCGTCCGGTTGTAGTGTTCAAACATTGTAAATCATCGTCTGGTGTAGCCATTAGAACGGTAGCCGTGCAGCGGCAAGGACGGAATAGTAGACGAAAGCGGCGCTGAAAGCGGCGTGGAAGGACGAAGGGCCGAAAGGTTATCTTGATGTATTGTATGATTCCCGTGGTAAGAGACAAAGCTAAACATTGAGATACATGTATAAGGAAGACCCGGGACAAAGGGGCGTAGTATTGGTTCGGTTACCTGTTCATCATACACACGCTAACAGAAACCAAACCAAGGCTTCCTAAGAAACAAAAACAAAACGGCGAGACGAGGAAGTGGTTCGGATATGCGGAGTGATGGTGGTGGTGTATATTCACTTCTGGTCGTTGCTACTGTACCCATTCAACGGAAAGGAGCTGGAACCAACGAGCCAGTCCGGAGTCCCAACGGTCCATGGTGGTGGGGGTTGGTATTTAACCCGAGAGGTTCCCGATATTCACTAGGATTGGGGTCCACGATGTAGTCTAGAAGAAGTGTATCCGGACGGGGAATTTATCTGCCGATTTGGCAGGTTGAGCTAGGCAGAATATAGGAGGTTCATGAGCATGGCATGTGCCAGCCACTGATATCATATTGACAGGTCTTTAGAGTATATGTCTTTACGAACCTGACTCGCCAAGCTATCAACTGTACTCTCAAGAACAAGTCACTAGAAATCCAAAATGAAACAAGTCACCGATCTGTACCGGTCATTTATCCCAACTAAGACAAGTCGCCTCTCCCGTCCAACTGATACTTCAAACGACTCTACAGACAAAATCTTCCCTAGCCGTCTTTACCAACGTTTGATTATCGCCAACGAACGTTGAATACGACAAGTCTCAAGGGCACTTTGCCGCCGTCCATGTTACAAACTGGACCGATTCTAGGGTTCCTCATAGGGTTCATCAACCATGCGATCATCAATCTAGACAAGACCAAAAGTCAAAAGAACCGGATATCTAGAAGGAGCCGCTCAGTTGTTTCGCGCCGACTATCCAGCCCTGGAAACATGGGTTTCTGTCGACTTTCTTGTGGTCGCTTTTCCGTGGGTTTGTAGGTCGGGCGGGAAAGAAGGAAGAATAACACGGAATCAGTCTATTCCTTTCTGGGACACGATGTTTGAGAATAGACGACCGGGAGGGGGCGTGAAATTAGCGAGAATGTCGACGGTCTACGCTCTGGCTTGTTTATTTTTCTGGAGTAAGGCGGTAAGGAAGCTCGGGACGGATTGACTGACGGAAGTGCATTTTGCGGATATGTAGAAATGGTTGGATAGGCTTTGAGGATAGTATGATTGTTCTAATTATGGTGAAGACCTGTCTTAAAGACCTTTGAAGAATAACCTGATTGAATGGGCGTTAGTTCTGTTGTTACAAGTTCCTTTTATAGATGAATGACAGGTTAATTCCGGACATGTCAATAAATAACCCTGAAATGACAGAGATAACCCTACTGTTCGAGCCCTCAAGTTTGTGTTGCAAACTACAAATGCCGCCAAACACGATCATCAAAACCCATCAGAGCGGTGATTAACCTCGCGGACCAAATCGGCCCCTAAGAATTTAAAGTGGTGACGCGAACCATGGCGTTGTTTGTGTCATAGTCTTTTAGGATTATGGTCCTGTAATTAATTTGTTGTTTGCTGTGTGCGTCGAGTTTAACTTTGTACCATAGATGATGATGGATTGAATTCTAGATACACACATGCGAACAGCTTCAGCTCCCGTCCCGCACATCCGATCTACAATCAATTCAAACTAGGCAGACCTCTTAAATCGGCACTGCCATTTTATGCCGACCCACCGGCGTAAGACTATACTCTTTCCGAATTTTCCGAGCGTCATCCACTAAAAATGGGCCGGAAAATACCCATAAAGCCCGGCTTGGCACAAACTGTTTTTCTCTTCTCCTGCAGTAAGCGTCTATGCAGTGAATTATCATCCCCACAAATGCACTCCAAAGCGCCCGTCTGCACAAGCCGCAAAGCCTCTGCACGGCAGCTATATTGTAAATACTTGACTTGTAAGACGATTGGCTATATTCACCAGTACTTGATCATCATGGGCGTCTAAAAATACGGATAGGATTTTCTTTAGATGACTTTTCATTGCCGCTGTAAGGATTATAGAACCGCCCGCCCGCCCTGGTTAAAAAAATCCTCTGTTGACCCTGTAAACGGGGAAGAAAATAGAAGCCTAGAAAAGGCCCCACGACCGCTTTTAGAAGCTATAATTCATGAACTGACGGATTCCCAGCGGCTGTGATTGTTGGCTGTAGATTGCCAAGACTGGCAAGAGCTCTCAATGTCGTTGTTGGTGACGTACCCGATGGAGGCTTCAACGTCAGGTTCGTGTAAGACAAGTTCTGATATCATCATGCTGTCTAACAATGATGGTCCACAGTTTCTTCGACGTCATGCAGAATCTATACATGCCTAGATTACCCCGTACGCATATCCATTTCCAAATCAAGAATTAGAGCCCTCCCTTAGTCTAGAAACCTTACAAAGCTAAAATCTTGTTTGTGTCACTGTCAGACCCGACAATTGTGCATCCAGATTCTGCCCCTGAATCCGTACCACAGCCATCAACGCCCTCTGACAAGAAGACATCACAGGCCTCCATTGGCCAGTCTTAGAACCAATCAGCGGCAAAAAAACAAAAACCTCTCTACAGCGCCCGACGAAGCCTGTCTGGCTGTCTTGGCCTGCGTCCCGTCGCATAGACAGTTGCCCCGTGCTATTCTAACCAACCAACGAGTCGATTTGAGTGGCTTTACTCTTTTTGCGCAGCCTTCTCATTCTCAAACACTTAGAGACCCCTTCCCCTCTTTCCACAGGTCTTACTAACACACCCCTTTTGTTAGTTAGTCAGTTAGTCAGTCACTCAGTCGGCTTTATGTCTCGGCGGAGCTTACTATAGATGGAATTCTGCTTCTTCGCTTAGACGGTGAGTATTAACAGGCTACCAGATTGATTTCATGATAGTTCTAGAAAGAAATCCAACCCCTTTGTCCACCGCTTTTGAAGTTATTTGCTTTGACGACCTACAACGTGGGGATGCATGTATACTATCAATATTACGGCCTGTAACCTCATAACAAGGTGACTACGGTACCGCTACGCTATGCATGTCCCGGCTCTCGCACATTGAAGTGATTTCATGGCTAGTCATATTCCCAGCTCAACTCGCAAAATGGGTCTGATTCCAGTACGACGCTGTACCTCAACCTTTGCCACCTTCTGAAGTCTGAAGCACAGGATGTAAGGACAGGACCATGCGGTCAAACAACTCAACTTGTTCAACCAACTAAAGTTCAATCCTAGCTGCCGCCCAAAACCCAGCCAGTGGGGAGCACAAGGGGTGTGTACCAACAAAAAAACGGCGTCTTAAACGGGGGTGTGCTTCTCACCCGCCATACAATGTTAAACTCGCACAACACTCGGACCACTTACATAAACTATACACCCCCTACCCAGTTAGAATGAAGCACACACCTCCGTCGCAATATGTACACCCGGCCGGTGGCTCCGCTAAGGCTCGTACTCTCAAAACTCACCTATGTCGAATTCGCATTTATATCAAGCCGTGCTTCCCGTCTTTGGCTACATTCCAGTCTCTTGGCTCTTCGTCCTCGTGTGCTTCCCACTTTCCTCCTTCTTTGAGAACCATCTACATCTCTTCAAAAAACTCCCTTGCACGTCAAAAAATCCCCCCGAGTCTCTCTTTATTGAATTGCTGTAGCTTGATGCTCCTTTTCATTGACTTTCTTAACTCTCTCTGATTACTAGTTCAAGTATTTTGTGTCTACAGTCCGCCTCCTTAGGACCGTCTTGACTACCACTGCCGTTTCCGAATATATCAACACCATTTTTTGTTATACTTTTCCCTTTTGAGAAATAGATTTTCTCCACATAGAACACTCTTAGTTTATACCCACCACACACACACACAGCCGCAACGATGAAGGCCTCTTCCGTTGCTACCCTCCTCCTTGCGGGCTTGGTCTCCGCCAAGGTCCACCCCCGCGAGTTCCGCCGTGGTCTCCGCGTGAGCAACAGCACCACCTCCGCTGTCTCTTCCAGCTCCGTCACCGAGGCTGCCACTTTGGCCGCCACCACCACCTCGTCGGCTGCTTCCGGTCTTACCACTCTCACTGTCATGACCACTGAGGTCTTGACTGTTACTTCCTGCGCCGCCAGCGTCACCAACTGCCCTGCTCGCAGTGAGGAGATCGCCTCTCTTCCTGCCACCCAGCAGTCCGTTGTTGTCGTCACTAACACTGTTCTCCTGTCGACTACCGTATGCCCTGTTGCCGACGCTTCGTCCATCAGCTCGTCCGTTATCGAGTTGGCCAAGACCAGTGCCATTACCGGTTCTACCTTGACCGCCTCCACCACCCCCGCTGCTACCACTGCTGCTACCACCGTTGCCACCGGCAAGTCTAGCTCTTCCACTGGTAAGACCACCTCTACCGCCAAGGCTGTTACTGGTTCGTCCTCTTCCACTGCCGAGTCTGCTGCTTCCACCGGCTTCACCTCGTCGGCTAACAGCACCACCATTGCTGCTACCAAGGCTGTTGAGACCTCCTCCAAGGCCATCACCTCCGGTGTCATCACCAACTCTGCCAACGGTACTGCTGTGACCAAGGCTATCTCCACCGGTACTTCCGTCTCTGGTGCTATCACCAAGTCTGCCAACTCTACCTCCATCAAGGCCACCGGCGTTTCCGTTTCTGGTACCGCTGTTTTCCCCAGCGTCACTGAGGCCGCTACCGGTACCATCCCCACTGCCACCAACGGTACCTTCACCTTTGCTCAGCCCGGCCAGACTACCCTGACCGTCCTGACCACCGAGGTCCAGACTGTTCTTTCTTGCGCTGCTACTGTCACCAACTGCCCTGCCCGCTCCACCGAGATCGCTGCCCTGCCTTCTTCCGAGCAGTCCGTTGTTGTTGTCACTAACACCATTCTCCTCTCCACCACCGTCTGCCCCGTGACCGAGGCTTCCGCCATCAGCTCGTCTATCATTGAGGTTGCCAAGACTGGCGGTATCACTGGTACTACCCTGACTGCTCCTTTGACCACCGCTGCTGCCCTTGCTACTGGCACTGGTGTCTCCAAGACTACCACTTCCGTCCCCGCTGGCCAGACCCAGATCACTGTCGTCACCACCGAGGTCAAGACTGTCCTGTCTTGCGCTGCTACTGTCACTAACTGCCCTGCCCGCTCTTCTGACATTGCCGCTCTCCCCTCGTCCGAGCAGTCCGTTGCCACCGTCACTCACACCGTTGCTCTGTCTACCACCATTTGCCCTGTCTCCGAGGCCTCTGCCATTAGCTCTTCGGTCATTTCTGTTGCCAAGACTGGCGGTATCACTGGTAGCACCATTACTGCTGCTTCCACCACCGCTGCTTCCTCCGGTGTCTCCAGCAGCGCTGCCGTCACTGCCTCCAAGACCACCACCTCGGTCCCTGCTGGCCAGACTCAGCTCACTGTCTTGACCACCGAGGTTAAGACTGTCCTGTCTTGCGCTGCTACCGTCACCAACTGCCCCGCTCGCTCTTCTGACATTGCCGCTCTCCCCTCGTCTGAGCAGTCTGTTGCCACCGTCACTCACACCGTTGCTCTGTCTACCACCATTTGCCCTGTCTCCGAGGCCTCTGCCATTAGCTCTTCGGTCATTTCTGTTGCCAAGACTGGCGGTATCACCGGTACCACCATCACTGCTGCTTCTACCACCGCTGCCGCTACCACCACCTCGGCTGCTTCCCCCACCAAGGGCACTTCCGGCACCTCCGAAGACAGCACCACCACTGTCAAGGGTACCAAGACTACCACTCACTTCGTCACTCTCACCTCTGCCGGCAAGACCACCGTTGTTGCCACCACCGCTGTTGTGACCGAGGCCGGCTCCACCGCTGCCACTGGTACCGCCACCGGCAAGACTGCCACCTCCACTGGTGTCATCGACTCCAACGGCGAGTGCATCTGCACCGAGTCTGGCGCTGCCACCGTGACCGTCACCGAGGCCGCTAAGACCGTCTACGTCACCATGCTGGTTGAGTCCTCTTCCACCAAGACCGCCGGTATCACCACCGCCACTGCCAGTGCCACCACCACCTCCAAGGCCGCTTCTGCCACTGATTCCTCCACCTCTACTGATGACGAGGAGGATGATGGTGAGGATGAGGACTGCGAGGATGAGACCGTCACTGAGACCGTCGCCTCGGCTACCGCTTCCCGCGGCTTTGCCACCGGCACTGGTCTTGGTGTCGCCTCTGCCACTGAGGCTCCCATCTACGGCAACGGTACTTCTTACAAGTACTAAGCGGTTAGCTATTATTTCCTAGAATAACAATAGAAAGAGCCTTTGTGCTTTTCCAGGGCTTTTTGTCTCTTGTTAAATGATTTTTGGTTGTCTTTTATAGTTTGCGTTTCCTTTGTCTAGTCTGATACTTTTTCTTTGTTTTTTTGGTTGGTCTCTTGGGATTGGTGCTTGGAGGATTACATTTAGTACATTGTCACCAATAAATTTGTTTACATACATTTGTTTCTTTATCTTATTGCATTTGTTTGTTGATTTAATTCTATACATTCTGCTTCTGTAGTAGCTAACCGGCCCAATCTAGTTGGACAATTGGACCGGGGAGAATACGCAACATGTGAATAAGTCACAAGTGCTCAAAAAACGCCATGGTAGGAGTGGAAAACCGGATTCCCCACGGCAAACCCCGCACATCGCATATATTTACAGTCCAAACACCGCCAATGTAAAATATCATTGTATGTAGTGACTGGCATTTTGCCTGTGTGCATACACTCTTGTCGCTCCAAACATGGTGGTGTGTGGAACACCCACGGAGGAAAAGAGAGTCATAAGGAGAAGGAAAGACTCATACTGCATAGAGTAGCATAAGCAAAATCAAAGAAAGAAAGAAGAAAATCCCCAAGGTACCTGTTATGTCGTCGTGAGTCACAACAGCTGTGATTGTTGTGAATGTATAAAGAGGCATCTCTTGCGATGATTGCCAACGGATGCATAAGAGAGTCATTATATCGGCCATACAGATCGAACACAGTTCCCCTAGGATCTTCAAAAGAGCACTTGTTCAAAGTATCAACACTCTAGTTGAACGGCACCCGTCCGAAGCTTCGTCAGAAACCCATTAAGCTCTAATGCTACCCCCTTCTGCATCTCTCTCACCGGTCTCCATTGCCGATCCGTCTACGCTTCCCGGCAGTCCCTATAAAGAGCCTCAACTCTCTTACTCCCGACACCCTTTTGCTCGAGTATCTACAACCTTCTCCATGGGTTTCCTTGTTGTTGATAGTAGAGACATCGGGCGTCACGCATCAGCCTCCCTCTAGTCTCGAGCGGCCTTGCCCGGGTCGGGCATCAGAATGACTCTGAACTCCTTCCAGACAGTCGGTCAGTACTGGTAGTAAAGTGACTCTCGTGCGAGTCTGGCTATGCACGCACGAGTCTCGGGTCCAGCGTCGCGGAGAAAACTAGGTAGGATACTGTCAACGCCGGCAGCTTTGCATGATCCCGTATCCTTGAGTGCCCCGGCAATTTGCGCAGAACTAACATTAGTGCCGATGTTCTATTCAGGTACAGACGGATGAGCGTATGTGGGTGGTGACCGTGATGGTACAACAACGGGAAAGAAGCGGTGGCACAACACATAGGCTATGGCCTCGCGGTAGATAACAGGGCCTTCGGTGGCCTCCATGATTTCAATTCGATGTGAATGGTTTCGCTTATCCATCACGTTCACATGTCGCCACATAGCCGATAGATCCGTCATCACAAACAATAAGTACTTTGCGTCATGCTTTTTGTTGGCTCGTTTTGTCATAGTCTCGTAGTTAGCTTCGGCTTGGTCTAACACCTCTCTTGTAACTATCTTCATTCTAGTTTCAGTATGAGGCAGTTGTCACATCTCCTATGTGTTGAGTGAAAGGTGTCTGAATACAAGTAGCTTGATTCTAATGTCATCAGACGGCCACTTAAAATTACCCTCAATTACAAATTGACTGTTAACAACGTAGATTTGTAGCCAAGTTCTGAGTATTCCTCGGTATTGCCAGAGTTGGGGCAGAGGATCTTCGGGCTCACTAGAAAGGTTCGGTGAAATGAAGAGTTGTTATATTTACGAGACTAAAATCCCCACTGTACCCTGCAATCTCAATAAAACCTCAATATAAAATAACAGTTTTGAATGACCCGTAGTCTTTCACAGGGCTATGACCAAAAAAGGGTCGAAGTACTGGTCTTCGCTTGTTGGTTACACGGCGGTTAGTGCCTCGAGGACCAACCTTATGCTCGGGTTGACGTTCCGGTGTCACTCCACCTGTGGATACCACTTGCTTCGAGAAGATTGAAAGTAAAACAAAACGACGAAACCACCGCTTGAAAGGGCCACATTTCTTTGGCAATTCTGTGGGTAGCCCTTGAGCTACTGTTGTATCCATATCCGCGGGGTTCTCTGGAGAGATACATTGTCGACGTTGTAAGCCAGTTGCGGAACGTTCGTATGTGAAGCGCCACGTCAATTTAGTCCCAGATTTCTTTTGAACTGGGAATCTGTCGATGCGTTGTCTTTTTAATCTCGTCAACGTCTGGATAGCCATTGGACGAATCTTGGGAAGTTGATCTAAGTAGCAGGTGCCCTTGAATGGCGTCTCAACATAGCCTATACGTCGAGCGTGGATGGCGTTGCCACCGATGACATCGTCCAGCGGAATGAAAGGCTCAATGACAATAGAACATATATTTCTTTTCTTGATACTAAAAGACCAAAGCCCTGATTGAAACCGTCGCCCCAGTTGAAGTGCAAAAGTCTTGGGGTGCTTGTTGTACGATGCGGCGTCATCATCATCATCATCATCGTCATCGTACGTGATCTCATCATCAAATCGGATGGGCCGAATTCTTGCTCGAATGAGAAGTTGGCTACTCGAAAGTTTAGCTAAGCTGGCGACGGGAAACCCCATTTGTCTCGCTAAATGGATTCGCTTCTGTGGTAAAGTCATGGGATGCAATATTGGGCACTTCAACGGGAAATTCGTGTTTTCAGACCATGGAAAGTGTATGTCTATAAACAGATGAGCCCAAGACCAAGTAGGGAACTGATTGTCAGGCAATGCGGGCTTCCAGTCGCCATATCTATACCAGCAAAGGCCATACTTCATGCGGCGAGTGGGGACTCCGAACACATGTTCAACACCTCGAGTTTTGAAAAGACCGGCAATTGCGTTGATTCTGTCACTAGAAAAGGCAAGTTCACGTTCCGAATATTCTCCTATCAGCTCATGAATTGGCTTGGATTTTACTGTTGCACACTCGGGACGACACTCTGGCACTACAACAAAATCTGTGTGATGGTATGACACCATTGGACAGTTTATATGCCAGAGAATAGACGAATCAGTGAAGTAGAGACGACGAGGAGAAAGGTATTCCTCTTGCATAGTCCACCCTCGGCCTTTCCATGCTGAATTTGAGTCCTTCAAGTATGGAGTGTCGTTAGAGGTGCCCCAACATGCGTTACCTGGCGATTCCATGTCTCCATCAAAGTCTCGGGTATAACCCGGGAGTCCAGAATGTATATCCTCAGTTAAAGCGCATATCATAGTCAAGTACGAGTTGGCGTAGATATCTCCCATGGCGTGAATTTGCTCAGCCTTTTCCACATCATCACCCTGTGTGATGCAGTATCGGTCTATCCAGATGTGTGGGATCCCCAACAGCTGAGCCATTGTCATGCAATCGTATAGCGTTTTGGACATTGTCTTTAGGGATAAGGAGCCGGGCCGCGCAAATTCAGACATAGTTTCTTTGGTGAGCTTATTTTTGTCCTTGGGATCCCATTTGTAACTAATGGCAGAGTATCGGACATGTCTGTTTCCGATCGTAACAACNTACATCATACGGCGAGTGGGAATTCCGAACACATGTTCAACACCTCGAGTTGTGAAAAGACCAGCAATTGCGTTGATTCTATCACTAGAAAAGGCAAGTTCACGTTCCGAGTATTCTCCTATCAGCTCATTAATTGGCGTGGACTTTACTGTTGCACACTCAGGACGACACTCTGGCTCCACAGAAAAGTCTGTATGATGGTATGACACCATTGGACAGTTTATATGCCAGAGAATAGACGAATCAGTGAAGTAAAGACGACGAGGAGAAAGGTATTCCTCTTGCATAGTCCATCCTCGGGTTTTCCATGCTAAATCGTAGTTTTGCATGTATGGAATGTTGGCAGAGGTGCCCCAACATTCGTCACTTGGCCGTGTCAAATATCGATGAAAGTCCCGGGTGTAACCCGGCAGTCCAGAGTGTATATCCTTGGTTAAAGCGCATATCATTGTCAAGTACGAATTGGCGTAAATATCTCCCATGGCGTGAATCTGCTCAGCCTTTTCGTTATCATCACCCTGCGTAATGCAGTATCGGTCAATCCAGATGTGTGGGATCCCCAACAGCTGAGCCATTGTCATGCAATCGTATAGCGTTTTGGACATTGTCTTTAGGGATAAGAAGCCGGGCCGTGCAAATTCAGACATGGTTTCTTTGGTGAGCATATTCTTGTCCTTGGGATCCCATTTGTAACTAATGGCAGAGTACCGGACATGTCTGTTTCCGATCGTAACAACGCATCTCTTATTGACATCAATTAGACGAAAAGATGACGGGTACTCTACAGACTTCTGTTAGACTAGATCGGTACTGATTGGTAAAAGTTACTCACCTGCCGTTTGCTCGAGATTAACTTTGGGGTATTTCTCAAACTGCCCCTGTATCTGTTGTTTCAGGAGGATTTGGTTGCAACGATTGAGACTATGAGGCACTAAGTCTGCTCCATTAACGTCGGCCATTAGTAATAGCCCCAATTCAACTGAGGTGTTGGCAGACAAAGCCTTCCTCCATCTCCGCCATCCCCTGTGTCTCTCCCATTCAACCTCAACTGGTAGGATCAACGAATTTCTACAGCCGTCGACATCGCTCTTCCATTTCACGCTCCTGGTCGTGTTCACTTGCCGCAATCTTGCTTTTTTGTAGCCATCTTCATGAATTCTCGACAATATTTGTTTTGCCAAACCAAAGCATATCGGGCAATCCGAGGAAAACCCGAGTCTTTTCAATGCAACGCCACCGTTGTTCTGAACGATAATTGGCCACGGAGAAAGACCATCCTGCCCATATACAGTTGGACTGTTGAGTACTCGTTGGACTTCCTTGTCTTTGAATGACCACCAGCTTGGCTTGGAAAGACCGTGTCTAAGAGAATGCTTGCTCTTGGCCTTGTTCTGCTGGTCATTCATACATTCATCACAGTCTTTGACAACCATCCGACTAATAATCATTTCAGCACAAGATGCACACCAACTACGATTGATAGACAATGCCTCAATCACTCGACGATTGTATTCTGCGCATGATTCTCTTGAATCACCTTCAATCGTGCTGTGAACAATTCCGTCCGACCGCTAAGCAAGTCAGCACATGGTTGCCTGTCGCATTCATTGCACACATAGCATGCTAATATTCTCACCTCTTCAATGCCGTTGAAGGATAAAACCACAAAACGGTACCATGTATCAACCTTTCCTGTGATGATTTCAAACATTTTGGTCTTGTTTCAATGATGGAACAGATTCCTCGAGCTTTGGAATTGATGAGTTGGGTATCTATTGGCTTCCCTCGAAATATGTACGGTCTAAAATAAGCCTGAATTTAGGCCACTCAAGCGATCACGTGTCCTCGGCCCCAAATGGCCCGGTGTGTACGTGCATATTTGTCGGGCAACACAACCATCCGTAGCAAGTAATTGATCCACATATGTATGTGTGTACAACAATACATACACGCTTGTCGCTCCAAACATGGTGGCGTGTAGAACAGCTACAGAGGCAAAGAGCACCATCAGGGGAAGGAAAGACTCATACTGCATAGAGCAGCGTAAGCAAAATAAAACAAGTTAATCCACAAGTTAAATAAAAGAAAGACGATATCGAGAAAAGGATAGAATAAAGGAACAAATGAAGGGAGTTCTGTGTGTGTAAAGACAATATAAAGAGAACAGATGAAGAAAGAAAAGAAGAATGATGCTGCTATGTCGTCGTGGGTTCCAACAGCTGCGATTGCTGTGAAGGTGTAAAAGAGTCGTACCTTGCGATGATTGCCAACGGATGCCTAAGAGCGTCATTGTATCGGCCATAGAGATCGGACACAGTTCCCTTCGCATCCTCGAAAAGACACCTGTTCAGAGTATCAATACTCCAGTTGAGCGGCACCCGGCCGCTAGCCAAGTCCGGACAGTCCACTGCCACATGAAAAACCGTTTGCCTCCTCTTCCCACAATGGCAGCTAGCATCGTCGCGGCTACCGATAGCCTCCTGAAAACCCAAAGTCCGTCCGTCATGACCCGTCCGAAGCCTCGTCAAAAACCTATTGAGCTCCAATGTTAGCCCCTTCCGTATCTTTCTCACTCGTCTCCATTGCCAGTCCNTGTTCAGAGTATCAATACTCCAGTTGAGCGGCACCCGGCCGCTGGCCAAGTCCGGACAGTCTACCGCCAAATGAAAAACCGTTTGCCTCCTCCTCCCACAATGGCAGCTAGCATCGTCGCGCCTACCGATAGCCTCCTGAAAACCAAAAGTCCGTCCGTCGTGACCCGCCCGAAGCCTCGTCAAAAACCCATTGAGCTCCAATGTTAGCCCCTTCCGTATCTTTCTCACTCGTCTCCATTGCCAGCCTGTCCACGCTTCTCGGCCAGGATCCCTAGAAAGAGCATCAACTCTCTCACGCCCGGCGCTCCTCCGCTCCAGCATCCATCTCCTCTCTCTCTCATCTCCCACAAACCTGAGAACATTAACCTTGCGCTGGTATTCTGACCGAGGGAAAGATTCGTCGAGTGAATTACCGGTTGCTCGCACAATCTGTGTGAGAACTGAGGTCCACGCGGGGGATTCCGTAACCCGGGCCTCGCTACGGGCAGCGCGGTGAACCAAATATTCCTGTAGTGGTTCGCAAGCAGCTTCAATACGAAGGCGGGGGAGAGGCGTACTATTTTGAGCACCGGTGTATACGCGTAGAGCTTCAGACTGGGCAGCCTCCAGCTTGTCCATCTGGACTTGGGAGATACCAGCGTGCGCTAATGCTGCGGGTACATATGTCAAAGTCGGCCTCAGCCCCGTCTTCCAAAAAATGCGGAGTGTCTCATACCCCACCTCTAACTTCCGGCCAAGACTCTTAAGCAGTCGCACTCTTTTCTTGACGGCCTCGAGGATAGCCTCTCCTTGGAGTTTGCCCGTCTCTGATCGGTGAAGTTGCATGCCGAGAAACCTCGAGCTGTCTTGCACCTTCACTTCATGACCGTTAAGCGCCAGCGGATGATCTTTACACTGGTTACTGGTGTGCACATTGAGTGCCAAAAACTTACTCTTAGCTGGCTCAAAAACCACTCCTCTCGTCTCAGCCCATTCTGCCAACAAATTAAACCCGAATTGAGCAG